>JAQNBH010000013.1:14390315-14777815 GCA_028752905.1 Cladorhizidae sp. MBARI D1340-BT2
CACCAGCTAGGGCTAGGGCACACAGATGTAACCAGCTAGGGCTGGGGCACACAGATGTAACCACCAGCTAGGGCTAGGACACACAGATGTAACCACCAGCTAGGGCTAGGGCACACACACCGATGTAACCACCAGCTAGGGCTAGGACACACAGATGTACCACCAGCTAGGGCTAGGGCACACAGATGTACCACCAGCTAGGGCTAGGGCACACAGATGTACCACCAGCTAGGCAACTACGTCCAGGCCCAACACTGTGCATGGAATATTTCACTTGGCCATTTCAGTCCATGTCCGCAACGGGCACTCACGGATATGTATGGACCAAGTGTGTATAAGCACACTCACTGTAGGTACCATACACAGAGAGTATGAGAGAGGGCATGTCCTCATGAGAATCTTCTCAATTAAAGCCCCACTAACTTACTGGAAGCTGCAGTGCATGGAATGGAATGCAGAGCTCAATTTTGTCAGCTATTGCTGCAGACTCCACCTCCGACAGGTTACCTCTCCTCTCTTTGCAAGTTAACCTCTTCTTTGCGTGTTCCATGTAAGCATCGTCTTGGCACTGGTGGAGGCAGTGAACATAATAACACATAATAACATGTTTATTGGGTCACACTGTCCCTATATACAATGTTCCTATATACACTGCCCCTATGTACATTGCCCCTATATACACTGGTTCTATATACACTGCCCTATATACACTGTCCTATATACACTGTCCCTGTATATACTGTCGCTATATACATTGTCCCTACATACAGTCCCTATATATATTGTCCCTACATATATTGTCCCTATACACATTGCCTCTACATACACTGCCCCTAAATACATGTCCCCTACATACACTGGCCTATACCCATTGACCCACATATACTGCCCCTATATATGATGTCCCTATATACACTGTCCCTATATACATGTACAGTCTCTACTCCTTTAAACATAACCTATAAACATTGACCCTATTATAGTGTCCCTATATACATTGTGTCTATAGGGCATGGATCACTTGCAGTATGTGAAATTTTTCCCCAATCCATTTAAAACTTTCCCCCCAGTTTTCCTGCAGGGGTGTGGCTTTGGACGAGCTTTATGTTCCAAACAGTTCCTTATTTGACAATCAGTGTAATGCTTAGCAACTATACATGAAGACAAGGCTGAGGCAAGCTGGTGCCCCTTGCCAAGCCTTTACATCTGCGTAGGATAAGTGGCCATGTACGTTCTTCGCATGTCCAACTTGTGCCTGGCAGCACGAGCTGATGTTGCAATGGACTGGCTGGATGCAGAACAGAAATGTGGGTGTACAATATGGCTGCGATTGGGAAGAAGCTTCCCATGAAGATGGAGAGAGAGGCACTCATAAGTGGAAGCCCATGCAAAGAATTATCTTTTTTATAACCTTGCCAAGCTCGATAGACCATCTTGACAAGGGTGGAGTCACAGGACATGCTGAGGAATTGAGTCTTGACGAAACACCAGTATCCTTGACACCTACTAACCAAGCAGTGTCTTCCCTCTCTCTTGACTTTCAGCCTGCAGCCATTTCCCCCGATAGCTTCTCTTTCACCACAATGACCATTTCCAGTATACATAAGCCATTCATATTATTTTATGGGTGAATCCACAGGATAGAGGTGTAGACTCAGACCACACCCACTAGACCATAAAAGGTGATGTACTAAAAATGAGTGGCTAGGGCTTTAGGTTAGGGCAGTCTGCCTCCATAGTATTAATCACAGAGGGAATCAATCAGTATATATGTACCAAGGCCTACTTGAAGGGGGGACAGTTGCATTTTTAATTTTTTTATTTTTACTTATGGTTACAAATTTAAGAGCTCCGTAGATTCTGCAAACTTCATGGTATGGACTTGATATATAGCTCAAAACATAGGTATCTCTGTGTGCTCTCTTTTGATACTAAAATATGTTTCATAGGTATAACTATAGGCAAGTTACTAGACCTAAAGTGGAGGGCCTCAAAACCTGAATGCCTGAAACCTCTGCAATAAATAACTCCAGATTGCTAAGTGCTAAAGATTTGAAATTGGTAGTGGTTAGAGGAAGCCCTGCTCTGTTCAATGAGTGGTTTCATCAAACGCGCAGGTGGAAATGAATTTCGTTAAAAATTATTTTCCACCCACGCACTTGACCACGTACTTACATTTTAACGCCTAATGAAAACAGTCATTGAATGGCCCATGGCTTCCTCTAGCCACTGGTACCAATTTCAGAACTTAGGGCATTCAGGTTTTGAGGCCCTCCACTTTAGTAACTTTCCTATAGTTATACCTATGAAACATATTCTAGTATCAAAAGAGAGCACACAGAGAGACCTATCTTTTGAGCTGTATATCAAGTCCATACCATGAATCTACGGAGCTCTAAAGTCGTAACCATAAGTAAAAATTTAAAAAAATTAAAAATGCAACTGTCCTCCCTGAAGATGAGGGAATAGAAGATTATCTAATGATGCATGCCAATGACTTTGAAATGTTGACTCAGGAGTCACAGACAACATCATAGCTAAAGCAGACCACTATTTGGGGTGACCATGTTGCTATGGTCACTATTATGAGCAGCTAATGAATAATGTTATCTATCCCATTACTTGTGCCGAGGAAGGTTGGGATGGAACCACTCTAGGACGGGATCCACTTGTCGCCTGCGTCAGCTTACTCGTGGCGACTCGACTTCTTCCGCTTGCCAGAGGTTCCTCTTCCTCCGGACTCTCCGGTATCAGAGGAGTGGTGAGCTGTTTCCTTCTGCCCATGGACAGCTGCTGGGACAGAGAGGACAAGCCACTTCCTCCCCTCAAGGATGAGCAGATATTTATGTGGGACCTCCACAGCTCGTGCCAAGGAGTCCTGGGAAGACACAGTCGTGGCATTCGCAGACATCATGAACAAACACAAATAATGGTTTGCCCTGTAAAGTGCAAGGGCTGGGGGGGGCACGGAGAATGGCAAAGCCTCCACAGCAAAACAACAACAGGGGGAGTCACGGAGAATGGCAGGACCCACTCAGCACAACAACAACAGGGGGAGTCCCCTCAACGCTTTAAATTGTGTTGTTGTCGAAAGATAAGAAAAAATAGTTTGCTACCAGATGGTGTGTGGCCACTCCCCCTTGGAGAGAGAGAGCAATGTCTAAATCCCTCGGCAACTTACTGCAAAGATATTGTCAGGTGTGTCCATACCCAAACATGGCATGCACTTTGTACCCATAGAATTTTTTGAATGATAATAACAACAACACTGCAGCAGCAGCAACAACAACAACATCAACAACACTGCAGCAGCAGCAACAACAACAACAGCAACAACACCGCAGCAGCAGCAACAGCAACAGGCAGCAGCAACAACAACAGCAATAACAAATTACTGACCACCTGCTCCTGACACACCCACTCTACCTCATCTAGGGTGCTGGAACACTGGAAACATAAGACCACACCTCCTCATGACACACCCACTCTCCCTCATCTAGGGTACTGGGACATGGCTGGAACATGGGGTGGGGTGGACACCCACTCCTGACACACCCACTCCACTCACTTGGGGTGCTGGAACGACGCTGGACACGTGAGGTCCCACGGCTGCTCCTGGCCAAAGGTCCCAATGAAGTGCCCCATAAGAGTCCAGAGGCGTACGGTTCCATCTCCCGAGGCAGAGAGGACGATGCGTTGAGTTCTGTGGGGGACAAAATCTATGCTCACCACTTCCCCTGAGTGGGCCTTCCATCTGGCCACAGGCTCCAGTTGTCCTCCTTCCTGGAGGATGATATGGTACAGTTCATTACTGCTGTACCTATTCACACACACTCACACACACACACACACAAACAACACAAACAACACACACACACACACACACAAACAAACAAGCACACGTACAGATGGTCTCGCAATAGCTGACCATTTACCTCCCTGGGGGACAGAATAGAGGGTGATGATACAAACTAGTTTGGTAAGTTTATCCTCGCCTGGTGGCAGCAGTTAATTAGCACATGCTTGTGGTCTGTATGGTCGCGGCCTTGACATGCTCGCATCTTTTCATTTCACAAGGAGAAGAAGCAAAGTATTCTGAACCTGGTTTCCTTCTCCTCTAGGTATGGAGGAGGATCAGCTTCACGGCCCTAACAGAAGCAATCCTCTCTCGGCTCAGTGTATGCGTCACCTGTCTACATGCTCCCTCCCATTTGACACCAGTTCTACTGTTGACAGCAGCTCACTCATTTAGCGCAAGTTTACACATTCCAGCCCAACATATTTAGTATGTTCATGTTCCTAGATCCTTTGAAGGCTGGCAGCGCCCGACGACCCAACATTTAGTGAAGTGTCCATCTGATAAACTATTTTGAGGACTCAGGAAAATGAAGGATTCAAGATGGAGGAATTAGTCAGGAAGATGTAGAGGTGTGCTTATGGAGGATTCAAGACAGAGGAGTTAGTCAGGAAGATGTACAAGTATGCTTGTGAAGGATCTAGAACAGGAATTAGCCAGGAAGATTTTTACATCGTTTGTCTCCTCCTATGCAGCCGATGCATGCACAGGGCAACAGGCTCATGGTCAAGCTAGTGCAGCTTGTCTACAAGGAACCCCATACTACGCAGCTTTCCATTATAGACTGTAAAGTTTGGTCACTGAATGTGCTGGTGTAGATAGTGTCCTGCAGGACAGGTCTCCTTCAGGTCTGTGGGTAGTGTCCTGCAGTCTCCTTCAGGTCTGTAGGTAGTGTCCTGCAGCACAGGTCTCCTTCAGGTCTGTAGGTAGTGTCCTACAGGACATGTCTCCTTCAGGTCTGTAGGTAGTGTTCTGCAGCACAGGTCTCCTTCAGGTCTGTAGGTAGTGTCCTACAGGACATGTCTCCTTCAGGTCTGTAGGTAGTGTCCTGCAGGACAGGTCTCCTTCATGTCAACAAGGACGTGTTGTTTAATTTCGCTCCCTTTCTGGTCGCTGCTTATTGAAGTGATTTGGATGCAAATAACATGAAAAGATTCGAGTTCAGGTAGTTGGAACCAGAAGCAAGGCAGTTCCGCTTGGCGTGTGTGTGTGTGTGTGTGTGTGTGGGTGGGTGGGTGTGTACAGTCATTTACAGAGATTACATAACTTGCACACTAGCACTTAACACCAATCAGCACACATTTGTAACAAATAACTACAAACCATCCGAGACAATCAATACATATCCATATACAACACATCTATTGTTCCCAGTCACCTGTGCTGGTCATCATGGTATAATGATGCATGCACACACACACACACACGTATGCACACACACACGCCCACACCCACGCATGCAAACACACGCATGCACACACACACGCGCATGCGCACACACATGCACGCACACATGCATGCACACACACATGCACGCACACATGCATGCACACACACATGCACATTAAGTCTCATCTCGTATCGCACCTCACACACTAACTCTAACAGCACACTCAGTGACATAGCACCATTAATTAATAGGGGTTAGCAATCAACACACACCCAAAACGTACATGTTAGCTATATACACACATGTATATACCTACATACATATACATGTGCATATGTACACACATTATATGTACATATGTATATATGTACATGAAAATGCATTTAGATGTTATGTACTACATGCATGTACATGTACATGAAAATCCATGTAGATGTATACATGCATGTTACTACTACAGTAGTATGTGTCAGTACCTCTGTAGTATTGCAGTAGTGCTGGATGTGAAAGACTGAGATGATGCCAGCCGTGTCTCCAGCTATGAGGTGAAACTCCTCGGAGTCTGTCGTCATGGCAAGCACATTCTCATCCTCGTACTCGGTCACTGGGAAACTTCCTACAAATAAAACCACACACACAAATTCAAACACTCAGTGAAGGGGTCAAGGGTGGCATGCAGAGAGGCGTCCAAATCCCATGTGGTGGCGCACATGGACTTCAGTGATGGGATCTTAAGAGGGTAACATAAGTAGCTCAGGCCCTCTGCACGATATTTATGAGAGGAGTGGCAGCTGCCCTCCCTCCCTCCCACTCCTATCCCAAGATCAAATTCTGCTAATTACTCATTTGAATCAGGTATATAATTTTTATGGCTTCAAGACTCCTCCCCAATTTCCACTCCCCCTCCTCCCCCTCCGCTCCCCACCCATCCCATTCTCCTCCCTTCTTCCATAAAGTTTAAAGAAGGGGAGAACTTTTCAGAGTGACCACCATCATCTTCTAACTCGGTATCCAGCGGTGCACCACTTTAGAAGGAGAATTGTTACCAAACTAGGATGTTGGCTACCGAATTTAATTGGCACAATCCGGGCCTCAAAGCTAAAATGTTTTATCATACCAAACATACCAAATGTAGTCTTAATTAAAATTATTGTAATCTTAATAAAATTAAAAAATTAAAACGTTCTAATGTGGTCTTAATTAAAATTAAAATGTTTTATTGTGATCTTAATTAAAATTAAAATGTTCTAATGTGGTCTAATGTGGTCTTATTTAAAACTAAAATGTTTTATCATGCCAATTGAAAATGCTTTTATCATACCAATTATGGTCTTAATTAAAGTCTTATCATACCAATTGGGCTCTTCTTCCCAAACAAATCCCAAAAGTTAGCGATGCCTGCTTCACTAGTGACCATGAGGCCTGCTCCATTGACCTTGGAGTGTACCCTCGTGTGAAGGAAGAGGATCTGGTCCACTGGCACATGCAGAATTTGAGAGGAACTACTGGAGAGAAAGCGGTGTTGTCTTGATGCCAGTCGGCGACTAATGGGACGAGAGGACGAGGCCGTTGAGAGTGGAGATGCAGAGTTTGTCAAGGGAGTGGCAGCAGAGGACATCTTGCTACATGAGCGGGGAAGGATTGAAGATGAGGAGCATACAACACAGAGGGGGGGGATATTTGTAAGTGTGTGTGTTGGGGGGTTAGGGTTTATAACAAACATTAAGTGGTGGAAGAAGAGGTGGTGTAGGAGGTGGAGGATGGGGTGGAGGAGGTGGTGGAGGAGGAGGAGGAGGGGTGTAGGAGGTCGAGGAGGAGGGGGTGGAGGAGGTGGAGGAGGAGGGGGAGGGGGTGGATGAGGAGGGGGTGGATGAGGAGGGGGAGGAGGAGGAGGGGGTGGAGGAGGAGGGGGTGGAGGAGGAGGGGTGGAGGAGGAGGGGGTGGGGGAGGAGGGGGTGGATGAGGAGGGGGTGGATGAGGAGGGGGTGGATGAGGAGGGGGTGGATGAGGAGGGGGAGGAGGAGGAGGGGGTGGAGGAGGAGGGGGTGGAGGAGGAGGGGGTGGAGGAGGAGGGGGTGGAGGAGGAGGGGGTGGAGGAGGAGGGGGTGGAGGAGGAGGGGGTGGAGGAGGAGGGGGTGGAGGAGGAGGGGGTGGAGGAGGAGGGGGTGGATGAGGAGGGGGTGGAAGAGGAGGTGGAGGAAGAGGAAGTATAGAAGGAGGGTGTGGAAGGGGAGGTGGGCAAGAGGTAGAGGAGAAAATGGGTAGTCGAAGAGGAGATGGATGAAGAGGAAGTTGAGGAAGAGGTTGGGATGAGGTAGAGGGGGAGGGAGGGAGGAGGGAGGGGGGGAGGGTGTGTGTGAGAAAGAAGATGGAGATGAAGGGCAAGAATTAAGAAGCAACTCCCACCCTCAAACATTACCAACACGAATATTTCTATCAATCGTTCACACTTGTCTATGCAGTTCCTAATTTAAAGGATGCCTATGTAACATAGTCACAGAATGTATTATCGTATTCTGTGTGGGTGTTGTCTAGTCTATGAGCAGAGATAGCCACATGTATGGACTTGATGTGGTTACACGATGTATTCCATTTAGTGTGCATCCGTGGCACTTGTCTAATGAATTCAACTTGTTTTGCTATTGAGAATTGAAACCCACTACACCTATGCAGTATTTAGCAGTATTTATTTAAGGGAGGGTGGAGGATTGCGTTGAACTTTGGGAGGGCAGTTCCCTCTACCTGCTCACCACAAGAACTTGATATATATATAGACACCTCTTCCTCTCTCTCTCACTCTGCTGTCAGTGTGGAGCACTAAACTATCGTTTCCCAAGGCAGGTGGTGTAAGCTGGTAAAGATGGCCGTCACACTTAAATTGTGGTCAGGGCATCAGTAGAAATTCCTCAATTCGTCAATTGCTCAATTCCTCACACCCAACCCAAGTCTAGACACATTAGCAACAGCCGCTCTACTAAAAACTAGTTCACTTGTCAAAAAATAATCATAGCAAACTAATTGTACACCAGAGGACACTAAAGCATTCCAAATCATGCACACCAGTTGTAATACAGATTTGATAAAGCAGTACAATATTAATTAAGGCTTGTCCACATTGCCCACAAACATAAGCTGGTTCCCATCCTGATCTCTGGAGCTGGTTAGGGTCTGGACAAATCCTGTCCACACAGGCATGAGGCAACACTGGCACGAGGCAACACTGGCACGAGGCAACACTGGCACGAGGCAACACTGGCACGAGGCAACACTGGCACGAGGCACGAGGCAACACTGGCACGAGGCAAGACTGGCACGAGGCAACACTGGCACGAGGCAACACTGGCACGAGGCAACACTGGCACGAGGCAACACTGGCACGAGGCAACACTGGCACGAGGCAACACTGGCACGAGGCAACACTGGCACGAGGCAACACTGGCACGAGGCAACACTGGCACGAGGCAACACTGGCACGAGGCAACACTGGCACGAGGCAACACTGGTGGCACGAGGCAACACTGGCACGAGGCAACACTGGCACGAGGCAACACTGGCACGAGGCAACACTGGCTGAGGCAACACTGGCACGAGGCAACACTGGCACGAGGCAACACTGCATTGTGCACTGGTGAGCCACAAGAGTGGATTCATTCATGTGTTAATCACTATTACATAACCTCTGTCCTCTCCTGCACTACTATCATGCACATGTGTATTCATCTGCATAGACTCGGCTCATTCAGGGGAGGAACATGCAGAGGAACACATGAAACGAACAATAACATTTTAGCGTGCATACATTATTTGATATTAGACAAAAATTCTTGTCTTCATCAAACTGATTTGGCTCATATTCAAATAAATAATTCGGGTTATGTAGAGAGAGGATGAATGTAGAGGGTGAAGGTTTGAACAGATGAACACATCGATAACCTGAACATGATCCGGTTCACTTTCACTTCATGTTTGCATTCTTCAGCCTATTTCTTCTCCTCCAACTCCACCTCATGTTGCCATCTCTTCTCTTCCAACTCCACCTCATGTTGCCATCTCTTCTCTTCCAGCCCCACCTCATGTTGCCTTCTCTTCTCTTCCAACTCCACCTCATGTTGCCATCTCTTCTCTTCCAACTCCACCTCATGTTGCCATCTCTTCTCTTCCAACTCCACCTCATGTTGCCATCTCTTCTCTTCCAACTCCACCTCATGTTGTCATCTCTTCTCTTCCAACTCCACCTCATGTTGCCTTCTCTTCTCTTCCAACTCCACCTCATGTTGCCTTCTCTTCTCTTCCAACTCCACCTCCTGTTGCCTTCTCTTCTCTTCCAACTCCACCTCATGTTGCCATCTCTTCTCTTCCAGCCCCACCTCATGTTGCCTTCTCTTCTCTTCCAACTCCACCTCATGTTGCCATCTCTTCTCTTCCAGCCCCACCTCATGTTGCCTTCTCTTCTCTTCCAGCTCCACCTCATGTTGCCATCTCATCTCTTCTAACTCCACCTCATGTTGCCATCTCTTCTCTTCCAACTCCACCTCATGTTGCCATCTCTTCTCTTCCAACTCCACCTCATGTTGCCATCTCTTCTCTTCCAACTCCACCTCATGTTGCCTTCTCTTCTCTTCCAACTCCACCTCATGTTGCCTTCTCTTCTCTTCCAACTCCACCTCCTGTTGCTTTCTCTTCTCTTCCAACTCCACCTCATGTTGCCATCTCTTCTCTTCCAGCCCCACCTCATGTCGCCTTCTCTTCTCTTCCAACTCCACCTCATGTTGCCATCTCTTCTCTTCCAACTCCACCTCATGTTGCCTTCTCTTCTCTTCCAGCTCCACCTCATGTTGCCATCTCTTCTCTTCTAACTCCACCTCATGTTGCCATCTCTTCTCTTCCAACTCCACCTCATGTTGCCATCTCTTCTCTTCCAACTCCACCTATGTTGCCATCTCTTCTCTTCCAACTCCACCTCATGTTGCCATCTCTTCTCTTCCAACTCCACCTCATGTTGCCATCTCTTCTCTTCCAACTCCACCTCCTGTTGCCATCTCTTCTCAACTCCTCCTCATGTTGCCATCTCTTCTCTTCCAACTCCACCTCATGTTGCCTTCTCTTCTCTTCCAACTCCACCTCATGTTGCCATCTCTTCTCTTCCAACTCCACCTCATGTTGCCTTCTCTTCTCTACCAACTCCACCTCATGTTGCCATCTCTTCTCTTCCAACTCCACCTCATGTTGCCTTCTCTTCTCTTCCAACTCCACCTCATGTTGCCATCTCTTCTCTTCCAACTCCACCTCATGTTTCCATCTCTTCTCTTCCAACTCCACCTCATGTTGCCTTCTCTTCTCTTCCAACTCCACCTCATTTAGCCATCTCTTCTCTTCTAACTCCACCTCATGTTGCCATCTCTTCTCTTCCAACTCCACCTCATGTTGCCATCTCTTCTCTTCCAACTCCACCTCATGTTGCCATCTCTTCTCTTCCAACTCCACCTCATGTTGCCATCTCTTCTCTTCCAACTCCACCTCATGTTGCCATCTCTTCTCTTCCAACTCCACCTCATGTTGCCTTTTCTTCTCTTCCAACTCCACCTCATGTTGCCATCTCTTCTCTTCTAACTCCACCTCATGTTGCCATCTCTTCTCTTCCAACTCCACCTCATGTTGCCATCTCTTCTCTTCCAACTCCACCTCATGTTGCCATCTCTTCTCTTCCATCTCCACCTCATGTTGCCATCTCTTCTCTTCCAACTCCACCTCATGTTGCCATCTCTTCTCTTCCAACTCCACCTCATGTTGCCTTCTCTTCTCTTCCAACTCCACCTCATGTTGCTTTCATGAATGCAGAGAAGGTTAAACAGAGTCCTGAAGCACCTAATATTGAGGTTCAAGGGTGAATGTGTTTGGAATGGAATGTTTTCCACTCGTGGTGGGTGTGGTGGGCGTGGTGGGCGTGGTGAGTGAAACACATTCTGAATGCAATTGAAACGCATTCAATTATGGACAGACCTTTAGTGTGGTGATTTTAAAAGGTAAAGGGTCATTAAGTGTTTATAGTCGCAATGGCATAGTTTGGATTTTATCCAAACTGTTTGGATTTTTGATCCTTAAATTTTATTTTCTGTATCAATAAATGTTTGGATTTTTCATCGTTAGAAAATTGTTTGCATGTGCACCCTATTTCAAAACCACTCTCTGTGGTATTAGCTGAGTGTGGTCATTTTGTGGTCACCTGGTCTGTGCAGGCATATTCATGTGGTCACTTGGTCTATGCAGGAATATTCCTGCACAGTCCTGTGTTATTATGTGGTCACCTGGTCTGTGCAGGAATATGCCTGCAGAGCCAGAACCCTTTGATCTATGTGCATGCTCCTAGTTGGGTATTTAAAGCCTGATTTGTGCAAGAGTTAGAATCTTTCACAGTGAGTGTCAGAGAGAGTTAGCTATGGCATCTTCAGAACCCAGTACTTCAAGGTTACCAGAAGAAGATTCTTCAGATATGGATTCTGATTCTGATAATGAGGTTTTACAAATTGACATTGACAGTCAAATCTCCAGTCAAATCTCTACATCTATCAGGTCTTCTAAGTCTGCAAAAAAGTGATTGTGTGTCTATCGTAGACAGTATGCAAAGACTTTCCCATGGGCCACAACTTCGAGAAAGGGATCTTCTTTTGCCTTCTGTATGAAGTGCTCTCGTGATATAAACCTTGGAAGAGGTCAGGAGACATCAGGAAATGAAATTACACAAACACTCAGAAAAAGATGGCGTGGGTGAACTGCCTCTACAGTCCTGCTTTGGGCCAATAAGAGAGGAGTCTGTAATCCGTGCAGAAGTACTCTTCGCATATTTCCTTGGAGAGCACCATCTTGCCTTTCAATTGGGAGATCATTGTACCAAACTATTCAAGTTGATGTTTCCCGATTCTTCTAAAGACTTTAAGTGCAGTTAAACTAAAGCAAAAGTTATTGCCCAGGATTGTTGAAAAACCATTTCCGCAGCATTTAGAGAGACTAAATACTTCAGCCTCCAAACTGATGAGACAACAGATATTACCGTTACACAACAAGCTGCTATTATGCTTCGATTCTTATAACACCCAAGGACAGGTGAGATCTGTCTTCATTGCCCTAGAGAGTGTAGAGAGGGCAACTGCAGAGCTGCTATTTAACGCAATCGATAAGCATTTTCAAGAATCCACTACCCTCCTTTATGATAATCTTGTCGGATTAGGTACAGATGGGGCCAATGTTGTTGGGAGCACGAAATTCAGTGATGTCACGGTTACGATGTAAGCAGCCAGCTTTAGTTGCTTCAATTTCATTGTCACATAGCAAATGAGGCCTGCAAAGTCTTGCCTGATGAATTGGAAGATCTGACAACTGATGTATGGTATTATTTCCAGAAGAGCCCAAGGAGGCTGCGACAGTTTGAAGAATTTCAGAGTTTTGTGGAATGCAAGCCACACAAGTTGTTAAAAGCATGCCAAACCCGATAGCTCAGCCTTGGAAGCTTGTGTAAATCGTTTTATCGAGCAATATGAAGCCTTACTCTCATACTTTCGAAGTACTGAGGATAAGCAGGCAGTAGTAAGAAGAGTAAAAATTGAAAAGCCTCTGACCAAGCTTACTTGCTCTTTCTATGTTCTGCATTACCAATTGTTAATAATTTCAACAGGTACACATGCAGCAGCCAATCTCCAATTCTCTCTACCAAGACCTCGATGGCTTAATACGAAAATTTCTGTTGCGGTTCATGAATTCTGAGTATGTGTGTGCTGCTGAACATGTTTCACAAGTGTGTATTGGTAACTCAGAGAGTATCTCCCTTTACACGAAGTTTTCGTAGGTCACAACACACTATCCTACCTTGAAGAAGAGGATGGATTATCATCTGAAGATGTGAGAAAATTTAGGGAGACTACCAAGCTTGGTGGATTCCTGCAGCCTAGGAGCTATCAAACGGTTACCTATGAGTCACAAGTTACTCTCCAATCTCAAATGGCTTCAACCAGGCTTACAACAATATAGTATGGCTGGTCAGGTGCTTGCTGCAGCAGAGTGTGTTCCTCAGGTAGTTCAAGCTGGTGACAAACCCAGCCTTCAAGAGGAATTTATGGATTTCTGCACGTCGCCATTACCTCCTAAAGTCACGACCATCACAGAGGTGGATAAGTATTGGCATGCAATCAGCCAAATCAAAGACTGCTTGGAAACTGAGTATAGCTACTCCACATTGGCAAAACTCGCAAAAGCCATTCTAGTTATACCCCATGTACCGAACGTTTATTCAGCCACATTGCTCTCAACAAAACGAAGCACAGAAACAGACTAGGAATTTCTACATTAAATTCACTTTTAACAGTGCAATTCAATGTTCCTCAAAAATGCTATGAATTTAAACGGAACACTGAACTATTAAAGACATGTGTAAATGCTATGAACACACTTTAGTATGTTATTTCTCATGAAATTGTTGTTTGGATTTTGTTTGGATTTTTTGTTGCCAAATTTTTTGGATAACACAGGCAAGTAATTTGGATAATACCAAAAAAAATTATGACAACACTGCAATGGGTACATGATTGTTTCTATTTGTGATGAGCCAATCCAATAGTTTGTTTTAACTTGTCTTGTTTCCATTTTGTTGGTTGCTCTCTCTTTGTGAAAGCTACCACAGGCCAGCAGCTGCAATGTTATGAGCTCTACCAGTCCACCATCAGTGTCTCTGTGAGTCAGAGTTTCTGTCGCTCTAGCATGAGCGTTATCTACTGTAAACTTTTTCTAAATTGTTTTCATCTCCATGTACTCTGCACTTGGTGTGAAGCCAGTTCACAACATAATTAGTAATTGCTTTCTTATGACTGCTGATACACTGCATTAGAGTTAGCACCATGATACTCAAGTTAGCACCATGATACTCAGGTTAGCACCATGATACTAGAGTTAGCACCACCATGATATTAGAGTTAGCACCATGATATAGAGTTAGCACCATGATAGTAGAGATAGCACTATGATACTCGAGTTAGCACCATGATACTAGAGTTAGAACCATGATACTAGTTAGCACCACCATGATATTAGAGTTAGCACCATGATATAGAGTTAGCACCATGATAGTAGAGATAGCACTCTGATACTAGAGTTAGCACTATGATACTAGAGTTAGCACCATGATACTAGAGTTAGCACCACCATGATATTAGAGTTAGCACCATGATATAGAGTTAGCACCATGATAGTAGTGATAGCACTAGGATACTAGAGTTAGCACCATCATAGGTGCCAACCTTCCAGGATCTTCCTGGACAGTCACTCTGTCCAGGAGTCCGGGAAAGCTGACCACTGCTCCATTGTTGAGAAGCCAGACTTGAAGACTGGACATCTTTTCATTGCAGGGAAATGGTGGTCAGCTGTTCTGTGGTTTCATTAGTTACAAACCACTAACCACTTGTCAAAGGCATGTGGTAGCATTGGAGCCATGCCCCCAACCAAATGCCCAATTGAACCTCACACACTTAGTGCAAAAGCAGCTGCTTCAGAGTCTTGAATCTTCTTGAGTTTTATATGATGTCTGTCTCCGAATCAGAAACACCTCCTGAACCTAAAAGAAGGCAGTGTCACACTTCAATCAAAAGTGGGTGCAAGAGATTCAAGGAATTGGTAGAAGTTCAAAAGGTTAGTTAGTTATAGCTCAATAGAATTGAGATCATCCTGTTGTGGTTGTTTCAACCAGGTGAGATGTTTGCAAGATGTTCATCTGACTTTAACATACATAGCTGGTGGAGGCTGAAGTGATGTTGCTACCCATGAGTGTGAAAGGAAAGTGACATAGAGATATGGCAAGTGCTTGTACTTCATCAAGGTCAGTAACAGCCTTCTTTAGACCCCAGGCTTCACAGAGTGTTATCAAAGCTGAGGCTTTGTGGTCTTCATTTGTTGTTGAGCACAACCTTGCCTTCAATGCTAGTGACCATGCTTCTTCGTAAAATGTTCCCAGACTCTGAAGTAGCACTTATGGCCGTATTAAGACTGCAGCAATCATTAAGGGAACATTAGCACCTCACTATTCTGATGGGATGTTAGAAAACCTGAAAATTATATTCTTTCTTTCTTATTGTACATTCTTCCTTCTCTGGATAAATTCAACAGAATATTTCATAAGTCTACTGAAAACACTATCTGGCAATGAGCAGGTAAGTTCGTCTGTATTTGTCAAATCTGTTGAAAGCTGATGTAATCAAAACAGCCGAAGATAACCTCAGCACTCCTAATCTAGCAAAGAGCGGTCAGCTTTCTGATGAAAATTTAGGGGTTGGTGATGGTACTTGGGCTCTTATCGCACAGATGGAAGGGGAGCATGACATCAAGCCCTTCTATACATCTGTACGTAACTTTTATGTAGCAACAATTCACAAAAAAATCTCTTTGGAGGTTCTCTTTTCAAGGATTTGGGGATTATTAATCCTGAATCCACATGCACTTATGAATTCAGCACAGTGAGAACTCTAGCCAAGCGCTTTCCTTTTCGACTTGGCTTAGCAGAGTCTTCTTCCTTAGACAAACCTTAGACAAACTTAGGGAGGAGTTTATGGATTTGTGCTCATCACCAGGTGAACACTCATCTGTCCAAAAGTACAAAGCAGCAGATAAAACATGGCAACCTCGGGCAGGAATGTTTTGGTGGGAAGTGGGGAAAATGAAGACTCTTGATGGAAATGAGCGATTTCTCTTGTTGACACAGCTAATGGCTGGACTCCTGTCCATACCTGTTTCAAATGCAGACTCTGAGAGGGTTTTTTCAATTTTGAGAAAGATCCATACGGATGAGAGGCCTAGCTTGAAGCAGGAAACCCTGATAGCTTTGATGACCATAAAGTTCAATGCCAACAATGAATGCTACGAGTCTTGCTTCAGTGATGAACTTCTTACAAAATGCAAGAAAGCAACATGCTTAGCTGTCAGGGACTCTCAGAAGCCTGCTGATGCTGATGATAACCTTGAGGGTGAACAACTAGAAGATGAACAGTTGTAACTGAGCTTGCTACTAGCCACTGTAGTGTTTGTTACTATTTTTAGCATCATTTGGGGTGTGGTCTTTGTCCAGGAAATAAATTTTGAAAGGTTTGCACCTAAGTTAGCACCATGATACTAGAGTTAGCACCATGATACTAGAGTTAGTACCATGATACTAGAGTTAGTACCATGATACTAGAGTTATCACCATGATACTAGAGTTAGCACCATGATACTAGAGTTAGCACCATGATAGTAGAGTTAGCATCATGATACTAGAGTTAGCACCATGATAGTAGAGATAGCTCCATGATACTAGAGTTAGCACCATGATAGTAGAGATAGCTCCATGATACTAGAGTTCGCACCATGATAGTACAGATAGCACCATGATAGTAGAGATTGCACCATGATAGTACAGATAGCACCATGATAGTAGAGATTGCACCATGATAGTAGAGTTAGCACCATAATAGTAGAGATAGCACCATGATAGTAGAGATAACTCCATGATAGTAGAGTTAGCACTAGAGTTAGCACCATAATAGTAGAGATAGCACCTTGATAGTAGAGTTCGCACCATGATAGTAGAGATAGCACCATGACACTAGAGTTAGCCCCATGATACTAGAGTTAGCATCATGATACTAGAGTTAGCCCCATGATACTAGAGTTAGCCCCATGATACTAGAGTTCGCACCATTATTGTAGAGTTAGCACCATGATAGTAGAGATAGCACCATGATAGTAGAGTTAGCCCCATGATACTAGAGTTAGCCCCATGATACTAGAGTTCGCACCATGATAGTAGAGTTAGCACCATAATAGTAGAGATAGCACCATGATACTAGAGATAGCACCATGATAGTAGAGATAGCACTATGATAGGGTGTATGCTACAGCCTCCCTCTAGGACTTGACAAGAGTTATAGAGACTGCACATCCTCCAAGGACTCATTAAGAGTTGCAGAGGAGAGAACTCCAGAAGCAACAAAATATAGCACACGCAGTGGGGTTCAATTAATTCAAAGTTGAATTAGTTAGACTGTCATTTGGGTATATTTAATTCAACTGGTTTAGTTAGTTTGTCACAGTTATTTTATTTATTTATACTGTTTTTTTAGTTCCATTAATTCAAAGTTGAATTAAAATTGAATTAAGGGGGCATAGAATAAGGGGGCATAGACCATATTTGTGGTCACCAATTTAATGCGCTTCATCCAGGTTTTGATCTCAAAAGTAGCTCATTCTCTTGCTTTCCAATGATAATTATAGCCTATAGGCGAAGCAGTGTTGCCATCAACATCTGGCTGACAGCCTGACACACTGGCAATAGTACAGAGGTGTTTTTTTTTACAAATCTTCAGCCTTCATCAAGACTTGCCATTTTGCTGTCAGTCAGTTTCTAATAAAACTCCCCCCCCCTCCTTTTTCATTCAGCAGGAAAAATGAGCGCACAGAATGAAACATATCTCGTTGGAAAATTGCCTGGATTGAAAAAGTGATCATTCATTTTGAAGAGCAAAGAGAGAGCATTCAAATGATATATAAAAATTATATCTATGGACAAAAATGGAGTGAGCAAAACTGTGAATAATGTCGGGAATACACATTTCTTTGAATGAGAAAATAATGTTCAAAATACAACACTCCAGGGGGCAGGGATAGATCCAGGGTGGTTGTAAACCCCTCTTGATCATGACTATCATTCTTGCACTCTTTCATCAGCAACACACAGACTCACTAGAAATACAGTGACTGAGCAGGGTTGACACAGGAGCAGGCAGGGAAGGACCAGCTACAGATCCCATCTGAAGGTAAAGGGTGGGAGCATAAACGATAAAGCCATTAATACTATAGTTCCAAACTTCCAGCATCATTTGAGTCTTCAGCTTCTAGATATCTCTTCTTCTCCCACGATTCTAACCCAGAAGATCCTTCGTAACTCTTCATGACTCCATACTTTCGTCTTTCCAGAGCTTTTGTTTGCATTCTTCTTGACATGGAATTTAATAGTATTAATAATGCTAACAAGTAAATAGCAGTACCAATGTGGGTGTGTCAAACCAGTGGCCACAAAAACCAAAAATCAGGTCCGGTGAAACAAAAAAAGTCCTCAAATAGAGTTTTTAAAGCCCTCAAATAGAGTTTTCAAAGCCCACTTCCAAGGAGGTGGGGAAAACGAACATGAAAATGAAATGAACGGACTTGCCTAAAAAAAGCCAATTTATGGTCTCTTTATTTAATTCAAAATTAGTTCATTTTAGTTGACTTGTCATGTCAATTTTAGTTGAATTGTTTAGTTAAACTGTCATTTCAAATTTATTTGAATTAATTAGTTAACTTGTCACATCAAGTTTAATTGAACCCCACTGAGCACACGTTATTGTTTATTGCTGAAGTGCACATGCATACATAGCTGCATGGGAGTTGGCTTTCACTAACTTCCTGCTTGAAAGAGATCTTCACCAATTACAAACTAAACACACTCAGTCTTGGCATTCGAACATATTCTAGCTGAACATATTCAACTCGTAATCCAGCTGGACCGCATCATTAATGAACTGTCAGCACACCAGCCATGCCCACTGCTTGTTCTCGTGACCAAGAAAAAGATTTGTCATGAGCGTGCATTATGAAGTCTTCAGGTGTCTAATGGAAGGACTTACATATGGAGGTTATGTGAGGGAGGAAGCAGCGAGAGCGAGACCCAGACAGGTGCAAGACAGATCCTTGCAGACGAGTGTTTCATCGCCGCTAAGACATGCCGGTTAACAAATTAATGAAGGATTCAATGCACACTGGAAGCCTAGAAGCCACTAATGTGAGTTTCACCTTAGATATGAACTTTGTCGTCATTTTGTTTCTAGCGGTCTTCCATTTTATAACGGGGGGGCTAAACAAATATAAGCCAGTGCACAGAACCAGGAGTCAGAGGCAGGCCAATATAAGCCAGTGCACAGAACCAGGAGTCAGAGGCAGGCCAATATAAGCCAGTGCACAGAACCAGGAGTCAGAGGCAGGCCAATATAAGCCAGTGCACAGAACCAGGAGTCAGAGACAGGCCAATATAAGCCAGTACACAGAACCAGGAGTCATAGGCAGGCCAATATAAGCCAGTGCACAGAACCAGGAGTCATAGGCAGGCCAATATAAGCCAGTGCACAGAACCAGGAGTCAGAGACAGGCTAATATAAGCCAGTGCTCAGAACCAGGAGTCAGAGGCAGGCCAATATAAGCCAGTGCACAGAACCAGGAGTCAGAGACAGGCCAATATAAGCCAGTGCACAGAACCAGGAGAAAGAGACAGGCTAATATAAGCCAGTGCACAGAACCAGGAGTCAGAGACAGGCGCCAGTGCACAGAACCAGGAGTCAGAGACAGGCCAATATAAGCCAGTGCACAGAACCAGGAGTCAGAGACAGGCTAATATAAGCCAGTGCACAGAACCAGGAGTCATAGGCAGGCCAATATAAGCCAGTGCACAGAACCAGGAATCAGAGACAGGCCAATATAAGCCAGTGCACAGAACCAGGAGTCATAGGCAGGCCAATATAAGCCAGTGCACAGAACCAGGAGTCAGAGACAGGCCAATATAAGCCAGTGCACAGAACCAGGAGTCAGAGACAGGCCAATATAAGCCAGTGCACAGAACCAGGAGTCAGAGGCAGGCGGCCATATAAGCCAGTGCACAGAACCAGGAGTCAGAGACAGGCCAATATAAGCCAGTGCACAGAACCAGGAGTCGGAGACAGGCCAATATAAGCCAGTGCACAGAACCAGGAGTCAGAGGC
Organism: Cladorhizidae sp. MBARI D1340-BT2; assembly: GCA_028752905.1. Taxonomy (NCBI): domain Eukaryota; kingdom Metazoa; phylum Porifera; class Demospongiae; order Poecilosclerida; family Cladorhizidae; species Cladorhizidae sp. MBARI D1340-BT2. The sequence goes on from JAQNBH010000013.1 coordinate 14,410,366, forward strand.
AGGCTAATATAAGCCAGTGCACAGAACCAGGAGTCAGAGACAGGCTAATATAAGCCAGTGCACAGAACCAGGAGTCAGAGAGAGGCCAATATAAGCCAGTGCACAGAACCAGGAGTCAGAGAGAGGCCAATATAAGCCAGTGCACAGAACCAGGAGTCAGAGACAGGCTAATATAAGCCAGTGCACAGAACCAGGAGTCAGAGAGAGGCCAATATAAGCCAGTGCACAGAACCAGGAGTCAGAGGCAGGCCAATATAAGCCAGTGCACAGAACCAGGAGTCAGAGGCAGTCTAATATAAGCCAGTGCACAGAACCAGGAGTCAGAGACAGGCCAATATAAGCCAGTGCACAGAACTAGGAGTCTAAGGCAGGCTAATATAAGCCAGTGCACAGAACCAGGAGTCAGAGACAGGCTAATATAATCCAGTGCACAGAACCAGGAGTCAGAGGCAGTCAGAGGCAGGCCAATATAAGCCAGTGCACAGAACCAGGAGTCAGAGACAGGCCAATATAAGCCAGTGCACAGAACCAGGAGTCTGAGGAAGGCTAATATAAGCCAGTGCACAGAACCAGGAGTCAGAGATAGGCCAATATAAGCCAGTGCACAGAACCAGGAGTCAGAGACAGGCCAATATAAGCCAGTGCACAGAACCAGGAGTCAGAGACAGGCCAATATAAGCCAGTGCACAGAACCAGGAGTCAGAGACAGGCCAATATAAGCCAGTGCACAGAACCAGGAGTCTGAGGAAGGCTAATATAAGCCAGTGCACAGAACCAGGAGTCAGAGACAGGCCAATATAAGCCAGTGCACAGAACCAGGAGTCAGAGACAGGCCAATATAAGCCAGTGCACAGAACCAGGAGTCAGAGACAGGCCAATATAAGCCAGTGCACAGAACCAGGAGTCAGAGACAGGCCAATATAAGCCAGTGCACAGAACCAGGAGTCAGAGACAGGCCAATATAAGCCAGTGCACAGAACCAGGAGTCAGAGACAGGCCAATATAAGCCAGTGCACAGAACCAGGAGTCAGAGACAGGCCCAGTGCACAGAACCAGGAGTCAGAGACAGGCTAATATAATCCAGTGCACAGAACCAGGAGTCAGAGGCAGTCAGAGGCAGGCTAATATATGCCAGTGCACAGAACCAGGAGTCAGAGACATGTGGTGTTTCATATAGCTGAATAGTCCTTACGCATATTCATTGTGTTACCACGTGAGCATTCTGCTGACAGTGCGACATCCATTTTCTCCTCGTGTTAGTTGTGTGTATTGTATGAATCTTATTCGATCGCTATCTTCCTACTTGTGTGACAAACTTGGTATGTTGTAGCTTGATTAGTTATCTTGTGATGATGTATATTATTCTGCTTGTGTGCTTATTGTGTAGAGTGAAATAATAAAACAACTGTTCTTGAAATCATAAGTTGCCACAAATTTCACTCAAGTTTTGTGCTATGTCTGGTGAAGAAGACGAACGGAGTTCGCCGGTTTCTATTCGCTCTTCAGTTTCTGCTTCACGAGTTCGTATTCCTCCTCCTCGCTTCGACTCCACTTCGGCATGTTCCTTCTCCGACTTTGCTCGAACTTGGCAAGCTTACATTCGGGTAGTGGAACCTCCCTTGGAGAAAAGACTAGACATACTTCTCCTGTGCGTTGACGACCAAGCTAGGCAATACTACTACGAAACTGAGAACGCGTCGACCTCTATGGAAGATGCTCTGGAATTCCTTCGCGCTCGTTTTGAAGGAGATCGTAACGCCCTAGCTGAACGTGTCTCACTAGCTAGGACTGCGCAGCAGCCTGGTCAGCTACTGCTGGATTATGCTTCCAGCATTCGACTGAATGCTCGCTACTGTGCTTATCCTGACAGCTACTACAATCAGGCCTTGAGAGATGTTTTTACTGCTGGTGTGCTCAACGAGACCATTAGACAAGCAATCTGCCGAGCTTATGGTTCAGCCACCAAGGCTGGCAAGTTATTCACATTGGAATCGGCCATTGAGGCGGCTACTATGGAGCAACAAGCACTGGATACTGCTGCTTCTCTATCTTGCACATCTGAGGTGGCATCCACAGTTACTGCTTCTGTGAATCATGCAGAACAGGGCCACTTCACTGCTACATCTCGTGCCCGCTCTTGTAACTGGTGTGGACAAGGAAATCATCGTCCTTCTCAATGTCCTGCCCGTGGTCAACAATGCAATAATTGTGGCAAATATGGTCATTTCTCTAAGGTATGTCGATCAAAGGCCTTGAAGACATCATCCACAGATGCATCGTTTTCAATATCTGCAGTGAAGCGCACAAGCATATCTCTCAGAGAAGGTTTATTCGCGGTCAACTGAACGGACACTGCTTGGAATTTTTGCTCGATTCAGGCAGCGATATCTCACTCATTCATGTTAACATTGCCAGGCAGTTGAACATCTCATACAAGCCTGTTCGGAGGCGAGCTATGTCTGCCAATGGAGCAAACATAAACATTATAGGAATGGCTCAAGAAGTAGTGGAATTGGATGGTCAAATTATTCCTATCACCTTGTATATAGCTGCACAGCTAAGTGACCGTGCCATTCTTGGAGCCAATGAACTGGCTCAATTCTCAGCATTACTGGTGCATTACGGAGGCTCCAAGCCAACCCTACACGTGGCTACCACCCAGCTCGAAGTTGAAAAACCTGATTCACTGATGAACATTCCTCCGCAATCTGCGATTACACTGAGCACTCCGGATGTTAAGCCTGTCCGAGTTCCTTCACGCAAGCGGTCTCGTATGGATGAACAATTTATCAAGCGAGAGATTGATTCACTTCTAAAAAAGAGGTTGATTCAACCTTCTAATTCTCCCTGGCGTGCACAATTACATGTGGTGCATGATGAAGTACGGAGAAAGGACCGCCTGGTTGTCGATTACTCAGGTACAGTAAACCCTCACACAATACCTGATGCATATCCATTACCACTCATTGAACCTCTGATTGATCGTGTCAGCCAGCACCAGTATTTCAGTTCATTGGATTTGCAGTCTGCCTTTCATCAAATCCCTTTGGCCCCATCACAGCGGCAGTTGACAGCATTTGAAGGAGCAGGTCGCCTTTACGAATGGCTCGTATTACCATTTGGACTGACAAACAGTGGAGCTGTTTTCTCGAGAGTATTGGGCGACCTAGTTGAAGGCTCTCCTGGTTGTTTCCACTATTTGGATGATATTGTAATTGCCGGAGTTACAAAGGATGAACACGATGCAAATCTCTCCAGTTTCCTTCAGTTGGCTCGCTCTGCTGGCATTACCTTCAATACTTCCAAGAGCTCCTTTGGAAAAACCACACTCACATTCTTAGGTCATGAAATATCACAGAGAACAGTCAAACCTTCCCCCTCTCGGCTGCTTCCTATACTAAACTATGCCATGCCACAGAATGTTAAACAGCTTGAACGATTTCTTGGACTAGCCGTTTACCACTCCAAATGGGTGTCAAACTTTGCTACCTTGGCTGCTCCTCTATTTGATGCTAAGGCCGCCAAAGGTCCCTTTCCTTTACATGACGGTTGCAAGGAGGCTATAGATAAACTCAAACGAGAGATTGCAGCAGCAATATTGGATGTTCCTGATCCTGACAAACTACTCCGATTGGAAACAGATGCCTCAGGTAATTCCATTGCAGCTACATTGTCACAGGAGGGACGACCAATAGCATTCTTTAGTCATGTACTCACTCCACGTGAGAAAGCCTGGTCAGCTGTAGAATTGGAAGCCTACGCAGTAGTTGCTGCCTGTGACAAACTTCGCCATTTCTTGCTCGGGCGAGAGTTTGAGATTGTTGTCGACCAACAGGGAGTTAGCTTCCTTTTCAATGGTAAACCTAAGTCCACCATTAAGAATGCCAAATTGGCTCGTTGGCGCCTACACATGCTTGAGTATCGTTTCACAATCATCTATCGACCCGGGAAGCTTAATTGTGTTGCTGATGCTCTCACCCGCTGTTCTACGGTATCTACTCCAGCTTCTAACCATGAGACGATTAAGAAGCTGCATGAGTCTATGGGTCACCCCGGAGCTAGCCGGTTGCAGTCCTATCTGTTACCATATTTAGAAGTTTCCAAGAAGGAAGTATTGGAAGTGACTCATAGCTGTGGACTCTGTGCTGAGGTGAAACCCAGGTTTTTCCGCCCTCCTCCTGGAAGATTAATCAGGGCTACATCAGCTTGGCAACGTATATCCATTGATTTTGTTGGACCAAAGGTTAGCAACACGACTAATCGATACCTGTTTACTGTCATTGATGAATACTCCAGATATCCATTCGCATTTCCTGTACCTGATCAATCCCTGCAAACAGTGATAAGATGTTTAACATCGTTATTCTACCTTTTTGGTCCTCCTCAGAATGTACACAGCGACAGGGGAGGACAGTTTGAATCTCCTCTCTTCCTCAGATTCCTCGACTCCTTTGGTGTAACCAAGTCACGAACTACCAGCTACCACCCTCAGGGTAATGGTGAGGTCGAACGCATGCATGGAACATTGTGGAGGACAATTGTTTTGCGATTACGACAAGCTCGCATGCCGTTGAAAGCCTGGGAAAAACAATTGGCCCCCTCACTCAGCAATTTACGATCACTGGTGTGCAGAAGTACTGATAACACACCACACTCTCTCTTTTTGGGCTTCCCTAGACGATCACCATTCTTAGACTCTCCAAGTACATCTTCTGACAATGCATCTTCGCATCATGAGGATGCCGAATCTACAGTTCCTACTTGGATGCATGCTGGTGCGGAAGCCTTGCTGGGACGCACTGTGCGTACAAAGGAAGAACCTTTGGTGGATCACGTAGTGATCAGTGAAGTCTTATCTCCTCATGTCATTCGAGTTCTTCACCCATCTGGTTTTTCTGAAACTGTATCATCTCGGCGCATAGCTCGTTGTCCCAGTTCTACTGATGCTGCACATAACGTTGATCATGCTCCTTGTCCAAGTACTCTTGACAATGCACAGCATGCTCCTACAACCAGTCTTGGTGAATTGACACCATCACCCGAAGCTGTTTCGCCACAAGTCTCTCAAATGGGTTCCCCACCAGAAGCTGATGCTGCACCAGTTCGGCCATCCTATACAACTCGATCGGGACGTGTTAGCCATGCTCCTGTGCTTTTTGGTTATGATGACTGATCATATTGTTAGGGGGAGTATGTGGTGTTTCATATAGCTGAATAGTCCTTACGCATATTCATTGTGTTACCACGTGAGCATTCTGCTGACAGTGCGACATCCATTTTCTCCTCGTGTTAGTTGTGTGTATTGTATGAATCTTATTCGATCGCTATCTTCCTACTTGTGTGACAAACTTGGTATGTTGTAGCTTGATTAGTTATCTTGTGATGATGTATATTATTCTGCTTGTGTGCTTATTGTGTAGAGTGAAATAATAAAACAACTGTTCTTGAAATCATAAGTTGCCACAAGACAGGCCAATATAAGCCAGTGCACAGAACCAGGAGTCAGAGACAGGCCAATATAAGCCAGTGCACAGAACCAGGAGTCAGAGACAGGCCAATATAAGCCAGTGCACAGAACCAGGAGTCAGAGGCAGGCCAATATAAGCCAGTGCACAGAACCAGGAGTCTGAGGCAGGCTAATATAAGCCAGTGCACAGAACCAGGAGTCAGAGACAGGCTAATATAATCCAGTGCACAGAACCAGGAGTCAGAGGCAGTCAGAGGCAGGCCAATATAAGCCAGTGCACAGAACCAGGAGTCAGAGACAGACCAATATAAGCCAGTGCACAGAACCAGGAGCCAGAGACAGGCCAATATAAGCCAGTGCACAGAACCAAGAGTCAGAGATAGGGCCTGTGCACAGAACCAGGAGTCAGAGATAGGCCAATATAAGCCAGTGCACAGAACCAGGAGTCAGAGACAGGCTAATATAAGCCAGTGCACAGAACCAGGAGTCAGAGGCAGGCCAATATAAGCCAGTGCACAGAACCAGGAGTCAGAGGCAGGCCAATATAAGCCAGTGCACAGAACCAGGAGTCAGAGGCAGTCTAATATAAGCCAGTGCACAGAACCAGGAGTCAGAGGCAGGCCAATATAAGCCAGTGCACAGAACCAGGAGTCAGAGACAGGCCAATATAAGCCAGTGCACAGAACCAGGAGTCAGAGGCAGGCCAATATAAGCCAGTGCACAGAACCAGGAGTCAGAGACAACAGGACAATATAAGCCAGTGCACAGAACCAGGAGTCAGAGACAGGCCCAGTGCACAGAACAGGAGTCAGAGGCAGGCCAATATAAGCCAGTGCACAGAACCAGGAGTCAGAGACAGGCCAATATAAGCCAGTGCACAGAACCAGGAGTCAGAGACAACAGGACAATATAAGCCAGTGCACAGAACCAGGAGTCAGAGACAGGCTAATATAAGCCAGTGCACAGAACCAGGAGTCCGAGACAGGCCAATATAAGCCAGTGCACAGAACCAGGAGTCAGAGGCAGGCCAATATAAGCCAGTGCACAGAACCAGGAGTCTGAGGCAGGCCAATATAAGCCAGTGCACAGAACCAGGAGTCAGAGGCAGCTAATATAAGCCAGTGCACAGAACCAGGAGTCAGAGACAGGCCAATATAAGCCAGTGCACAGAATCAGGAGTCAGAGACAGGCTAATATAAGCCAGTGCACAGAACCAGGAGTCAGAGACAGGCCAATATAAGCCAGTGCACAGAACCAGGAGTCAGAGACAGACCAATATAAGCCAGTGCACAGAACCAGGAGCCAGAGACAGGCCAATATAAGCCAGTGCACAGAACCAAGAGTCAGAGATAGGGCCTGTGCACAGAACCAGGAGTCAGAGACAGTCCAATATAAGCCAGTGCACAGAACCAGGAGTAAGAGGCAGGCCAATATAAGCCAGTGCACAGAACCAGGAGTCAGACGCAGGCTAATATAAGCCAGTGCACAGAACCAGGAGTCAGAGACCGGCCAATATAAGCCAGTGCACAGAACCAGGAGTCAGAGGCAGGCCAATATAAGCCAGTGCACAGAACCAGGAGTCAGAGGCAGTCTAATATAAGCCAGTGCACAGAACCAGGAGTCATAGGCAGGCCAATATAAGCCAGTGCACAGAACCAGGAGTCAGAGACAGGCCAATATAAGCCAGTGCACAGAACCAGGAGTCAGAGACAGGCCAATATAAGCCAGTACACAGAACCGGGAGTCAGAGGCAGGCCAATATAAGCCAGTGCACAGAACCAGGATACACAGAACCAGGAGTCGGAGACAGGCCAATATAAGCCAGTGCACAGAACCAGGAGTCAGAGGCAGGCCCAGTGCACAGAACCAGGAGTCAGAGACAGGCCAATATAAGCCAGTGCACAGAACCAGGAGTCAGAGACAGGCCAATATAAGCCAGTGCACAGAACCAGGAATCAGAGGCAGGCCAATATAAGCCAGTGCACAGAACCAGGAGTCAGAGGCAGGCCCAGTGCACAGAACCAGGAGTCAGAGACAGGCCAATATAAGCCAGTGCACAGAACCAGGAGTCAGAGACAGGCCAATATAAGCCAGTGCACAGAACCAGGAGTCAGAGACAGGCCAATATAAGCCAGTGCACAGAACCAGGAGTCAGAGACAGGCCAATATAAGCCAGTGCACAGAACCAGGAGTCAGAGGCCGGCCAATATAAGCCAGTGCACAGAACTAGGATTCAGAGACAGGCCAATATATGCCAATGCACAGAACCAGGAGTCAGAGACAGGCCAATATAAGCCAGTGCACAGAACCAGGAGTCAGAGGCAGGCCAATATAAGCCAGTGCACAGAACCAGGAGTCAGAGACAGGCCAATATAAGCCAGTGCACAGAACCAGGAGTCAGAGACAGGCCAATATAAGCCAGTGCACAGAACCAGGAGTCAGAGACAGGCCCAGTGCACAGAACCAGGAGTCACAGACAGTCTAATATAAGCCAGTGCACAGAACCAGGAGTCAGAGATAGGCCAATATAAGCCAGTGCACAGAACCAGGAGTCAGAGGCAGGCCTATAAGCCTGTTCACAGAACCACGAGTCAGAGGCAGGCCAATATAAGCCACTGCACAGAACCAGGAGTCAGAGGCAGGCCAATATAAGCCAGTGCACAGAACCAGGAGTCAGAGACAGGCCAATATAAGCCAGTGCACAGAACCAGGAGTCAGAGGCAGGCCAATATAATCCAGTGCACAGAACCAGGAGTCAGAGACAGGCCAATATAAGCCAGTGCACAGAACCAGGAGTCAGAGACAGGCCAATATAAGCCAGTGCACAGAACCAGGAGTCAGAGACAGGCCAATATAAGCCAGTGCACAGAACCAGGAGTCAGAGACAGGCTAATATAAGCCAGTGCACAGAACCAGGAGTCAGAGACAGGCCAATATAAGCCAGTGCACAGAACCAGGAGTCAGAGACAGGCTAATATAAGCCAGTGCACAGAACCAGGAGTCAGAGAGGGGCCAATATAAGCCAGTGCACAGAACTAGGAGTCAGAGACAGGCCAATATAAACCAGTGCACAGAACCAGGAGTCAGAGACAGGCCAATATAAGCCAGTGCACAGAACCAGGAGTCAGAGACAGGCCAATATAAGCCAGTGCACAGAACCAGGAGTCAGAGACAGGCCAATATAAACCAGTGCACAGAACTAGGAGTCAGAGACAGGCCAATATAAACCAGTGCACAGAACCAGGAGTCAGAGACAGGCCAATATAAGCCAGTGCACAGAACAAGGAGTCAGATACAGGCTAATATAAGCCAGTGCACAGAACCAGGAGTCAGAGATCGACAGGCCAATATAAGCCAGTGCACAGAACCAGGAGTCAGAGACAGGCTAATATAAGCCAGTGCACAGAACCAGGAGTCAGAGAGGGGCCAATATAAGCCAGTGCACAGAACCAGGAGTCAGAGGCAGGCCTAGTGCACAGAACCAGGAGTCAGAGGCAGGCCAATATAAGCAAGTGCACAGAACCAGGAGTCAGAGATAGGCCAATATAAGCCAGTGCACAGAACCAGGAGTCAGAGGCAGGCCAATATATAAGCCAGTGCCCAGAACCAGGAGTCAGAGACAGGCCAATATAAGCCAGTGCACAGAACCAGGAGTCAGAGAGAGGCTAATATAAGCCAGTGCCACAGAACCACGAGTCAGAGACAGGCCAAGTGCACAGAACCAGGAGTCAGAGGCAGGCCAATATAAGCCAGTGCACAGAACCAGGAGTCAGAGACAGGCCAATATAAGCCAGTGCACAGAACCAGGAGTCAGAGACAGGCCAATATAAGCCAGTGCACAGAACCAGGAGTCAGAGACAACAGGACAATATAAGCCAGTGCACAGAACCAGGAGTCAGAGACAGGCCCAGTGCACAGAACCAGGAGTCAGAGACAGTCTAATATAAGCCAGTGCACAGAACCAGGAGTCAGAGATAGGCCAATATAAGCCAGTGCCACAGAACCAGGAGTCAGAGAGGGCCGCCAGTGAACAGAACCAGGAGTCAGAGACAGGCCCAGTGCACAGAACCAGGAGTCAGAGACAGGCCAATATAAGCCAGTGCACAGAACCAGGAGTCAGAGGCAGGCCTATAAGCCTGTTCACAGAACCACGAGTCAGAGGCAGGCCAATATAAGCCAGTGCACAGAACCAGGAGTCAGAGACAGTCCAATATAAGCCAGTGCACGGAACCAGGAGTCAGAGACAGGCCAATATAAGCCAGTGCACAGAACCAGGAGTCAGAGACAGGCCAATATAAGCCAGTGCACAGAACCAGGAGTCAGAGACAGGCCAATATAAGCCAGTGCACAGAACCAGGAGTCAGAGACAGGCCAATATAAGCCAGTGCACAGAACCAGGAGTCAGAGGCAGGCCAATATAAGCCAGTGCACAGAACCAGGAGTCAGAGGCAGGCCAATATAAGCCAGTGCACAGAACCAGGAGTCTGAGGCAGGCTAAAATAAGCCAGTGCACAGAACCAGGAGTCAGAGACAGGCTAATATAAGCCAGTGCACAGAACCAGGAGTCCGAGACAGGCCAATATAAGCCAGTGCACAGAACCAGGAGTCAGAGGCAGGCCAATATAAGCCAGTGCACAGAACCAGGAGTCTGAGGCAGGCCAATATAAGCCAGTGCACAGAACCAGGAGTCAGAGGCAGCTAATATAAGCCAGTGCACAGAACCAGGAGTCAGAGACAGGCCAATATAAGCCAGTGCACAGAATCAGGAGTCAGAGACAGGCTAATATAAGCCAGTGCACAGAACCAGGAGTCAGAGACAGGCCAATATAAGCCAGTGCACAGAACCAGGAGTCAGAGACAGACCAATATAAGCCAGTGCACAGAACCAGGAGCCAGAGACAGGCCAATATAAGCCAGTGCACAGAACCAAGAGTCAGAGATAGGGCCTGTGCACAGAACCAGGAGTCAGAGACAGTCCAATATAAGCCAGTGCACAGAACCAGGAGTAAGAGGCAGGCCAATATAAGCCAGTGCACAGAACCAGGAGTCAGACGCAGGCTAATATAAGCCAGTGCACAGAACCAGGAGTCAGAGACCGGCCAATATAAGCCAGTGCACAGAACCAGGAGTCAGAGGCAGGCCAATATAAGCCAGTGCACAGAACCAGGAGTCAGAGGCAGTCTAATATAAGCCAGTGCACAGAACCAGGAGTCATAGGCAGGCCAATATAAGCCAGTGCACAGAACCAGGAGTCAGAGACAGGCCAATATAAGCCAGTGCACAGAACCAGGAGTCAGAGACAGGCCAATATAAGCCAGTACACAGAACCGGGAGTCAGAGGCAGGCCAATATAAGCCAGTGCACAGAACCAGGATACACAGAACCAGGAGTCAGAGACAGGCCAATATAAGCCAGTGCACAGAACCAGGAGTCAGAGGCAGGCCCAGTGCACAGAACCAGGAGTCAGAGACAGGCCAATATAAGCCAGTGCACAGAACCAGGAGTCAGAGACAGGCCAATATAAGCCAGTGCACAGAACCAGGAATCAGAGGCAGGCCAATATAAGCCAGTGCACAGAACCAGGAGTCAGAGGCAGGCCCAGTGCACAGAACCAGGAGTCAGAGACAGGCCAATATAAGCCAGTGCACAGAACCAGGAGTCAGAGACAGGCCAATATAAGCCAGTGCACAGAACCAGGAGTCAGAGACAGGCCAATATAAGCCAGTGCACAGAACCAGGAGTCAGAGACAGGCCAATATAAGCCAGTGCACAGAACCAGGAGTCAGAGGCAGGCCAATATAAGCCAGTGCACAGAACTAGGATTCAGAGACAGGCCAATATATGCCAGTGCACAGAACCAGGAGTCAGAGACAGGCCAATATAAGCCAGTGCACAGAACCAGGAGTCAGAGGCAGGCCAATATAAGCCAGTGCACAGAACCAGGAGTCAGAGACAGGCCAATATAAGCCAGTGCACAGAACCAGGAGTCAGAGACAGGCCAATATAAGCCAGTGCACAGAACCAGGAGTCAGAGACAGGCCCAGTGCACAGAACCAGGAGTCACAGACAGTCTAATATAAGCCAGTGCACAGAACCAGGAGTCAGAGATAGGCCAATATAAGCCAGTGCACAGAACCAGGAGTCAGAGGCAGGCCTATAAGCCTGTTCACAGAACCACGAGTCAGAGGCAGGCCAATATAAGCCACTGCACAGAACCAGGAGTCAGAGGCAGGCCAATATAAGCCAGTGCACAGAACCAGGAGTCAGAGACAGGCCAATATAAGCCAGTGCACAGAACCAGGAGTCAGAGGCAGGCCAATATAATCCAGTGCACAGAACCAGGAGTCAGAGACAGGCCAATATAAGCCAGTGCACAGAACCAGGAGTCAGAGACAGGCCAATATAAGCCAGTGCACATAACCAGGAGTCAGAGACAGGCCTATAAGCCAGTGCACAGAACCAGGAGTCAGAGACAGGCTAATATAAGCCAGTGCACAGAACTAGGAGTCAGAGAGGGGCCAATATAAGCCAGTGCACAGAACCAGGAGTCAGAGACAGGCCAATATAAGCCAGTGCACAGAACCAGGAGTCAGAGACAGGCCAATATAAACCAGTGCACAGAACTAGGAGTCAGAGACAGGCAAATATAAACCAGTGCACAGAACCAGGAGTCAGAGACAGGCCAATATAAGCCAGTGCACAGAACAAGGAGTCAGATACAGGCTAATATAAGCCAGTGCACAGAACCAGGAGTCAGAGATCGACAGGCCAATATAAGCCAGTGCACAGAACCAGGAGTCAGAGACAGGCTAATATAAGCCAGTGCACAGAACCAGGAGTCAGAGAGGGGCCAATATAAGCCAGTGCACAGAACCAGGAGTCAGAGGCAGGCCTAGTGCACAGAACCAGGAGTCAGAGGCAGGCCAATATAAGCAAGTGCACAGAACCAGGAGTCAGAGATAGGCCAATATAAGCCAGTGCACAGAACCAGGAGTCAGAGACAGGCCAATATAAGCCAGTGCACAGAACCAGGAGTCAGAGAGAGGCTAATATAAGCCAGTGCCACAGAACCACGAGTCAGAGACAGGCCAAGTGCACAGAACCAGGAGTCAGAAGCAGGCCAATATAAGCCAGTGCACAGAACCAGGAGTCAGAGGCAGCTAATATAAGCCAGTGCACAGAACCAGGAGTCAGAGACAGGCCAATATAAGCCAGTGCACAGAATCAGGAGTCAGAGACAGGCTAATATAAGCCAGTGCACAGAACCAGGAGTCAGAGACAGGCCAATATAAGCCAGTGCACAGAACCAGGAGTCAGAGACAGACCAATATAAGCCAGTGCACAGAACCAGGAGCCAGAGACAGGCCAATATAAGCCAGTGCACAGAACCAAGAGTCAGAGATAGGGCCTGTGCACAGAACCAGGAGTCAGAGACAGTCCAATATAAGCCAGTGCACAGAACCAGGAGTAAGAGGCAGGCCAATATAAGCCAGTGCACAGAACCAGGAGTCAGACGCAGGCTAATATAAGCCAGTGCACAGAACCAGGAGTCAGAGACCGGCCAATATAAGCCAGTGCACAGAACCAGGAGTCAGAGGCAGGCCAATATAAGCCAGTGCACAGAACCAGGAGTCAGAGGCAGTCTAATATAAGCCAGTGCACAGAACCAGGAGTCATAGGCAGGCCAATATAAGCCAGTGCACAGAACCAGGAGTCAGAGACAGGCCAATATAAGCCAGTGCACAGAACCAGGAGTCAGAGACAGGCCAATATAAGCCAGTACACAGAACCGGGAGTCAGAGGCAGGCCAATATAAGCCAGTGCACAGAACCAGGATACACAGAACCAGGAGTCAGAGACAGGCCAATATAAGCCAGTGCACAGAACCAGGAGTCAGAGGCAGGCCCAGTGCACAGAACCAGGAGTCAGAGACAGGCCAATATAAGCCAGTGCACAGAACCAGGAGTCAGAGACAGGCCAATATAAGCCAGTGCACAGAACCAGGAATCAGAGGCAGGCCAATATAAGCCAGTGCACAGAACCAGGAGTCAGAGGCAGGCCCAGTGCACAGAACCAGGAGTCAGAGACAGGCCAATATAAGCCAGTGCACAGAACCAGGAGTCAGAGACAGGCCAATATAAGCCAGTGCACAGAACCAGGAGTCAGAGACAGGCCAATATAAGCCAGTGCACAGAACCAGGAGTCAGAGACAGGCCAATATAAGCCAGTGCACAGAACCAGGAGTCAGAGGCAGGCCAATATAAGCCAGTGCACAGAACTAGGATTCAGAGACAGGCCAATATATGCCAGTGCACAGAACCAGGAGTCAGAGACAGGCCAATATAAGCCAGTGCACAGAACCAGGAGTCAGAGGCAGGCCAATATAAGCCAGTGCACAGAACCAGGAGTCAGAGACAGGCCAATATAAGCCAGTGCACAGAACCAGGAGTCAGAGACAGGCCAATATAAGCCAGTGCACAGAACCAGGAGTCAGAGACAGGCCCAGTGCACAGAACCAGGAGTCACAGACAGTCTAATATAAGCCAGTGCACAGAACCAGGAGTCAGAGATAGGCCAATATAAGCCAGTGCACAGAACCAGGAGTCAGAGGCAGGCCTATAAGCCTGTTCACAGAACCACGAGTCAGAGGCAGGCCAATATAAGCCACTGCACAGAACCAGGAGTCAGAGGCAGGCCAATATAAGCCAGTGCACAGAACCAGGAGTCAGAGACAGGCCAATATAAGCCAGTGCACAGAACCAGGAGTCAGAGGCAGGCCAATATAATCCAGTGCACAGAACCAGGAGTCAGAGACAGGCCAATATAAGCCAGTGCACAGAACCAGGAGTCAGAGACAGGCCAATATAAGCCAGTGCACATAACCAGGAGTCAGAGACAGGCCTATAAGCCAGTGCACAGAACCAGGAGTCAGAGACAGGCTAATATAAGCCAGTGCACAGAACTAGGAGTCAGAGACAGGCCAATATAAACCAGTGCACAGAACCAGGAGTCAGAGACAGGCCAATATAAACCAGTGCACAGAACTAGGAGTCAGAGACAGGCCAATATAAACCAGTGCACAGAACCAGGAGTCAGAGACAGGCCAATATAAGCCAGTGCACAGAACAAGGAGTCAGATGCAGGCTAATATAAGCCAGTGCACAGAACCAGGAGTCAGAGATCGACAGGCCAATATAAGCCAGTGCACAGAACCAGGAGTCAGAGACAGGCTAATATAAGCCAGTGCACAGAACCAGGAGTCAGAGAGGGGCCAATATAAGCCAGTGCACAGAACCAGGAGTCAGAGGAAGGCCTAGTGCACAGAACCAGGAGTCAGAGGCAGGCCAATATAAGCAAGTGCACAGAACCAGGAGTCAGAGATAGGCCAATATAAGCCAGTGCACAGAACCAGGAGTCAGAGGCAGGCCAATATATAAGCCAGTGCCCAGAACCAGGAGTCAGAGACAGGCCAATATAAGCCAGTGCACAGAACCAGGAGTCAGAGAGAGGCTAATATAAGCCAGTGCCACAGAACCACGAGTCAGAGACAGGCCAAGTGCACAGAACCAGGAGTCAGAGGCAGGCCAATATAAGCCAGTGCACAGAACCAGGAGTCAGAGACAGGCCAATATAAGCCAGTGCACAGAACCAGGAGTCAGAGACAGGCCAATATAAGCCAGTACACAGAACCAGGAGTCAGAGGCAGGCCAATATAAGCCAGTGCACAGAACCAGGAGTCAGAGGCAGGCCAATATAAGCCAGTACACAGAACCAGGAGTCAGAGGCAGGCCAATATAAGCCAGTGCACAGAACCAGGAGTCAGAGAGGGGCCAATATAAGCCAGTGCACAGAACCAGGAGTCAGAGACAGGCCAATATAAGCCAGTGCACAGAACCAGGAGTCAGAGACAGGCCAATATAAGCCTGTGCACAGAACCAGGAGTCAGAGACAGGCCAATATAAGCCAGTGCACAGAACCAGGAGTCAGAGACAAGCCAATATAAGCCAGTGCACAGAACCAGGGTCAGAGGCAGGCCAATATAAGCCAGTGCACAGAACCAGGAGTCTGAGGCAGGCTAATATAAGCCAGTGCACAGAACCAGGAGTCAGAGACAGGCCAATATAAGCCAGTGCACAGAACCAGGAGTCAGAGACAGGCCAATATAAGCCAGTGCACAGAACCAGGAGTCAGAGACAGGCCAATATAAGCCAGTGCACAGAACCAGGAGTCAGAGACAGGCTAATATAAGCCAGTGCACAGAACCAGGAGTCAGAGGCAGGCCAATATAAGCCAGTGCACAGAACCAGGAGTCAGAGACAGGTCAATATAAGCCAGTGCACAGAACCAGGAGTCAGAGACAGGCCAATATAAGCCAGTGCACAGAACCAGGAGTCAGAGACAGGCCAATATAAGCCAGTGCACAGAACCAGGAGTCAGATACAGGCTAATATAAGCCAGTGCACAGAACCAGGAGTCAGAGACAGGCCAATATAAGCCAGTGCACAGAACTAGGAGTCAGAGACAGGCCAATATAAGCCAGTGCACAGAACCAGGAGTCAGAGACAGGCCAATATAAGCCAGTGCACAGAACCAGGAGTCAGAGACAGGCCAATATAAGCCAGTGCACAGAACCAGGAGTCAGAGACAGGCTAATATAAGCCAGTGCACAGAACCAGGAGTCAGAGGCAGGCCAATATAAGCCAGTGCACAGAACCAGGAGTCAGAGACAGGTCAATATAAGCCAGTGCACAGAACCAGGAGTCAGAGACAGGCCAATATAAGCCAGTGCACAGAACCAGGAGTCAGAGGCAGGCCAATATAAGCCAGTGCACAGAACTAGGATTCAGAGACAGGCCAATATATGCCAGTGCACAGAACCAGGAGTCAAAGACAGGCCAATATAAGCCAGTGCACAGAACCAGGAGTCAGAGGCAGGCCAATATAAGCCAGTGCACAGAACCAGGAGTCAGAGACAGGCCAATATAAGCCAGTGCACAGAACCAGGAGTCAGAGGCAGGCCAATATAAGCCAGTGCACAGAACCAGGAGTCAGAGACAGGCCAATATAAGCCAGTGCACAGAACCAGGAGTCAGAGACAGGCCAATATAAGCCAGTGCACGGAACCAGGAGTCAGAGACAGTCTAATATAAGCCAGTGCACAGAACCAGGAGTCAGAGATAGGCCAATATAAGCCAGTGCACAGAACCAGGAGTCAGAGGCAGGCCTATAAGCCTGTTCACAGAACCACGAGTCAGAGGCAGGCCAATATAAGCCACTGCACAGAACCAGGAGTCAGAGGCAGGCCAATATAAGCCAGTGCACAGAACCAGGAGTCAGAGACAGGCCAATATAAGCCAGTGCACAGAACCAGGAGTCAGAGACAGGCCAATATAAGCCAGTGCACAGAACCAGGAGTCAGAGGCAGGCCAATATAAGCCAGTGCACAGAACCAGGAGTCAGAGACAGGCCAATATAAGCCAGTGCACAGAACCAGGAGTCAGAGAGAGTCCAATATAAGCCAGTGCACAGAACCAGGAGTCAGAGGCAGGCCAATATAAGCCAGTGCACAGAACCAGGAGTCAGAGACAGGCCAATATAAGCCAGTGCACGGAACCAGGAGTCAGAGACAGGCTAATATAAGCCAGTGCACAGAACCAGGAGTCAGAGACAGGCTAATATAAGCCAGTGCCACAGAACCAGGAGTCAGAGGCAGGCTAATATATGCCAGTGCACAGAACCAGGAGTCAGAGACAGGCCAATATAAGCCAGTGCACAGAACCAGGAGTCAGAGACAGGCCCAGTGCACAGAACCAGGAGTCAGAGACAGGCCAATATAAGCCAGTGCACAGAACCAGGAGTCAGAGAGAGGCCAATATAAGCCAGTGCACAGAACCAGGAGTCAGAGACAGGCCAATATAAGCCAGTGCACAGAACCAGGAGTCAGAGGCAGGCCAATATAAGCCAGTGCACAGAACCAGGAGTCAGAGACAGGCCAATATAAGCCAGTGCACAGAACCAGGAGTCAGAGACAGGCTAATATAAGCCAGTGCACAGAACCAGGAGTCAGAGGCAGGCCAATATAAGCCAGTGCACAGAACCAGGAGTCAGAGACAGGTCAATATAAGCCAGTGCACAGAACCAGGAGTCAGAGACAGGCCAATATAAGCCAGTGCACAGAACCAGGAGTCAGAGGCAGGCCAATATAAGCCAGTGCACAGAACTAGGATTCAGAGACAGGCCAATATATGCCAGTGCACAGAACCAGGAGTCAAAGACAGGCCAATATAAGCCAGTGCACAGAACCAGGAGTCAGAGGCAGGCCAATATAAGCCAGTGCACAGAACCAGGAGTCAGAGACAGGCCAATATAAGCCAGTGCACAGAACCAGGAGTCAGAGGCAGGCCAATATAAGCCAGTGCACAGAACCAGGAGTCAGAGACAGGCCAATATAAGCCAGTGCACAGAACCAGGAGTCAGAGACAGGCCAATATAAGCCAGTGCACGGAACCAGGAGTCAGAGACAGTCTAATATAAGCCAGTGCACAGAACCAGGAGTCAGAGATAGGCCAATATAAGCCAGTGCACAGAACCAGGAGTCAGAGGCAGGCCTATAAGCCTGTTCACAGAACCACGAGTCAGAGGCAGGCCAATATAAGCCACTGCACAGAACCAGGAGTCAGAGGCAGGCCAATATAAGCCAGTGCACAGAACCAGGAGTCAGAGACAGGCCAATATAAGCCAGTGCACAGAACCAGGAGTCAGAGACAGGCCAATATAAGCCAGTGCACAGAACCAGGAGTCAGAGGCAGGCCAATATAAGCCAGTGCACAGAACCAGGAGTCAGAGACAGGCCAATATAAGCCAGTGCACAGAACCAGGAGTCAGAGAGAGTCCAATATAAGCCAGTGCACAGAACCAGGAGTCAGAGGCAGGCCAATATAAGCCAGTGCACAGAACCAGGAGTCAGAGACAGGCCAATATAAGCCAGTGCACGGAACCAGGAGTCAGAGACAGGCTAATATAAGCCAGTGCACAGAACCAGGAGTCAGAGACAGGCTAATATAAGCCAGTGCCACAGAACCAGGAGTCAGAGGCAGGCTAATATATGCCAGTGCACAGAACCAGGAGTCAGAGACAGGCCAATATAAGCCAGTGCACAGAACCAGGAGTCAGAGACAGGCCCAGTGCACAGAACCAGGAGTCAGAGACAGGCCAATATAAGCCAGTGCACAGAACCAGGAGTCAGAGAGAGGCCAATATAAGCCAGTGCACAGAACCAGGAGTCAGAGACAGGCCAATATAAGCCAGTGCACAGAACCAGGAGTCAGAGGCAGGCCAATATAAGCCAGTGCACAGAACCAGGAGTCAGAGACAGGCCAATATAAGCCAGTACACAGAACCAGGAGTCAGAGGCCGGCCAATATAAGCCAGTGCACAGAACCAGGAGTCAGAGACAGGCCAATATAAGCCAGTGCACAGAACCAGGAGTCAGAGACAGGCCAATATAAGCCAGTGCACAGAACCAGGAGTCAGAGACAGGCTAATATAAGCCAGTGCACAGAACCAGGAGTCAGAGACAGGCCAATATAAGCCAGTGCACAGAACCAGGAGTCAGAGGCAGGCCAATATAAGCCAGTGCACAGAACCAGGAGTCAGAGGCAGGCTAATATAAGCCAGTGCACAGAACCAGGAGTCAGAGGCAGGCCAATATAAGCCAGTGCACAGAACCAGGAGTCAGAGACAGGCCAGTGCACAGAACCAGGAGTCAGAGACAGACTAATATATAAGCCAGTGCCCAGAACCAGGAGTCAGAGACAGGCCAATATAAGCCAGTGCGCAGAACCAGGAGTCAGAGACAGGCCAATATAAGCCAGTGCACAGAACCAGGAGTCATAGGCAGGCCAATATAAGCCAGTGCACAGAACCAGGAGTCAGAGACAGGCCAATATAAGCCAGTGCACAGAACCAGGAGTCAGAGACAGGCCAATATAAGCCAGTGCACAGAACCAGGAGTCAGAGACAGGCTAATATAAGCCAGTGCACAGAACCAGGAGTCAGAGACAGGCCAATATAAGCCAGTGCACAGAACCAGGAGTCAGAGACAGGCCAATATAAGCCAGTGCACAGAACCAGGAGTCATAGGCAGGCCAATATAAGCCAGTGCACAGAACCAGGAGTCAGAGACAGGCTAATATAAGCCAGTGCACAGAACCAGGAGTCAGAGGCAGGCTAATATATGCCAGTGCACAGAACCAGGAGTCAGAGGCAGGCCAATATAAGCCAGTGCACAGAACCAGGAGTCAGAGACAGGCCAATATAAGCCAGTGCACAGAACCAGGAGTCCGAGACAGGCTAATATAAGCCAGTGCACAGAACCAGGAGTCAGAGACAGGCTAATATAAGCCAGTGCCACAGAACCAGGAGTCAGAGGCAGGCTAATATAAGCCAGTGCACAGAACCAGGAGTCAGAGACAGGCTAATATAAGCCAGTGCACAGAACCAGGAGTCAGAGGCAGGCCAATATAAGCCAGTGCACAGAATCAGGTGTCAGAGACAGGCCAATATAAGCCAGTGCGCAGAACCAGGAGTCAGAGACAGGCATGGCCACTGAATCTACCTTGTGTGTGTGTGTTGTGTGTGTGTGTGTGAGAGAGTTAAAAAAATTACCGTTACTTGCATAGCAAGGTTTATGAAATCCGTAGTTCTAGAGATAGACTCCAAAACCATAGCAGAATGGACTATTATCTTGTTGTTCGAGGTCTTCACGTTTATAAGATGTCCTGGAATCCCTTCCCATGGAGAAAAGCTATATATGTGTAGCGAAAGCCGAAGGAAATTATATGTTCTTGATAGACATGCTGTTGGCGTCTTACTCTAACAGACAGAGAGGACCAAATAGGGTCATTGGTTATAATGGTATAGTATTATGATCGTACACACTTTTCTAATTTCTAAGAAAATAAATAATTGAAAAAGGCCAGCACCCTCATGAGCTAAGGGAATCAGCAGTTTAATGAGCATGTGCAGATTTTTAAATAAATCTGCCAATCAGCATATTGTATATGAATTGTCGCTTATGGAGGGGTGACAGGGGTCACTCTGCAGGAGATGGGATGGAAATAATTATGGCTTCTCCCATTTCATCACCTTGCAGTTAATCATCGGTACATCAAACAGTTCCTCATCCTTCCTGATGGAACACAACGGCCACACCCCTCTCTGCTAGCCCACGTAAAGCTCACTCATAATCAAGACAGTGCTCACACTCAAGAAGGAGATACATGATGGAGATACAGACATGCTCTCACCTAATGGCAACAAGTTTCTTCAGCTTCTGACTGCAGATGACAAGGAAAATAACACACACACACACACATACACACACACACACACACACACACACCATCATAAAGTACAATGCAAAAATGAAATGTCCCAAACAAACTAGGGAGAGGGAAGGTGGAGGGGGTGCATTTCAACCAAACTTGGGTGAGGAGGGGTGCATTTCAACCATTTGGGGGGAGGGTGCATTTAAACCACGCTTGGGGGAGGAGGGGTGCATTTCAACCACACTTGGGGGAGGAGGGGTGCATTTCAACCACACTTGGGGGGGAGGGGTGCATTTCAACCACACTTGGGGGGAGGGGTGCATTTCAACCACACTTGGGGGGAGGGTGCATTTAAACCACGCTTGGGGAGGAGGGGTGCATTTAAACCCCACTTGGGGGAGGAGGGGTGCATTTAAACCTCACTTGGGGAGGATGGGTGCATTTAAACCACACTTTGGGGAGGAGGGTGTTAATACCACACTCGGGAGAAAGGGGTGTTAATACCACATAATGAACTTGCAAATGATGTGCATTATTAAAAAAATATGAAAACATTAAAACATACGTACAATAGGTGTGGCTTGATCTTGCAGATGGACTGGTACCGAACCAGCTCTCTCTCCATGTCCACGTTCCATACTTTGATGACACCGTCAAAGCTGCCAGTGGCCAGATAGTAGGGCGGACAGTAGGCCATGCACAAGATGTCATCCACGTGGTGGGGGAGCCCTCTTCTCCAACTCTCATTGGGAACAGCATTATATGTCTGTGGAGAGATTTGCAATAGCAACCACTATTATCAGTGACTTTAATTTGTGCTGCATGAGTGTCAAGGTTGACTCTCAACATGACACCAGCACAGGTGTTGCATCACATCCAGTTCTTCACAATATCCGCGGCAATGCTTGTTCATTACCCAAACTATGAATTACAAACATTGACTTATGAACTTTTACCCCAATATTCCAAACTAAGTGCACCCTAGCTATGCACGGTAAGGATGGCAGCAACTAATCCAGCGATGAGTGACCTGCTTTGGGTTTTAGCTAAAATGAGGACGAGGAAGAGGGGCAGAGGCTTCTCCATGCCTGCTAGAGACCTCCATGTGCAAGGCAAGCTTCCCACAGCCTTCGGCATCCTTCCATCATCCCTTCTGTAACTGAATAACATATTCAAGTAGTGTAGGTTAGTAATGCAGTGTCTTGCAGAGTATTGGGAGCAAGATCACAGCATTGCAAAGCGCCTCATCGCAGCGCTAGTGTGTGCGGGGCATTGTGAACCAGTAGAGGTGCAGCAGCTGATTTGAAAGTCAATACCTATCATTTCAATATCCAGGTTTTGTCCATCATGTTTGTTATGTAGTCGTATAGGCCGAGTGAGATAAGGTGAGTGCCACACCTTCCTTAAAACAGGTATCGTAAATGCTGACTGCTATAAGCAACTACCTTTTGTCAAGCACCAACTTTGCTGAAGGTTCTAGCCTTCATTTGTTAGTGTCAGCTGTGGCTATCTCTCCTGCTACTAGATAGTCGGTCTTTCTTCCATCACCAGCTACCAAAAAGGTCTGCAGATGTGCTACCCACGTACAATACTCTGCTATAACACTCGCCAGGCTCTGCTCTGCAATAGTTCAACCATTTGTCATTCCTTCCAGCTAGCCCGGTGTATACACTCACTGATCTGTACCTATGACTTCTATATATGTTGCTTGTTAAGCATCTGCTCTATAAAGTGGTCATTTTCTTGCTGACTGGTGTTGTAATCACACCTGCTTATCCCTCTTACCATCAGGTTGCCGAGAGAGTTTAAAAGAAATCGTACCCAGTTCAACATCCATACCGAATCTGAGATTCTAAAGTCCCTAGCAACCATATATTATGGGATAGCTCTACTGTTGCCAAACATTGTGGTAATGACTGTGAAACCATGAGTTGGCCACAAATATGAATATTGTTTATTTTATCAATATTAGAACATAGTTCCTATTGCATACAACGCAAACATTCAGCAAACAGCAGTTATCATGGTTGATGGCATACAAACACTCTCACAGCACTACGTACACTCTGTACATGATGTATAATTATATTGAATGTTTGTGTGTACATGTAGTTTGTCTTTTTTTCAACCATACTCCACCAGGTCTCACCCTTTGCCACCATGACCACGCATTGAATGTGGTTATTCTTGCCGCATATGGCAGTGTTTATAATCTGTTATACTTGAGTTGTGAGAAGAGATGGATGAGGAGGCAGAAGAGAGGCTAGTTCTCCTGCATCATCATCCATTATCACGTCTATAAATATAAAGTATAATTCCAGGACATACCTGGGAAGCTAGAGCTACAGGCTCCACCCGCATTTTACCCGGGAAAAATAGCTACTGCCCTTGGCCAACTAACAGGCTAAAACACTACAGCTAGATCACGTTCACAAACCTGAGAAGCCTTCTTCATCCACGCTTTCCTCGTCAGAGACCAAGTCATCACGTTCTGCTGTAGTGCTAAGCTAACCAACCGACGTTCCAACAGTTCCTACTATTGTGGTCATCTTATCCAAGACTCCATGTTCGGAAGAAGGCTCTCCCAGCAAGTAAGAAAGGACACCACAACCTTCTGCTCCCTCACTAGAGTCGTCCTCAGACCAGTCAAAAACACAGCTTCTCACGAGAACATTGACTTCTGCTGGACATAGTTGCCAAATCATAGTTTGGGTCGTCACAATGTGAAAGTTCTGTGCTTCAATATTCTTTATCTCTTATCTCGGCTACTTGGTAATCTCTTTATCTCGGCTACTTGGTAGTGATGCACGTGAAATTATGTGAATAAATAAAGCAGGAAATCAGCTATTTTAGGATATAAAAATTCCAGCTCATAAACAATCGCTGGGATGTTTTTTTCAATTGACAAAACCCAGAGTGCAGCATGGCACCTGCATAAAACCCAGAGTGCAGCATGGCACCTGCACAAAACCCAGAGTGCAGCATGGCACCTGCACAAAACCCAGAGTGCAGCATGGCATCTGCATAAAACCAAGAGTGCAGCATGGCACCTGCACAAAACCCAGAGTGCAGCATGGCACCTGCACAAAACCCAGAGTGCAGTATGGCACCTGCACAAAACCCAGAGTGCAGCATGGCACCTGCACAAAACCCAGAGTGCAGTAAGGGTGAGTGGGATAGCAACCAGCTTAACAGTATATACCACAACTATAGTAGTGGGCACAGCTGGTTTCTGCTTCCAATACTACCACACTGCTGCACTTCAAAACCTAATAAGATTCTTAATAACAAAAAGAGAAAGAGGGCGCTGAAGAAAAGTTACATAATCCCTGTTCATATATGCAGGCAGCCAACTCTGATGGCTTCCAGAAAGTGAGGGGGGGGGATAAGAGAAAGAAAAAATTGGAGGGAAAAAATAAATAATGCAAAAGAGTCCTCTACATTCCAGCAACAATGTGAAATGGGAACGGAAATATAATGGAATGGAATATTTAATTGACATACATCAAGGTCATCTTTAAAAGCTGTGATCATCTTGTCCCAGCCAGCAGAGAGAAAGACACGTTTTTCTGGGATGTGGACAATTCCCGTGACCTCTGTGCGGTGCTCCTTCTGCATGTGCTTTATGCAAGTGGAGCCAATGGACTGCCACACCTACACATCAGTCACATGACATGATAACATGCATCATGTAAGATCAATGATGTCACATGAAATCATGCTTTGCTGACGAGGACAATTTTTTTGCATTATTGTAGCCATTCTCCTTCACAGAGCCGGGCAGGACCTTAGCCCGAACCCTCACATAATGCAGGGTGGGACCTCAGCCCTAGCCTGGTGATGCATGACAGGTGCAATATCACAATAAACAGCGACTGATGATGATTGCATGATTCATTATGAACTTGTAAATGAGGTTAGAGATCACACGATGTAACACAAACCTTGATGTCTCCGACGCTTGAGCCAGTCATGAGCAGTCTCCCCATGTTGTCCAGGCTCATGGCCGTGATCTCATTCTTCCCATGACAGTCTTTCATTCGTACCATCAGAGAACCACTCCCCACATCCCAAATATTGACCACACCCCCTTCACATCCACTAATGACCTGTCCAAAAGAAACAGCATTGAAAAGTATGTAATAGAGGTTTCCGAAGACAAAAAGTTAATCAAGAGAGAGAGAGAATGCAGAACTTCTAACTCATGATGTCACCATAGCAACACATGACACTCATGCATTCCAATACCATACACTCGAGATTCAAATGCAATGTAACTATTATGAAGTAAGGAAATGAGATGATCAATCCCCAAGTATGCACCCCCTAATTGTATCCTGTTCATTTGCTCCATTCCCAAAGCTAAGTCAGCGAGAGTATGTAGCTCCTGGCACATCAGCCAGCGTCGCCGTTGTTGGCACTCTCAAAGATTTCCTGCTCTCTCCTTGCATGTTGACTGTGTACAGAGATATTTATCGTTGGCCCCTCGGAGCTTTCCTCTCCCATCTTGTCACTGTACTTGACCTCTCTATGTCTTCCAGACAGTTGCTGTTGTCTTTCTTTGGGCCCTTGTCCACCGCTGATCTCGGCTCCCTCAATATTTGGCTCACATTTCTTTCGCAAGCTTGGCTGTTACATGCAGCGAGCCTTTCCTGTAAGGAGCTTTACAACAGGAAGGACAGCACACAGCTTTTCCATGCACAGAAGCTGGGACTTCCACTAGGTCAGTCTGCCACAAGGTCAGTGCCTGTCATATCATACTATTATTGAAGTATATCACAAAACAGAAACTTCCCCAGCAACTTTAAGTTTCAAGTTTCACTCATTGCACTGCCTTTCAGGATGGTCATATAAACATGCACGTCCACACAGTAACATAAGCAAGAGTCGAGAACTAGAAAAAGTGTTAAAAATGAGAATTCAAAGATCTGAGTGACCAGTCTTCACTGACATCTTCCAGTCTTCACTGCCATCTTCCAGTCTTCACAGCCATCTTCCAGTCTTCACTGTCATCTTCCAGTCTTCACTGCCATCTTCCAGTCTTCACTGCCACCTTCCAGTCTTCACTGCCACCTTCCAGTCTTCACTGCCATCTTCCAGTCTTCACTGCTATCTTCCAGTCTTCCAGTCTTCACTGCCATCTTCCAGTCTTCACTGCCATCTTCCAGTCTTCACTGCCATCTTCCAGTCTTCACTGCCATCTTCCAGTCTTCACTGCCATCTTCCAGTCTTCACTGCCATATTCCAGTCTTCACTGCCATCTTCCAGTCTTCACTGTCATCTTCAGTCTTCACTGCCATCTTCCAGTCTTCACAGCCATCTTCCAGTCTTCACTGCCATCTTCCAGTCTTCACTGCCATCTTCCAGTCTTCACTGCCATCTTCCAGTCTTCACTGCCATCTTCCAGTCTTCACTGCCATCTTCCAGTCTTCACTGCCATCTTCCAGTCTTCACTGCCATCTTCCAGTCTTCACTGCCATCTTCCAATCTTCACTGCCATCTTCCAGTCTTCACTGATATATTCCAGTCTTCACTGCCATCTTCCAGTCTTCACTGTCATCTTCCAGTCTCACTGTCATCTTCAGTCTTCACTGCCATCTTCCAGTCTTCACTGCCATCTTCCAGTCTTCACTGCCATCTTCCAGTCTTCACTGCCATCTTCCAGTCTTCACTGCCATCTTCCAGTCTTCACCGCCATCTTCCAAAGTGTGTGGAAGCAAGTGACACAGGCAGAGATGTTCAAAGTGTATCAGGAGAAATAGGAGTGTCCTAGTGAGGGCACATCCCATCCTTGAACAGAGGTCAACATAATGTATTGAAGAGACAATGGAAGAGCTCCGGATCTAAGGAATGGAGTCAGAGCAGACAATGTGCTTGAGAGATGACTGTTGCTTTGCTAATTTGTCCAGTCCTAAAGAAATCAACTCACAAGGGTATCCAACAGATTCTGTCTGCACCACCTATAAATAGCCATGTTTATAGATAGTTGAAACTTCGTATCTGACAATTCTCCATCAACTTAGTCGCCTGTAGATGCGTCGCTTGAGGGGCTCTTAGCATTTGAGCATTCGACAAGTCTTCTCATGCAAAACTTAAACTTCCCTTACAAGTTATGGCTGCTAGACATCACTGGAGGCCTTCGCTTTTGGTTTGAGGGCATCTATCAGACAGGTCCCATCATGTAGCCATGGGTACCGTTTTGACCGCATTCCTATCTAATTTGGTACCCCCCCCCCCCCCCATCCACCAACCCAGGAATCTTTGGGGCTCCTGGCATTCCTGGTCTATGTAAATCATCTCCCAGAACAAATTTCTTTCACCTCAAAGTATTTTTTACACCAAAAAAATTCTATCGATCTCATCATCTCTTCCACACGACTCAAATAATAGTTCCCCCACACTTGGCAACCTTACACCTGGCAACCTTACACAGCATGGTTACTGCTCCAGTTCAGAAATGATGTTGGCAAATAGATCACTGCAGAGTCAGCAAGCACATGGAGTAGGTGGAGCTAACAGAGCCATAGCAAGCGGTGCATGCACCTCGTCCAGTTTTGGTAGGACCAGTTCAAGTGCCCCAAAAGCAATGAAAATGGATGTGGCTAAGCTCACCAGCCCATTTCTTCCAACTTTCCAGGAGATCATTTGGCAAGAAGTCTTTCGCTTATGGATGCTTCCAACATGACAAGTTCTCTGAATGGCTCTCCATTCACTCTGAAACCAAAGATGTTAAACCTGTTTGATGGCTTTTAAATGAGAGCCGAAAATGTTGGTCCTGGCTTTGTGAATTATGCTACACTTGGTAAGGATCATCATTACTATATTTATACTTCTCTCTAGTGTTTCTAGCTTTCTTTGGCCGTGCATCCCTCAGTTCTCCCCTTCTACTGGTATTTGATAGATCCCCAGGGTCTCTGTTCACTTTGTCTTTGCCGGACAACTTTTCTTGCAGTATCTTGCACAATTTCACTTGCTCCCTTCTCCTTCTCTGTCTCTCTGCTGCATCCCTTCTCCTTCTCTGTCTCTCTGCTGCATCCTTCTCCTTCTCTGTCTCTCTGCTGCATCCCTTCTCCTTCTCTGTCTCTCTGCTGCATCCTTCTCCTTCTCTGTCTCTCTGCTGCATCCCTTCTCCATCTCTGCATCCCTTCTCCTTCTCTGTCTCTCTGCTGCATCCCTTCTCCTTCTCTGTCTCTCTGCTGCATCCCTTCTCCTTCTCTGTCTCTCTGCTGCATCCCTTCTCCTTCTCTGTCTCTCTGCTGCATCTCTTCTCCTTCTCTGTCTCTCTGCTGCATCCCTTCTCCTTCTCTGTCTCTCTGCTGCATCCCTTCTCCTTCTCTGTCTCTCTGCTGCATCCTTCTCCTTCTCTGTCTCTCTGCTGCATCCCTTCTCCTTCTCTGTCTCTCTGCTGCATCCCTTCTCCTTCTCTGCCTCTCTGCTGCACCCCTTCTCCTTCTCTGTCTCTCTGCTGCATCCCTTCTCCTTCTCTGTCTCTCTGCTGCATCCTTCTCCTTCTCTGTCTCTCTGCTGCATCCCTTCTCCTTCTCTGTCTCTCTGCTGCATCCCTTCTCCTTCTCTGTCTCTCTGCTGCATCCCTTCTCCTTCTCTGTCTCTCTGCTGCATCCCTTCTCCTTCTCTGTCTCTCTGCTGCATCCCTTCTCCTTCTCTGTCTCTCTGCGGCATCCCTTCTCCTTCTCTGTCTCTCTGCTACATCCCTTCTCCTTCTCTGCCTCTCTGCTGCATCCCTTCTCCTTCTCTGTCTCTCTGCTGCATCCCTTCTCCTTCTCTGTCTCTCTGCTACATCCCTTCTCCTTCTCTGTCTCTCTGCTGCATCTCTTCTCCTTCTCTGTCTCTCTGCTACATCCCTTCTCCTTCTCTGCCTCTCTGCTGCATCCCTTCTCCTTCTCTGTCTCTCTGCTGCATCCCTTCTCCTTCTCTGTCTCTCTGCTACATCCCTTCTCCTTCTCTGTCTCTCTGCTGCATCCCTTCTCCTTCTCTGTCTCTCTGCTGCATCCCTTCTCCTTCTCTGTCTCTCTGCTGCATCCCTTCTCCTTCTCTGTCTCTCTGCTGCATCCCTTCTCCTTCTCTGTCTCTCTGCTGCATCCCTTCTCCTTCTCTGTCTCTCTGCTGCATCCCTTCTCCTTCTCTGTCTCTCTGCTGCATCCTTCTCCTTCTCTGTCTCTCTGCTGCATCCCTTCTCCTTCTCTGTCTCTCTGTTGCATCCCTTCTCCTTCTCTGTCTCTCTGCTGCATCCCTTCTCCTTCTCTGTCTCTGCTGCATCCCTTCTCCTTCTCTGTCTCTCTGTTGCATCCCTTCTCCTTCTCTGTCTCTCTGTTGCATCCTTTCTCCTTCTCTGTCTCTCTGCTGCATCCCTTCTCCTTCTCTGTCTCTCTGCTGCATCCTTCTCCTTCTCTGTCTCTCTGCTGCATCCCTTCTCCTTCTCTGTCTCTCTGTTGCATCCCTTCTCCTTCTCTGTCTCTCTGCTGCATCCCTTCTCCTTCTCTGTCTCTGCTGCATCCCTTCTCCTTCTCTGTCTCTCTGTTGCATCCCTTCTCCTTCTCTGTCTCTCTGTTGCATCCTTTCTCCTTCTCTGTCTCTCTGCTGCATCCCTTCTCCTGCTCTGTTTCTCTGTTGCATCCCTTCTCCTTCTCTGTCTCTCTGCTGCATCCCTTCTCTGTCTCTCTACTTCAGCTCTCCTGCTTTCTGTTACATGCTGTATAGTAATTGTTCAATGCTGTGCAGCTTGTGGAGCAGCCACTCTGCAGTCATTTTCTTCAGGATACTGTATTGGTGTACATGCGTATATCCATGATGCACACAGACGGATGGATGGTTTTCCAGGATTCCGCGTAGTTAAGCCAATCGAAGTTTTTTAATTTTAATCTGCACATGCGTAAAACTATGACACACCACACAAGGAGGATTATTAAATTAATTAACATTAACATAATAATAATATGTTAATAATAATAACAATAGTAATAATAACAATAGTAATAATAATAATAATAATAATAATAATAATAATAATAATAATAATAATAATAATAATAATAATAATAATAATAATAATAATAATAATAATAATAATAATAATAATAATAATAATAATAATAATAATAATAAGTGTAAACTTGGTATGTTATAATTAACAACTATATAATAATAAATAATAAACTTGAATGATATCAACATAATAATAATAATAATAACTGTAATATAATAGTACTAGCAATAGTAATAGTAAACAACAATAATAATAATAATAACAACAACAATAAAAATAAATAACAATTAATAATAATAATAACAACAACAACAACAACAACAACAACAATAATAATAATAATAATAATAATAACAATAATAGTTTTAGTAATAGTAATGGTAGTTATATGATAACAAGATTTATCCACAGAACCCTCTCAGCAGCCTGAATGCCCTCTCGTATGGAATTGGCCGGCCTCTCATGTTTGGACGGTAAGAGACCTGATAGAGTATCTGTGGTGCCTTCGTCAAGCAGCAAGTTGTTGGTGTGGGATGCAACCTGTGCTAAGACATCTGTGCCATGCAGTGGCTGCTAGTGAGGTGGTGCAGTGCTGCTAGTGAGGTGGTGCAGTGCTGCTAGTGCTGCTAGTGAGTGGCTGCTAGTGAGTTGGTGCAGTGACTGTCCAAGCAGAGGATAGAAGATGAGCAAATATTCCCAGCTCAACCAGATAGCAGTGGAGAGCAAAGTTCCTCTGGCTTTTCTAAAAGTTTTTGGGCAAGTGAGTAAAGGATAACAACTGGTAAAATAGGGGTAAAACCTGGGGAAAATACCTAAAACACAGGTTTTATCCACTGGGTTGGGTTAAATAGGTTTTACCCGGGTAAAATGTGAACACTGTGATTTCACTGCACAAAAAACTCTGTAATATCTGTGTACCCTGACTTTCCTGTGAACGGAGATCAACTGTTTTTGTTGTTGATTTCACTCACTTCTTCTTTCAATGATTGTCGTGAATATGCCATCCTCGTCCACCAAAGAAAAGTGGCTTGAGGAATTTAATTCCAAAGAAGGCACCAAAACCTTCAAGTTCTTGGCCGATGGGAAGACCCTCGTCTGCAAGGTCTGTGAGAAGGCTTACGAAAATGTGGTTAAGAAGAGTCAGATCGGCAACATGTAGGGTCCAAGACACACGAGAAGAACCGTCAATTGAAGCGGAAAAGAAATGTGATCCAGGCACAACTTCAGGATTATTTCGCCACGACACCGAAGAAATCAAGTGCTGCAATTGTTGGAAAAGAGCTCTGTGAAGCCTTCCTCGCCGCTAGCATTCCATGGATGAAGTTGGACATGACCAAATTCCGCGGATTCTTGGAGTCAAACATCGGGATCTCCATGCCAGACAGAACCACCCTTGAGAAGAAGTACTTGGGTGAGTGCTACCAGGATGCCATTCACGAGATTCAGGACATTTTGGGAGACAAACCTATTTGGGTGGGTGTCGATGGTAAGACGGATGCCATGGGCTGCTACGTGGCAAATGTTTTGATTGGGAGGCTCGACAACGAGAAGTACCATGCCTCTTACCTTGCCAATGTGGTTTTCCTTGACTCTGCCACCATCTCTCGCCTAGTCAACAACACCCTCAAGGTTCTGTGGCCCAATTTTGATGCTGATCTGCGAAGCTGCTTCTCTCCGATGCCACAGCATATATGCAGGCCGGGAACTGAAAGTCTTCTACCCCACACTCCTTCACATCACTTGTCTTGCCCATGGTCTCCATCGTGTCTGTGAATCTGTCCGCAAAATGTTTCCAGAGGTCAATGATCTCGTCTCCACCGTGAAGAGGATCTTTGTAAAAGACCCCTCCCGCATCATTATCTGGAAAGAGGTCTGTCCTGAAGTTCCCCTTCCACCTGATCCTGTGCTGACAAGATGGGGCACCTGGATAGATGCATCTTTGTTTTACGCCAACAATTTCGAGAAAGTCGAAATCGTCGTCAGCCAGTTGTCGCCAGAAGATGCAGCAGCCATCGGAAAGTGTCAGAAATTGCTCAAGAATCACCGCCTTGCCTCAGACTTGGCCAAAAGGGGTTGCTGTTACAAAACAAGTTCAACTCTGTGCTGGAGAGAAACCCTGATGTTCTGGTGCTACACTCATTTGTGGGGTACTTGAAAGGTGAGGAAGGCTCCCTCCCTGAAGGATTTGGTCCTGGAGACATCGCCAACTTCAAGTTCTGCCCTACTGCCAATGTCGATGTGGAGAGAACCTTTTCGGTCTACAAAACTGTGTTGACTGACAGGCGCCACCGTTTGACTGAAGAGAATGTGGTCAAAATTATGGTGACTGTTTCTATTCTCGTGCTGACTGCTAGTTGTTCTATCCCCCATTTGTTTTTCCTGGTATATAGCCCCTACTTATCTGAATTTCAGGATCACATATTTTGGCATTTTTAGCACATATTTTACCCGCCAAAAATGACATAAAAACATCATATTTTGCTGAACAAAATGACATAAAAATCCCATGTATATTTATGTATATTTTAACAACAACAACAACAACAGCAGCAGCAGCAACAACAACAACAACACTGGCAACAAACAACAATAATAATATAATAATTTGTTTGCTACTGTGTGTTTGCTTATTTTAAAATGGTAAAATATTGAGGCTGGGAGGGGTGGAGAGTCCAAAAGGAAAAGATTTCCTTCAGAAAATTTTGCTTTTTGCTATCATTTCTGAGTTAGCGTTTTACCATGAAAACAGCCGGAGTATTAAGGACTGTTAGCTAGCATGGCGGTACAGGCAGGACCACACACCAACCAGCATGACGGTACAGGTAGGACTACACACCAACTAGCATGACAGTACAGGTAGGACTGTACACCAACCAGCATGGCAGTACAGGCAGGACTACACACCAACTAGCATGACAGTACAGGTAGGACTACACATCAACTAGTATGACAGTACAGGTAGGACTACACACCAACCAGCATGACAGTACAGGCCGGACTACACACCAACGAGCATGACAGTACAGGTAGGACTATACACCAACCAGCATGACAGTACAGGTAGGACTGCACACCTACTAGCATGACAGTACCGGTAGGACTATACACCAACTAGCATGACAGTACAGGTAGGACTACACGCCAACTAGCATGACAGTACAGGTAGGACTGTACACCAACCAGCATGGCAGTACAGGTAGGACTACACATCAACTAGCATGACAATACAGATAGGACTACACATCAACTAGCATGACAGTACAGGTAGGACTGCACACCAACTAGCATGACAGTACAGGTAGGACTGCAAACCAACTAGCATGACAGTACAGGTAGGACTGTACACCAACCAGCATGGCAGTACAGGTAGGACTACACATCAACTAGCATGGCAGTACAGGTAGGACTATACACCAACTAGCATGGCAGTACAGGTAGGACTACACACCAACTAGCATGGCAGTACAGGTAGGACTATACACCAACTAGCATGGCAGTACAGGTAGGACTACACACCAACTAGCATGACACTACAGGTAGGACTGCACACCAACTAGCATGGCAGTACAGGTAGGACTACACACCAACTAGCATGACAGTACAGGTAGGACTATACACCAACTAGCATGGCAGTACAGGTAGGACTACACACCAACAAGCATGACAGTACAGGTAGGACTACTACATACTTGTACCAACTAGTATTACAGTCCAGAGATCCTATCCCAAATGATTTTTCTTTAATAACCTCAGAGATCAAGTTATTTGGACCAAGAAAATGGCTTGATAGTCTAGAATAGATTATGCATGTCCATATATAGTTGGGGCAGATCCAATGGTCCAGCTTTGACAGGACCACTTCATTAAATATGGGCGTGTTTATTAGGTGTCATATGCGCCATTTATGCCAGCTACAAACTGCATTTGTGAAGGACCAGTATTTGTGACCCACAGTCACAAGCAAGGACCTCACAGACAAACCTACCATATTGTCTCGAATAGTACGCACACTTGAATAAAATATGCCCTCGGTTCCAAGTGGTGAAACTGACTATGAAGAACACAAAACAAAATGTTTGACATAACTAGAATAGAGGACGATAGCTAGAGTATAGACCCTGCTACTATAAACAACTGTCACCTGTTCGAGATCTGGTGATCTCGTGTCTTACTGCTAGTCATATAAAGTGCGCCCTCGAATAATACGCGGAGCTAGACAGAATGTGTGCATAATCAAGGAAATATTATCTGATGTAGTCAATGACTTTGTAGGTAACGTGAACAGAGACAGCAGATATTTAGTGGATTTTGATCATTTCTGCTGTATGTACTAAAATATTGTCAGCAATTGTATGCAGCATACTACTGCATTAAGCCACACCAAGACCACACCCCTGCATATAGTGGACTGCGAGGAGCTACTTCCCTTGAACAACCCCTCCCCTCACCCTTTGCCACCCCCCCTCCGAGCACTGTGTAATAGTGACCTGGTTGAAGTGCTTGTTGAAGAGAGCAGAGCACAGAGGATGCTTGTGGCTGGTGAACAAGTTTCCCTCTGTCTTATTCCCCACGTCCAGTCCAAGCTTGAGCTCTGCGATGTACTCATTGCAGAGGACCATCAGAGACTGCTCGGAGGGCAGGAGGAAGAGAGGACTGTTCCCAAAGTCAGGGAGCCGCTGGGTGAATGGAAGCTTGATCGTGACTGTCTGTATGAGGACGTGCTCGTGCAAGTTCCACGCATACACCACCTACTCCCTCAAAGAGAACATTGAAAAGAGAGGAAGAAAGAACAAGTTTGGAAGAGAAGACAAGGAAAGTGAGCAAATGCAACAATGATTATATAACAGCAACTGCTCTAGCAACAGCAACAGCTCTAGCAACAGCAACTGCTCTAGCAACAGCAACAGCTCTAGCAACAGCAACTGCTCTAGCAACAGCAACTGCTCTAGCAACAGCAACATCAGAAAACAATAGCAACAACAGTAGGAGCAACAATGATTATATATCAGCAACAGCTCTAGTAACAGCAACATCAGAAAACAATAGCAACAACAGTAGGAGCAACAATGATTATATATCAGCAACAGCTCTAGTAACAGCAACATCAGAAACAACAGTAAGAGCAAACAATGATTATACAACAGCAACTGCTCTGGCAACAGCGACATCAGAAAACAATAGCAACAACAGTAGGAGCAACAATGATTATATAACAGCAACAGCTCTAGTAACAGCAACATCAGAAAACAATAGCAACAACAGTATGAGCAACAATGATTATATATCAGCAACAGCTCTAGCAACAGCACCAGTTCTAGCAACAGGAACATCAGAAAACAATAGCAACAACAGTAGGAGCAACAATGATTATATATCAGCAACAGCTATAGCAACAGCAACATCAGAAAACAATAGCAACAACAGTAGGAGTAACAATGATATAATATATATCAGCAACAGCTGTAGTAACAGCAACATAAGAAAACAATAGCAACAACAGTAGGAGCAACAATGATTATATAACAGCAACAGCTCTAGTAACAGCAACATCAGAAAACAATAGCAACAACAGTAGGAGCAACAATGATTATATATCAGCAACAGCTATAGTAACAGCAACATCAGAAAACAATAGCAACAACAGTTGGAGAAACAATGATTATATATCAGCAACCGCTCTAGTAACAGCAACATCAGAAAACAATAGCAACAACAGTAGGAGCAACAATGATTATACATCAGCAACAGCTCTAGCAACAGCAACATCAGTAGGAGCAACAATGATTATACATCATCAATAGCTCTAGCAACAGCAACATCAGTAGGAGCAACAATGATTATACATCAGCAATAGCTCTAGCAACAGCAACATCAGTAGGAGCAACAATGATTATACATCAGCAATAGCTCTAGCAACAGCAACATCAGTAGGAGCAACAATGATTATACAACAGCAACAGCTCTAGCAACAGCAACATCAGTGGGAGTAACAATGATTATACAACAGCAACATCTCTAGCAACAGCAACTTCAGTAGGAGCAACAATGATTCAATAGCTCTAGCAACAGCAACATCAGTAGGAGCAACAATGATTATACATCAGCAATAGTTCTAGCAACAGCAACATCAGTAGGAGCAACAATGATTATACATCAGCAATAGCTCTAGCAAAAGCAACATTAGTAGGAGCAACATCAGTAGGAGCAACAATGATTATACATCAGCCATAGCTCTAGCAATAGCAACATCAGTAGGAGCAACAATGATTATGCTTCAGCAATAGCTCTAGCAACAGCAACATCAGTAGAAGCAACATCAGTAGGAGCAACAATGATTATACATCAGCAATAGCTCTAGCAACAGCAACATCAGTAGGAGCAACAATGATTATACATCAGCAATAGCTCTTAGCAACAGCAACATCAGTAGGAGCAACAATGATTATACATCAGCAATAGCTCTAGCAACAGCAACATCAGTAGGAGCAACAATAATTATACATCAGCAATAGCTCTAGCAACAGCAACATCAGTAGGAACAACAATGATTATACATCAGCAATAGCTCTAGCAACAGCAACATCAGTAGGAGCAACAATAATTATACATCAGCAATAGCTCTAGCAACAGCAACATCAGTAGAAGCAACAATAATTATACATCAGCAATAGCTCTAGCAAAAGCAACATCAGTAGGAGCAACAATGATTATACATCAGCAATAGCTCTAGCAAAAGCAACATCAGTAGGATCAACATCAGTAGGAGCAACAATGATTATACAACAGCAACAGCTCTAGCAACAGCAACTTCAGTAGGAGCAACAATGATTATATAGGAGCAACAATGATTATACATCAGCAATAGCTCTAGCAAAAGCAACATCAGTAGGAGCAACAATGATTCAACATCAACAATAGCTCTAGCAACAGCAACATCAGTAGGAGCAACAATGATTATACATCAGCAATAGCTCTAGCAACAGCAATGATCATACATTAGTAACAACAGCAATGGGGACACACCAAATTGCGTGCAAGGCTGAAGATGAGCTTCATTTCAGCAGCAATAGCCACACCTAGCACAGCTGCTTCGTGCCCCACAAGACTAGCCACTGGCTTAGCTGGTACATACGGGTTCCAGACTCGGACTAAGTGGTCGATGGAGCCAGTGACCAACAGGTCTACCGAGCGACAGTAGTCGAAGCATTGAACACCCTGTACCAAATAGCATTACAAGGGTGGATGCACACATATGTGCATACATTCATACATACACACATACAAACATATACACAGACAACTAGATGCAAGTGCTGGTCATGACTGTGTCTCTAGAGCCTATATATATATACATACATATATATAACTTGTTGACAGGATGTTGTGTCCACGTGTGGCACTCTCCAGCAAGGTGTGGCTACATACAACACCACCCACACTTTACAGAGAGCTTGGGAAGTAGAGAACCCCCCCCCCCCCCCCCCCACACACACACACACATACACACCTTACACATGCACTTACACACACATACATCCACACAAAGACAGACACACACATGCACTCATCCACACACACACACACACACACACTCACTCACATACACTCACATGCACACACACTCATGCATATCACACACACACACACACACACACACACACATGCACACACACACACACACACACCAACAGTGCACTTCACCCCCAAGAATAGAATCTCCTGACCTTCCTAAGTTTGAAGACGTAGTTGGTTGTTGCATGCTGGATGTCCCTCACAACTAGCGAGTTCTGAGGCGAGTTTGTAGAAGAGATGAATGTGTGATTGTGCGGGATATAGCAGACAGCGTTCACCCAGTCAGTGTGCAGGCGAGGGACACAGAGCAACGACACGTGTCGGGAATGCTGTGCGAGGCGCTGCTCGATTACAACATGAACAATTAAATGTAAGGACGCCACGACACTAGGAGTCACACTAGACATGTAACAATGTAATGCAGTGTAAAGTGCAAGATGATGTGTCACACTAGATATGTTACACAATGTAATGCAGTGTAAAACAATTTTATGAGTCACACTAGACATGTAACACAATGTAATGCAGTGTAAAGTTAAGCAAGACAAAGTTGGTAAATGTTCAACCTGCTATGCCCCAACTTGCAATATATCCGTTACCTAGGTGAGAGGTATTAATTGCTTCTTACATAATGCTAAGCTAATTACACCAGCATAGCATAAACATTCCCAAATGTTAATCAACAGTGCATAAGTCTGCTAGCAACGAACATGCACTCGAGATTGGTGAGTGGATTACGGGCACACAGGGTCACACGAAAATCTTCTGCATAGCACTAACCACAAGTACATAGCAAAGTGTTTGCAGGGTATACCTTGGAATCACTCTTATAGAGGAATTTTTCTAGGAGGCTGTGTGTGTGTGTGTGTTTGTGGGGGGGGGGGGGTTCCCCAACTCCTCACACTCCACTCCACTCCAAAGTGTTTAACAAAGTCGACTTTTGAGCCAAGGATGGATATGAATATTCTTGGTAAAATGTCTCCCCTCATAATACTACAGGTGCAAGATACTCTGAGACCCACTTTCCAGGCACCAAGGAACAACACGGAGACTCTAACTATGTAACTATGTTAGAATAACTTTCTCAATAATCAACTTGAAGTTTACTCTCTCGACGTTTTGACTAGATGCTCCAGCCTTCATCAGGAATAATGAGATGCTAAGACTCGCGTGAGCCTGCTAGATACCGGTAGCTAGCTATCTACCACGTGCTACAAAACCACACCTCAGCACACACTTACAGCATGTGAACCAGATGTGACAAAACATAATTTGCAAACAACAAATAGTAATGAATAAATAAATAAACAAATAGATAAACATATAATAATAGATAAACATAATTATAATAAAAATAAACAAACAGTAATAAATAAATAAACAATAATAAACAATAATAGATAAACATATAATAATAGATATAAATAAATAATAATAAATAAACAAATAAACATATAATAATAGATAAACATAATTATAATAATATATAAAAATAGTAATAAATAAAATAGTAATAAATAAACAAATAATAATAGATAAACAAATAGTAATAAATAAATAAATAATAATAAATAAACAAACAATAAATAAATACATAATAATAGATAAACAAATAACAAATAAACAAATAACAATATATAAAGAAATAAAATAAATAAATAATAATAAACAAATAAACAACAAACAAACAAACAAATAATAAATAAACAATTAACTTGAGGTATGGCATGTTGTTCTCTGTCATATGTAATTTTAATAAAATATATAAGCCATTAAAAATTAACAAGTAATAGATGAACAAGACAAATTTTTTTTTAACAAATAAACAAATAATAATAATAAATAATAATAACAGTAGTAGTAGTACTAGTAGTAGTAGTAGTAGTAGTAGTAGTAATAATAATAATAATAATAATAATAATAATAATAATAATAATAATAATAATAATAATAATAATAATAATAATAATAATAATAATAATAATAATAATAATAATAATAATAATAATAATAATAATAATAATAATAATAATAATAATAATAATAATAATAATAATAATAATAATAATAATAATAATAATAAATATAATAAAATTTATTATTATTATTATTATTATTATTATTATTATTATTATTATTATTATTATAAACAAATAATAAATGAATTAAATAAACTGATCTATTAATAAATAGATCATTATCAAGACATCAGAAGGTCTGCAGAGTGAAGGATTAATTGATTAATTACCAGCTAGTATGCACTCATGAGTTGTGTACCACATCCCTTGCAGCTGCGGGAAGCACTACCATAGCAAGTCTCCATAACTGGACCTAGCACGACCAGTTAGACTGTGTTGGTGCTGTTCCTTTAATGAATCCATAGTGTCAGTGTGTTGAAATGTGAAAAATCTTTAATGAGATGAGCACTGACTAAGCAATTTGACTTCAGATTAAA
This sequence comes from Cladorhizidae sp. MBARI D1340-BT2, assembly GCA_028752905.1. Classification (NCBI taxonomy): domain Eukaryota; kingdom Metazoa; phylum Porifera; class Demospongiae; order Poecilosclerida; family Cladorhizidae; species Cladorhizidae sp. MBARI D1340-BT2. The sequence continues at coordinate 14,450,193 of JAQNBH010000013.1, forward strand.
ATTTTATCCATTAAAATTACACACTCATAACTATTACATGGACACACACACACACACACACACACATATATACAATGCTTAAAGAGGTCAAGACAATAAGAGTGAAATTTACAAAGTTACATACATTTTAATTTGGGAGGCTGGGAAAAAGTTAGCTAAATACCCGCCGGTGAGACTTGTACAGTTTAACAGGTGCCTCAGTCTCCTTTCCTGCTATCATCAAAATTTTGCTCTGTTTCAAACTCTGCTATGCTCTCACGCCCTTGACATCATTCGTTTCCATGCATCATTGGTTTCCATGGCAGCGAGTTGAAACTGATTATTTTGAGATTTTGGAAGATTATGATATGGAGCAGGTTTTTCTTGTCAGTTTCAAAAAAATATTTTTTCATGATAAATCTAACAACAAAAAAGTCATTTACATTTGAATTTGAGGACATCTATATATATATGCCTGGCAGGCACTGCACACGTACTGCGTACAGAGGGGGCAGGGAGTGTGAAGTTTCAGGCTCCAGTTTGTACTGTGACCTTGACCCCCAGGAATTAAAGTGCCACAAAAAAAATATAATAATAATAAAATAAAATAAATAATAAAATAATAAATTAAATAAAAAAGGCGGGAAGATGAGGAGGTGGGGGATAGAGAGGGGTGGGTGGGTGGGGGGGGGGGGGGGGGGGGGATGAACAGCTGCTCACACATGGCTCTGGGAGCCTAGGAAAGAGTAAAATGAAGAAAGATGAAAAATACTTACTAACACACACACACACACACACCAACCTGTCACATAAACAGTACCTGAGGGCGCAGCAAGAATGTTGAGCATGACCACAAATAATGGAACAGAAACATATTTTTTGTGCCTACTGTTTGTAGGCTGCATGAGCAGTGCAGACATCCCTCGTCATGGTAACATGTAACATGATGTGTCTAGTATGAATTGGTAAAGGGACACTTACTCCATAAGCTATGAATGTAACTATCTCGCCTTCATCTTTGCTGTTCGTGCAGACAAACAGACCAGAAACTGGATCTGAGAAGGTAAGGATTGACACTGATCCAGAGTCATCTCCATAGAGCAGATGCGATTTACTTCTCGGAGCCTTGATGGAAATATATAAAGGAGCATCATGTACCAATGCTCTGCACAGCTCCATACAACTTCAGAACTTGGTACCAGCTTGTGCACTAAAGTAGGGTAACAATGGCTAGCACAGAGGGTAACACAGGGTAACACAATGGTATGTGGTCTGGTGATAAGAGTAAGATGATAACAGCAGAGGTAACAGCGTAATATAGGGTAATACACAATGTTGTGACACGATAAGGGGACAATGGTGGAAGTGGCAGGGTACCATAGGGTAACACAGGATAACATTGTGGTGATAACGTATTGGGACATTGGCAGAGGTGGGTGGCATGGTAACATGGGAATATAGGGTGACACAGGGTAAGAATGTGGTGATAGAGGGAATGGGAGGTGAAAGGGTAACAGGGGAATATCGGGTAACACAGTGTAACAACACGGTAAGGGGACAATGGCAGCAGGGTGGCACAGAGCAACAATCTTAGGGGCACAAGGTCTTTAAATACTTGACTAAACCCCCTCACTATTGGAATTACGACATGAAAACCAGCACAAACTCACAAACAAACATCAATAATATAGATTCAGGAATGCACTGGTGTCCTAGCAACCATGTGCTGCTGACGGTAATTTTTCATTAACCTTTGATTAACCACAACTATGAATGAACTTTAGTTGTCGTGCAAAATCAATATGGCTGCGAGAAGGTCACATGACTTGACCAAATGTTGAGGACGCTGTGAGGCCTACCAATAAAACGTTATCTACCACAGTCGAGTTTGTCAACACAATATTCCTACACTACACATGCGCTGCAAACTTGGTGAACAGTTACGAGTGCAACCAAGGGGGATGGCTGTTCCATGAAGCTACACGGAGCAAAGGCTGGTTCACACCACGTCATAAGGCCCTGCATTGTAGCGCGCAGTAACTTGAAGAGAGCCAAATGCTATTCAAGACACAATCTTCACAATATCAACAAAATGCAAATGATGGTGCCATGTCAGCAGTGCATGCAGCACATTATAAGTCAGAGGAGTATCACTCAGGGCACCTGCACCACTTGCAGGGAGCATGCATGGGAATGTGACTGACAATACATTATTAAAGTCATTGTCTGCAGTGATTTTAGAAACTTACCTTAGGGTTGAAGTAGTAGTTCAAACAAAGGGGAGTGTAAGACAGATCTAATTACAACATACACACACAAACACACACACACCACACCACACACACACACCACACACACACACATACATGTACCACACCACACACACGCACATACACCACACACACGCATGAACACACATACACACATGCATGCACACACATACACACACATACCACACACACACACGCACACACACACCACACATACAGACACACACACACACACCACACACACACACACATACCATACCACACACATACATGCACACACACACACATACCACACACACACACATACCACACCACACACACACACAAACATACCACACACACACCACACATATTCACACACACCACACACACACACACACACACAAAAGTAATAACAACTCAATTCCTTTGAGTCACATGACATTCACATGATGTGACTGGCAACATACCATGGACTCTGAATTGACATTTGAAGCCTGCTGTCTGTATGTCGTAAAATCCCAGCTCTCTAGATGATAAAGACACAACTAACTTGTGGCAATTTCCCATCACCAAACAATCCGTCACTTTGGTGGTACCAGGCATCCCCTCCAGCAGATCTGCGCTGCGTTGGTAGTGCAGCTGTGGAGACCACATTCCCACTAACCCATTCTGCAATAATGCAGAGCACACATAGTAACACACATCCACAGTAAGATTTAGAAATAAATAATCTAGTAACTTCACTTGTCTCAACTTGGCACCAAAATGCTGGGACACAGATGCCACTGCTGTTGTCTGAATATGGACATGCCAGCAGAACAGGAAGCTCCAAACAACAACAGGAATGTCTTGACAGGCAGAGAAAGTGGGAATGTTCAGAAGACAGTTCGAAGAGCCGTCTAAGATTTGCACTAAGACTTTCTTCCTTAAAAATTGTTAAGCCCATTTAAATGTGCACTAGCCAAGTATAAGCTTGCTCACTAAAAGTGTTACACACACACAGCATCAGTGACCACCCTGGGATGCAGGTTGAAGTTAGAAGCAAGGCAGTCCACCTTGACCAGTTCAATAAGGAATGGCCAATGCACTCTAGTATGGCTGGAAGCCAGAAATGATGTTTACCAGTAACTCCTCAATTAGCACCACCCCACAGGCCCCTCCTATCAGATTTCACCACTCCTACATGTGAGACCCAGAGTGATCATGCTTCTGACAGCATTGCTCAACCCAACAATAACCGCCAGTATAGCACTAGACTAACTCCATGTGCAGTGAGCATTGATAGCTCTCACCACATGACACAGACTAAACTCAGCGATGAAAAGACAAATCTTCAGTTTGCAAGCTGCCAGAGTTGAGAAAGGTGAAGTTATTATTATAGCCCGGGCATGTGTCAACTACCCAGTGAGTAGCACGTGCCATAACTGTAACTATATATCTCATGCCTTGCTGACTGAGGAGTATCTGGTGGGACCCGTGCATAGGTGGAGTCGGCAGATAGTCTCCTTGCAAAGCAGAGTGTGCCTCAGCTTGGGTGGGGCATTAAATGGAAGCGAGAGTGTCTGGGAAAGAGATTCCTTTTCGTTCAGTTTCTGGAGAATGTAAGAGCAGAAGTCTTGCGCATCTATAAATCCTGATCCCTCTGCATCAATCTAAAGAAAAAGTATAAAGAATATTTGAATTTAATCTTTTCAGTAACTCTCAACCAACAAACGACTTGTTAATCAACTTAAATTAACTAACACATTGTTCCTGATTAACAGTACAACATCTAGAGTAAATTTAATCGAGAAAGTCGTTGTTCACACAGGAACTGTTATATGTAATTGATACGCAGGACTTGATGAGGCAATTACACCATCTTCATGCCCAACAAACTGGCACCTTCTTTTGTGCTTAGCTATATAGCATCTTTAAATTTGGACATGGCGGTGATCAAGTAGCAAACACTACAAGCTTTCTAGTGTCTAGTGCTGCAGAGATGGAAGCTCTTGGTGATCAAGTAGCAAAAACTACAAGCGTTCTGGTGCTGCAGAGATGGAAGCTCTTGGTGGTCAAGCAGCAAACACCACAAGCTTTATGGTGCTGCAGAGATGGAAGCTCTTGGTGATCAAGTAGCAAACACTGCAAGCTTTCTGGTGCTGCAGAGATGGAAGCTCTTGGTGGTCAAGCAGCAAACACCACAAGCTTTCTGGTGCTGCAGAGATGGAAGCTCTTGGTGATCAAGTAGCAAACACTGCAAGCTTTCTGGTGCTGCAGAGATGGAAACTCTTGGTGGTCAAGCAGCAAACACCTCAAGCTTTCTGGTGCTGCAGAGATGGAAGCTCGTGGCGATCAAGCAGCAAACACCACAAGTACTAATTTTGCTGCAAGTAGCCTGGAAATCTTGCAATTGAACATATGAACATTGTGTGCCACAATCAGACAGAGGGCACTTAATTCTTAGCAACTAACGGACACATAATTACAGGAATAGTGTGCACTAGTTCACTTTAGCCACTTGCTTTGGCCTTCAGAAATATAATTATGAAGAGAAATTCATTAGCTTACGGATTACTATTATATAGGACGAAATATAAGCTAAGCTTTGTGATATAATTGGAAAGTTTCAGTGCAATCTTGGACGTATTACAGTGACGTGTAAGCAAGATGTGCTATGAGGTTTCATGGTAATACAGCATTTCCTTGTCATTGGCAACTACTTGTACCTACATTCACTCCACTCTATTACATTACCTGTAGCTACATTCAGCACTTGCCTTGCTGCCAAGAGTGGTAATTGTGCTGTCCCCAGGGCTCCTTCCCAGTACATTAGCAAGAGCTATTTGAAAGTCCTCTGTGGAAATTCTTTGGTACGATGACCTCCGGTGGTCTCCTTTGCTATAGAACTCGTTCATAATGATAGAGAATTGTTCTATGGTGAGCTCCTCTTCCAGGTTAAAAGGACGACCTGAAAGAGATGGCGTTTGATTGTAGTCTTCTCCCATTTTTCTTGCTTGCGACTCACTGCCTGCGATAATTCGAAGCGTGCTCTTTGTTGATCTTTTTCACAAGTCAAGGTGAAAAGGTAGCCCTACCTTCTTTTTCTTCTGCAGAAAACCAGCCACTCCCACTTTCTGGATTATATTGGTCGTGGCATCCGCCCCCATAAAACTCCAAAACGCGCGCGCAAACACGGCAAGTTTTTTGTGTGCGTGTGGAGAGGAAATAAGACCGTCGATCCTGGTATGAAATTCGAAAAGATACTCCGTCGTTTTCCTCTTCTTCAAATCATGCCTCCAGAATCGCTCTCCATTGGCCATCGATGCGGCATTGCTCGATATTTGTTTTGGTGTGAGCGAGGACTTCCTTAGCAGGCCAGTTTTTAATCTCTTCCGACGAGTCAAATAATCACTTATGGCTCTGTCAGGAGAAACTTGGATAGCTATTTAAAAAAAGTGGCCCAGACGGTCTTCTTTTTCCCCCCTTCTTTCCGTTTCCATTCCACTTTTAGTTTAGTAGGTATATAAATATGTTTATTTCCCCCAGAGACCGTGAGGATGATGGTACAGATAAGGTGAGAGCCTGTTTGTATATATTCTATCTGTACAGGAACAGATAAGGAGTGCACTGCTGTTGTGTAGGTGCAATAGTATTTCATGCAATTGAAGTTGGAATCAAAGGTGAAGATTGGAATCAAGGGGTGAAGATTGGAATCAAGGGGTGAAGATTGGAATCAAGGGGTGAAGATTGGAATCAAAGGTGAAATCAAAGGGTGAAGATTGGAATCAAGGATGAAGATTGGGTGAAGATTGGAATCAAGGGTGAAGATTGGAATCAAGGGGTGAAGATTGGAATCAAAGGTGAAAATTGGAATCAAAGGGTGAAGATTGGAATCAAGGATGAAGATCGGAATCAAGGGGTGAAGATTGGAATCAAGGGGTGAAGATTGGAATCAAAGGTGAAATCAAAGGGTGAAGATTGGAATCAAGGATGAAGATTGGGTGAAGATTGGAATCAAGGGTGAAGATTGGAATCAAGGGGTGAAGATTGGAATCAAAGGTGAAAATTGGAATCAAAGGGTGAAGATTGGAATCAAGGATGAAGATCGGAATCAAGGGGTGAAGATCGGAATCAAGGGGTGAAGATTGGAATCAAGGGGTGAAGATTGGAATCAAGGGGTGAAGATTGGAATCAAAGGTGAAATCAAAGGGTGAAGATTGGAATCAAGGATGAAGATTGGAATCAAGGGGTGAAGATTGGAATCAAGGTTGAAGATTGGAATCAAGAGGTGAAGATTGGAATCAGGGGTGAAGATTGGAATCAAGGGTGAATATTGGAATCAAGGGGTGAAGATTGGAATCAAGGGGTGAAGATTGGAATCAAGGGGTGAAGATTGGAATCAAGGGTGAAGATTGGAATCAAGGGGTGAAGATTGGAATCAAGGGTGAAGATTGGAATCAGGGGTGAAGATTGGAATCAAGGGTGATTCCTTGATTGGAATCAAGGTGAAGATTAGAATCAAGGTGAAGATTGGAATCAAGGTGAAGATAGGAATCAAGGGGTGAAGATTGGAATCAAGGGGTGAAGATTGGAATCAAGGGTGAAGATTGGAATCAAGGGGTGAAGATTGGAATCAAGGGTGAAGATTGGAATCAAGAGTGAAGATTGGAATCAGGGGTGAAGATTGGAATCAAGGGTGAAGTTGGAATCAAGGGTGAAGATTGGAATCAAGGGTGATTGGAATCAAGGTGAAGATTGGAATCAAGGTGAAGATTAGAATCAAGGTGAAGATTGGAATCAAGGGTGAAGATTGGAATCAAGGGGGAAGATTGGAATCAAGGGGTGAAGATTGGAATCGAAGATTGGAATCAAGGGGTAAAGATTGGAAGCAAGGGTGAACATTGGAATCAAGGGTGAAGATTGGAATCAGGGGTGAAGATTGGAATCAAGGGTGAAGTTGGAATCAAGGGTGATTGGAATCAATGTGAAGATTGGAATCAAGGTGAAGATTGGAATCAAGGTGAAGATTGGAATCAAGGTGAAGATTGGAATCAAGGGTGAAGATTGGAATTAAGGGGGAAGATTGGAATCAAGGGGTGAAGATTGGAATCAAGGGGTGAAGATTGGAATCAAGGGTGAAGATTGGAATCAGGGGTGAAGATTGGAATCAAGGGTGAAGATTGGAATCAAGGGGTGAAGATTGGAATCAAGGGGTGATGATTGGAATCAAGTGGTGAAGATTGGAATCAAGGGTGAAGATTGGAATCAAGGGTGAAGATTGGAATCAAGGGTGAAGGTTGGAATCAAGGGGTGAAGATTGGAATCAAGGGTGAAGATTGGAATCAAGGGTGAAGGTTGGAATCAAGAATGAAGATCGGAATCAAGTGATCAAGGGTGAAGATTGGAACCAAGGGTGAAGATTGGAATCAAGTGTGAAGATTGGAATCAAGGGTGAAGATTGGAATCAAGGGTGAAGGTTGGAATCACGGGTGAAGATTGGAATCAAGGGTGAAGATTGGAATCAACGGTGAAGATTGGAATCAAGGGTGAAGATTGGAATCAAGGGTGAAGATTGGAATCAAGGGTGAAGATTGGAATCAAGGGTGAAGGTTGGAATCAAGGGTGAACATTGGAATCAAGGGTGAAGATTGGAATCAAGGGGTGAAGATTGGAATCAGGTGTGAAGATTGGAATCAAGGGTGAAGTTGGAATCAAGGGTGAAGATTGGAATCAAGGTGAAGATTGGAATCAAGGTGAAGATTGGAATCAAGGGTGAAGATTGGAATCAAGGGTAAAGATTGGAATCAAGGGTGAAGATTGGAATCAAAGGTGAAGATTGGAATCAAAGGAATCAAGGGAGAAGATTAGATAAAGGATGAAGATTGAAATCAAGGGTGAAGATTGGAATCAAGGGTGAAGATTGGAATCAAGGGTGAAGGTTGGAATCAAGGGTGAAGATTGGAATCAAGGGTAAAGATTGGAATCAAGGGTAAAGGTTGATCAAGGATGAAGATTGGAATCAAGGGTGAAAATTGGAATCAAGGGTGAAGATTGGAATCAAGGGGTGAAGATTGGAATCAAGGGTGAAGATTGGAATCAGGAGTGAAGATTGGAATCAAGGGTGAAGTTGGAATCAAGGGTGAAGATTGGAATCAAGGGTGAAGATTGGAATCAAGGGTGAAGATTGGAATCAAGGGTAAAGATTGGAATCAAGGGTGTAGATTGGAATCAAAGGTGAAGATTAGATCAAGGGTGAAGATTGGAATCAAGGATGAAGATTGGAATCAAGGGTAAAGATTGGAATCAGGGTGTAGATTGGAATCAAAGGTGAAGATTGGAATCAAAGGAATCAAGGGAGAAGATTAGATCAAGGGTGAAGATTGGAATCAAGGATGAAGATTGGAATCAAGGGTAAAGATTGGAATCAGGGTGTAGATTGGAATCAAAGGTGAAGATTGGAATCAAAGGAATCAAGGGAGAAGATTAGATCAAGGGTGAAGATTGGAATCAAGGATGAAGATTGGAATCAAGGGTAAATATTGGAATCAAGGGTAAAGATAGTGTCATTTTTTTATTCGTTATCGTTATATTTGTGAACTAGATTATAAATTTATTTTTGAAATATTAAACATTTATGGAAGTATGTTACAAAATAAATAATTACAGAATCAAAGGTCTATTGGGCTCATGTCCCCATCCTAGATGCAGTGTTCCCATCCTGGATGCAGTGTCCCCGTCCTGGATGCAGTGTCCCCGTCCTGGATGCAGTGTTCCCATCCTGGATGCAGTGTTCCCGTCCTGGATGCAGTGTCCCCATCCTGGATGCAGTGTCCCCGTCCTGGATGCAGTGTTCCTGTCCTGGATGCAGTGTCCGTGTCCTGGATGCAGTGTTCCCGACCTGGATGCAGTGTCCCCGTCCTGGATGCAGTGTCCCCGTCCTGGATGCAGTGTCCCCATCCTGGATGTAGTGTCCCCGTCCTGGATGCAGTGTCCCCATCCTGGATGCAGTGTCCCCGTCCTGGATGCAGTGTCCCCATCCTGGATGTAGTTCCCCGTCCTGGATGCAGTGTCCCTGTCCTGGATGCAGTGTCCCTGTCCTGGATGCAGTGTTCCCATCCTGGATGCAGTGTCCCTGTCCTGGATGCAGTGTCCCCATCCTGGATGCAGTGTCCCCATCCGGGATGCAGTGTCCCCGTCCTGGATGCAGTGTCCCCGTCCTGGATGCAGTGTTCCCATCCTGGATGCAGTGTTCCCGTCCTGGATGCAGTGTCCCCATCCTGGATGCAGTGTCCCCGTCCTGGATGCAGTGTTCCTGTCCTGGATGCAGTGTCCGTGTCCTGGATGCAGTGTCCGTGTCCTGGATGCAGTGTCCCTGTCCTGGATGCAGTGTCCCTGTCCTGGATGCAGTGTTCCCATCCTGGATGCAGTGTCCCCATCCTGGATAGAGTGTCCCCATCCTGGATGCAGTGTCCCTGTCCTGGATGCAGTGTACCCATCCTGGATGCAGTGTCCCCGTCCTGGATGCAGTGTCCCCGTCCTGGATGCAGTGTCCCCGTCCTGGACGCAGTGTCCACGTCCTGGATGCAGTGTCCCCATCCTGGATGCAGTCTCCCCATCCTGGATGCAGTGTCCCTGTCCTGGATGCAGTGTCCCTGTCCTGGATGCAGTGTTCCCATCCTGGATGCAGTGTCCGTGTCCTGGATGCAGTGTCCCCGTCCTGGATGCAGTGTCCCCGTCCTGGATGCAGTGTTCCCATCCTGGATGCAGTGTTCCCGTCCTGGATGCAGTGTCCCCATCCTGGATGCAGTGTCCCCGTCCTGGATGCAGTGTTCCTGTCCTGGATGCAGTGTCCGTGTCCTGGATGCAGTGTCCGTGTCCTGGATGCAGTGTCCCTGTCCTGGATGCAGTGTCCCTGTCCTGGATGCAGTGTCCCCATCCTGGATAGAGTGTCCCCATCCTGGATGCAGTGTCCCTGTCCTGGATGCAGTGTACCCATCCTGGATGCAGTGTCCCCGTCCTGGATGCAGTGTCCCCGTCCTGGATGCAGTGTCCCCGTCCTGGATGCAGTGTCCACGTCCTGGATGCAGTGTCCCCATCCTGGATGCAGTCTCCCCATCCTGGATGCAGTGTCCCTGTCCTGGATGCAGTGTCCCTGTCCTGGATGCAGTGTTCCCATCCTGGTGCAGTGTTCCTGTCCTGGATGCAGTGTCCCCGTCCTGGATGCAGTGTCCCCATCCTGGATGCAGTGTCCCTGTCCTGGATGCAGTGTTCCCATCCTGGATGCAGTGTTCCTGTCCTGGATGCAGTGTCCCTGTCCTGGATGCAGTGTTACCATCCTGGATGCAGTGTCCCTGTCCTGGATGCAGTGTCCCTGTCCTGGATGCAGTGTTCCCATCCTGGATGCAGTGTTCCCGTCCTGGATGCAGTGTCCCCGTCCTGGATGCAGTGTCCCCATCCTGGATGCAGTGTCCCTGTCCTGGATGCAGTGTCCCCGTCCTGGATGCAGTGTCCCCGTCCTTGATGCAGTGTCCCCGTCCTGAATGCAGTGTTCCCATCCTGGATGCAGTGTCCCCATCCTGGATGCAGTGTCCCCATCCTGGATGCAGTGTCCCCGTCCTGGATGCAGTGTCCCTGTCCTGGATGCAGTGTCCCCGTCCTGGATGCAGTGTTCCCGTCCTGGATGCAGTGTCCCCGTCCTGGATGCAGTGTCCCCGTCCTGGATGCAGTGTCCCCATCCTGGATGCAGTGTCCCTGTCCTGGATGCAGTATTCCCATCCTGGATGCAGTGTTCCCATCCTGGATGCAGTGTTCCCATCCTGGATGCAGTGTCCCTGTCCTGGATGCAGTATTCCCATCCTGGATGGCAGTGTTCCCATCCTGGATGCAGTGTTCCCATCCTGGATGCAGTGTCCCCATCCTGGATGCAGTGTCCCTGTCCTGGATGCAGTGTTCCCATCCTGGATGCAGTGTTCCTGTCCTGGATGCAGTGTCCCCGTCCTGGATGCAGTGTCCCCATCCTGGATGCAGTGTCCCTGTCCTGGATGCAGTGTTCCCATCCTGGATGCAGTGTCCCTGTCCTGGATGCAGTGTCCCCATCCTGGATGCAGTGTTCCCATCCTAGATGCAGTGTCCCTGTCCTGGATGCAGTGTTCCCATCCTGGATGCAGTGTTCCTGTCCTGGATGCAGTGTCCCCGTCCTGGATGCAGTGTCCCCATCCTGGATACAGTGTCCCCATCCTGGATGCAGTGTCCCCGTCCTGGATGCAGTGTCCCCGTCCTGGATGCAGTGTTCCCGACCTGGATGCAGTGTCCCCGTCCTGGATGCAGTGTCCCCGTCCTGGATGCAGTGTCCCCGTCCTGGATGCAGTGTCCCCGTCCTGGATGCAGTGTCCCCGTCCTGGATGCAGTGTCCCCATCCTGGATGCAGTGTCCCTGTCCTGGATGCAGTGTCCCCGTCCTGGATGCAGTGTCCCCGTCCTGGATGCAGTGTCCCCATCCTGGATGCAGTGTTCCCATCCTGGATGCAGTGTCCCCATCCTGGATGCAGTGTCCCTGTCCTGGATGCAGTGTTCCCATCCTGGATGCAGTGTTCTTGTCCTGGATGCAGTGTCCCCATCCTGGATGCAGTGTCCCTGTCCTGGATGCAGTGTTCCCATCCTGGACGCAGTGCCCCCTTTTGAAGTTAAAAAATGTTTTACAGGTAGCTACGTCAGCTAAACTGGAGTACCTTAAAATCGGAGTGCCTGAATTTATTGCAAGTGTGGCTCCTATAGCTGGGAATGATGTTTTTCTGTAGGAGCAGTATTTAGCTTGGCAATTTCCAATTGGGGGGTGGAGCTAGAGCAGCTGACACCATCAAGAGCTGCGGGGCCAGAGGTTGGGCATCCACCCCCCTCCCCTCCCCTACCCACTCACCTGTTTATGATGCAATGCCACCGCTGCACACCCATCAGATCAGCTGAGGCGATGGGTTGTGAATCTTGCAATATATGTCTACTGCCTTTTTCAGTAGCAACGCTTGACCAGCTAATCCCCTTTTAGCGTAGGCATTCAGATTACCCCAGTGATTTGAGCTGTTAGCAATTAAGGAACCCCAAACGAAAATGTCGGCCAAAGATAAACCCTTTACCAGTTCCTACTTTCTGTTTCCTGGTTCCCTCTGCCTAATGAGATTTAGTCAAGTTGTCAATTTTGTAGCAATTTTGTTACATGTATAATTGAAGCAATAACTCGGCGGCTACACCAAGGAAGTGTGAATGACAAAAATGAAATCCTTGAAACAGACCTCACTAAAAAGTGGAAGGGAAGCTAGTCCCTCACAGTCTTCACATTCTCACGACATCGAGGAAACTGAGGAAACCATTCCCGAGGATCTCTATAACTTGATTTACATCAGCATGGTAATAGTAGGGGCTGGATTTGTTATTCCCTGGGGCGCTTATATTGGAGCTATTGATTACTTCTTCTACTACTACTTGACTAAATTCCCCACTATCTCCGTAACCATCCCCATGACTAACTTTGCCACTGGTTTTCTTGCTGTGACTGTAAACATGCTGGTTGAGATCAATCTCCACAGCAGAATCACCTTTGGATATATCGTGCTTATTTTGTCATTGCTCACAGTACTGCTGCTGGATTTTGGACTACACAATTGCACCATCTCCACTACTTCAGGCTTCTACATTACCCTCTTGACTGTTGGGTTGACTGGAATCGGATCTGGAAGTAAGGCTGTAGCTCTTGAAGTGCAAATAATTAATGGTGACAAATCTTGAGTAGATCAAGTCTTGTCAGAGTGGTTATCCAGGGGGTGTTCATGGTTGATATAATCTTAGCTAGTCAGTATTTGGTAGGTATTTGGTAGGTAAGAACTTTGAACTTACACATTCAAACATTCAAAGGTGATCTCGGTAGTTGTCCACTGCATCATGTGCTGCACAGGGTTTTAATTAGGAGGGCGGAGGGATGGCTGGCCCCCCGTTGGAACCTTCCCCCCTTGAAAATCGTATTATTAAAATTGTATTATTGATGTTGACAAAGTGCTTGACAAAGAAGATTAACAGTGAAGAGTATGCATATATACTCTCAATGAACTCTCAGTTGACATAATAACATTAAAATCACCTTCTAATAATCAACTTCAAATTGTATTCACTCGACGTTTCGACTAGATGCTCTAGCGTTCATCACGAATAATGAAGGCTAGAGCATCTAGTCAAAATGTCGAGTGAATACAATTTGAAGTTGATTAATGAGGTGATTTTAATGCATATATAATTTCAAGTTGATTATTGAGAAGGTTATTGTAATGAGGTAGGATTTAAATGAGAGTTTACATGGCAATCCTTCGACCTTTTCTACTCTATATGTCAACAACTTCCTCCAAATCACTTATCGGTGAGTTTTTCGGGAGATCCAATAGCTAAATTGGACAGGCTAAGTTCAGGAGGTTATGAAGGCAATTCTTTATTTTCATATCTGAGAAAGTTTGTTCCTCTACGCTGTAGAAAGGCGAATAGACAAGCATAAGCCAGTTTATATAGAGTGGGGAGTAGTTTATATAGAGTGGGAATAGTTTATATAGAGTGGAGAATAGTTTATATAGAGTGGGGAATAGTTTATATAGAGTGGGGAGTAGTTTATATAGAGTGGGGAATAGTTTATATAGAGTGGAGAATAGTTTATATAGAGTGGGGAATAGTTTATATAGAGTGGGGAATAGTTTATATAGAGTGGGGAATACTCCTATGAGCATGTCATTGATGCGTAATTACTTCAGTTGCAGGGATAAATCAAATCATCTTTTAGCTGCTTAATAACGAGCTGACGATATGTTTTCTACTCTGTGAAGAGAAAGAGATGATGGCTTACTCAAATTCAGTTTCTTCCAATAATTTATTTCTCCCACACTGTCCAACGAGTTTGAATTGAACTGTCTCCATACAAAGGTAGCTCATGAGTAGAGAGACAGGGCACTTGCTTCGGATCAGATATACTCGAGGCTTATAACACATCTTTTGAGGATCAAAACTGGCTGGATGGATATGTTATCTTTGATGAGGCTGATAAAAGGCTTGCCCACTCTTGCTTGCAAAGATATGAATGAGTGACCGAAACCTGTTGCTGCTTTTAAATCTTCTCTTGCATCTTGTAGCTGTCGCACTCACTATTCTGAAGGCAGTGAGTGACATCGAGTGAATTAGGAGTAGCGTCCACTAGACTAGAAATAAGGGAGAGGTCAGGTACTTAGTCTGGAAGGCGTGGCTAAGCTTTGACATTTGAGGAAGAACGTAGTCAAGACTGTATGGCCCACGTGTTCTACTTCTTCCATACCTAGGTAGAACATTGCTGCTATGGAGTGAGTTTGTCAATATGATGATGTCTAGTATAATTTCCTAAATAGATGATGTGGACAGCATTTTCACATGCCATAGTTCACCTTCCTACAAACCTTTGTCTAGTGTTAGCTACTCGAGTAGCACTGGCCAAAAATCCCAGGGGAGCACACCCCTGATCCCTCTAGATGGCATGTGCGAAACTTTGTCACATCTTTAACCATCATGTTCCTCTGCCCCATTAGAACCCAGATTCCTCCATCTCCCCCTCCCCCCACCCCCCTTGGACAATTTTCTAGTGAAATCCTGGGCTGGTGGCACACATATTACATAGAGCAATATTCTACATGCAGGAGATTTCTTGTTGCAAACCACAATGGAATACAGATATTCGATGGGTTTTCAATCACAATGACAAATCACAGATTACATTAATTGTTATATAGACTTCAGTCACTGAAGCAATCTCTGGTAGGCACCAAGATAATTAGAATTTGTTTGCTTAGATTCCTACATGTGGCCGGTGGTGTTGGTAATCATAATCCCTTTTGCTCATTTCAACAAAGAAATGCATGGTTGCCATGAGTTACTCGCTCTGTGGACCAAAGTTTTCTTTTTGCGATAAATCCCTCATGGAAGCAAATTTTGAGGTTGATACCTTATCTTATGTTTGCACTTCCTGTCTTGTCTGCATTAGCTTTAGGCATGAACAGGTCAATATTGCTGTGGACTTTCTTTTGGAGTTCTATATTATCATTTTTTAAAATCATTTCCTTCCCCCTCAGCTCAACAGTCGAGTTACTATGGACTGTCCAGCATGCTTCCTAGGAAGTACACACAAGCTGTAATGGCTGGAGAAAGTGTGGCAGGAGTGGTGAGTATTTCCTTTAGGATCCTCACCAAGGCCACAGTGAGATCAGAGAGAGTGGGGACGCTCATCTTTCTCAGCATTTCACTATTTTTCATTTTTCTGAGCATGTGCTGCCACTGGTACATCAGGAGACATAAATTTGTCATCTTCTTTATGAAAAAGTGTGAGAGAAGGGTTAAGACAATGGAGGTTGGTGGAGAAAGTGAGATGGACACCTTCCTATCCAGCAGGGACACAGGCAAGCAGCGCATTTTGGATGTCAATGAGGACTGTGGTGGTGGTGAGGACCAGTTGGAGGGAGTAGGTGAAGTATCAGGGAAGGAAGTGAATGATGATGATGTTCGACCTCAAGAAGAGGAGCATTTGTCAAGGCAAGCATGTATTGGATTTATGCGTCACATCGATGGGCAAAAGTTTTCATATGGTGAGTAACCCTCTCTCCTTGATCACAATGATGTTTATACAAAAACTCTACATGCATGTATAGATGTCAAATACAATGTACATAGCATGCTGTATATCTATTTCCATTCTTGGAAATTATCTAAGATAGAGATTCTAGTAGGAATCAAATAAGGTGTGGGGGAGTCTGTGAATTTTTTTGGAAATTTCTTTTTTAAAACCTTTTCGCTCAACTTTTTTCTCTGTTCACCCTGCTCAGACAAACAATATCATTGGCAACATTGCTTAGGGAATATTTGAGTAGGGAGTGCTGCAATATATATGCCAAATCCTACAAGCTACGATGCATATCAATATTAGAAGTCCAGCTAGGGGCGTGCTCTTCCAGATGTTGATGTTTCATTCCACTCATTAAGGGATTGATTGAACATTCATTTTAAACAAGAGATTCACTACAGACACTGCCACTTTTTAAACTAATAAAAAGGTCGGAGGCGACTTGAAATGGGGGCTTCCCTTCTTTATTACGAAACTTGGTTTTCCTTTTCTCTCCTTGCAGTAAAAAGAGGTTGGAGAGTCGTGCTGCAGATCTGGCCTCTCATGGGTGCCATCTTCTTCACCTTCTATATCACTCTCCTCCTCTTCCCTGGCCTCATATCGGAGGTCCAGGATTGCAGGCTGGGAAGCTGGACTCCCATCCTTCTGATTGCCACCTTCAATGTGATGGATTTCATCGCCAAGTGGCTAGCATTGGTACGCATCAGATGGTCCCCTAAACAGCTGCTGCTATCTTCCACTGGGCGAGTCATTTTCATCCCGCTGGTCCTGTTTTGTGTCAGTCCCTCCCCTACTCATCCTGTCTTTTCCCGCAATGTTGTGGTCTGGGCTGTCCTGTTCACCATCTTCTTGGGTCTTTCCAATGGATACTTCGGCAGTCTTCCTCTTATCCATTTATCAGCTCATGTCAAGCAAGCAGAGAACAAAGAACTAGCAGGTAAGTTAAACCAGTGTCTGCCGTGGTAAAATGTCTGTGTTTATTGTTCGGTTCTTTTGTAAAATATCTTCTTTGATGAATCTTAAGGTGTGAACTATTTTCCCTGTTTTAAAGGACACAACTTCAATCTCTGAAAACAGTTACATGTTAGCCGTTACCATGTGGCAGTATTGGTGGGCATGGCAGTAATGTTAGGTCACATGACTAGTATGAATCAGGCTTTATACTTCCACATGGCCATGATCGTACTTGTGCATGAATCCATTTTCCCTCTGTTTTTGTTGTCTGCTCGTGACATGTAGGTATGATTATGACTTGGATGCTGGTGCTGGGCTTATTGACGGGTGCCGTGTCTGCATATGCCCTCACTCCTCTCACCACCCTCACAAATCACACACAGTGCAGTAATGACACTATGGAGCTCTTTGACCTCTGTAATTAATTAAAGTGTCAAAGTGACATGATCGATGTTTATATAACCATATTGTTTTTATTCCACCATATGCTATGTCTGTGCAGCATGTTGCTGAAGACTAACTTGTGCACTGCATATTCTTTTTCTTTCACTTTATATTATTGATCTTATATGATATATGCTTACCACTTGCGAATTGGAGACCATGATGGTGGGCAAACAGTTGAGCATAATGCTATATACAGGGCTTGCAGTGGCAGTCTACGTGGGTTGCAGCTGGGATGGCCTCAGCTCACAGCTGTGGGGCTTGCAGTGGCAGTCTACATGGGTTGCAGCTGGTGTAGCCTCAGCTAATAGCTGCAGGGCTTGTATATAGTGGAGTCTACATGGGTTGCAGCTGGTGTAGCCTCAGCTAATAGCTGCAGGGCTTGTATATAGTGGAGTCTACATGGGTTGCAGCTGGTGTAGCCTCAGCTAATAGCTGCAGGGCTTGTATATAGTGGAGTCTACGTGGGTTGCAGCTGGTATGGCCTCAGCTCACAGCTGTGGGGCTTGCAGTGGCAGTCTACATGGGTTGCAGCTGGTGTAGCCTCAGCTAATGCTGCAGGGCTTGTATATAGTGGAGTCTACATGGGTTGCAGCTGGTGTAGCCTCAGCTAATAGCTGCAGGGCTTGTATATAGTGGAGTCTACATGGGTTGCAGCTGGTGTAGCCTCAGCTAATAGCTGCAGGGCTTGTATATAGTGGAGTCTACATGGGTTGCAGCTGGTGTAGCCTCAGCTAATAGCTGCAGGGCTTGTATATAGTGGAGTCTACGTGGGTTGCAGCTGGTATGGCCTCAGCTCACAGCTGTGGGGCTTGCAGTGGCAGTCTACATGGGTTGCAGCTGGTGTAGCCTCAGCTAATGCTGCAGGGCTTGTATATAGTGGAGTCTACATGGGTTGCAGCTGGTGTAGCCTCAGCTAATAGCTGCAGGGCTTGTATATAGTGGAGTCTACATGGGTTGCAGCTGGTGTAGCCTCAGCTAATGCTGTATAATTATAGTGGAGTCTACATGGGTTGCAGCTGAGCTCAGCTCACAGCTATAGGGCTTACATGTGAGATGATGTATGATTTTACGACTTGGATGCTGCTTCTGTTGGCAGGTTCCATGAGTGCATACACGCTCACTTCTTCCACCATCCTCACTCATCACATTTGAATGTGTTTGCACATTCCCACTCGCTTAAATTATTCTGCTCACGTTTTCATCACAAGAACATCTGAAATGCATGTCATTCTATATATACAATATATATCAAGAATGTTTTGAGGGGGGAAATATTTGGAGGATAAATCTTTGAGAATGTTCTGACAAGTGTTTAGTTAAATATAATATATTCATTTACAGATAAAAGTTTTGCAAATGATATAAGTACCCCTCAAAACATATACCTGCTATAATTATGATGCACACTGAAGATGTTCTGCACTAAACCTCTGCTGGAGATTAATAGGCATATAGTTTGACTTGGTTTAAGTCTTTATCCGAGCATTCTCTTGTCCCATCATAGTAATAGAAACAACCATCTCTCCTCTGTAGCTTTTTCACAAAGTTGTTGTGGGACCACCTGTCTACCTTCAAAATGTACAAGTTACTTGCACTACAAAAATACTCCTGAGGATTGATGAGCTACTCACTTTTATTCCTTTGTTCAAGTCTAAATATTCAAATTCATCTCTGTAGCCAGCAAGCTGAAACCTGTAGGCTAAGGCATGCAAGGGCAAATACAATCACCACTTTCTTATGCTAATCTCACAGTATATACCATCTTCCACTTTTGCAGACCAGGATTTCGCCCTTTGCATAGACTTTGGTGTGTTGGACATGGCCAGATCTTTGAGAGCTGGAGTTGAGGATTCTTTCCAACAAAGTTACTTTTTTCCCTTTAAAGCTTATTTCACCTGCACAAACACAATGTTTGTTTTTAAATTACTGTCACCACGGCTACTAGACTATAGTCTCGCACAGACGACCCTTCCCAGGAAATAAGGTAAATGTCGTCAGGGGAATCATAACCGCCCAGCGAAGTGGGTATTCATCACGGAACCTCCACGTACGCACCGCATTTGCTTGTTGGTAATTCTGCGCATTCACCCTAAGGGGCGGTTTGGTGGAGCGATGGAAACAAGTAGGGTAAAGATGCGTCAAAGAGCAAAGTGTGCTGTAGAAACCGAGGAAGGGATAGGCTAACTAAAAGGAATGAGAAGGAGAGCAAATCTGCTGCAGAAATGGACAACAGAGGAGAGATACTCTAGGGCACCGACTATTTATAACTTTATCTTGATACTGTTGGTCCTGTTTAAGGCCACTGCATACTGCATTGTGATACAAAATAAAAGCAACCAACAGTCTAAAAGTATGTCGACAAGAACAACAAAGTTGTCCAGCTGTTCTAATGGAGGGGAGGGGAGGGGATCCAAGAAGTTGGCTGCCATCAGTTCCTTTGTTGTCTGTCACCACTTTCCTCCCCAATGCATAATGCACCTGCCCACCTCCATTACTGCATCACTTACTCCCTCCACATGTCTTCCCGACAGCAATGCCACCCTTCCTTACCCACTTTCATATTCGTCCAGTCCCTACAATTCTGCGCACCTCATCCACCAGTACCAGCTGAGCCCTCTCAAATTCCCCACTCATTAACAAGAAATGTCCAACAGCTTCTCCTGCTCCACCAACACATATTATACATCTCTCGTAGCTAATTATACCACATCTCTTCTTACCCTCTGACAACCCAGTCCTCGGTTTCACACCTTCCTGATCCTGCATGGACCCCACATATATACATCTGCACCCCTGCACCATTATTTTCCACTTCAGCATACTATTACTGTTGACTTCCTCTTCCCAATCCTTCCCTTCACCTTTTTCCTTCCACTTATTACTGACTCAACCTCTTTGTTTTAGCTCATACTTCCCCCTCAAGATCTCACATTCTTCTCACCATCCGAATCCTCCATCCTCTCTTAGTTTATTTACAACTACTTTCACCATCTGCTCTTTTCCAACACCTCCAATCTCTTACTGAACAAACCCTTCATCTCTTTCCTCCTCTCCTCCAGCTTCCTCCACCCCATATCTCCCTGAATTGCCACTCCTGCTACTGTATTACTTGCCCCCAACAGCCTCCTACCCACTCCCATCTGTGCTGACTCCAACTTCTTGCAAGCATTACGCCCTGTGCATCACTTCGGCTGCATACTCCATACTAGGTCTCACTAGAAGCTCCCACGCCATTCTTCCTCTGTCAGCTTCCTCATGCCCATCACTCTGCTCATCCATGTCGCCATACTAACCCACTCTTTTGCCATCTTCTCAAACTGAACATTACCATTTAGCTTCCTATCAAGCCATACTCCCAAGTACTTGAACTCTTCTATCTCCTCCATTATCTCCTCAGCATTCTCCCACTCACTCCTGCTTCCCTCTACTCTGCACCACAAACTTGCTCTTCTTACTATTATACTTCATCTTTCACCTTAACTCATACCTGTACCACATCCAACATAGCTTGAAGTTACCCCTGAGTCCACCATCTGCACACATAGTGCCCCACACCAAAGCCCTTCTACCTTAAACCCTAGCTCAGCTCTTGCCAAATCCTCTGCCTTTCCCTTCAAGTGGAGACAAAGGGCATCCCTGCCTAAGCCGATTCTCTCAGCGAACCACTTTGATCTCCCTCCATCAAAACCACCATCATCTCCACCCCACTATAGAGTCTTTCACACACCCTCACAAACTTCTCCTCACTCCATATTGCCTGAACTTGTGCCACAATATCTCCCTCCACACACTGTCATTCATATGCCTTGCTTATGTCCAGGAAGACCAGATTTGAATTCTTCTTCTCCTTCTTCCTCATTTCACAAACACCTCTTAACATCAACCACTGGTCTGAACATCTCCTCCGACTCCTAAACCCTCCCTGAGCTTCTGTAAAATCCTATCCTTATTAAACCATCCCAAACTCCTCGCAAACACTAACACCTAATGCAATCACCCTGTAATTTCCCATTTGTCCTCATCGCCCTCCTTTGGAGTGGTCTAGGGCTCTTCCAGTCCACAGGGCAACATTCACTCCTCGTCACCACTTTCATCACCTGTACTATCATCTCCACCAACATTCTACTTCCATAAATCAGTATCTCATTCAACATTCCATGGCCTGGTGGCTTTCTTCTCTTCAAACACCTCATTACCTCTACTACTTCTTCCCAACTTTCTCTGTCACACATACTCATGGCATCTCATTTTTCCTCCCCAGCTCCTCCCATTTAAAATTTTGACTTCTTACCCAGACACAAGATCCGGATTAACCTCATGGTACGTTCATGTCCCACCTCCCTGATTATTTGTCTTAGAACCCAACTGTTATTACACGCTAATGCACCTAAAACTGGCAGTAATTTTTATTTTCACCGATCTGGGCAGGACAGAGGTGGCTAGCTTTGCGGTTGTGGCTCAGGAGGAGGTTAGCCTGATGGTAATGGCAAGCAGAGCCAGGTGGGCTATACCCAAATGAAACCTGATCAACAGAAAATTGTGGAGACTTCTGTTTCTGGAAGGGATGTGTTTGGCACTTATCCTACAGGATTTGTAATGGGATGTACTGATCTAGGTTATATTGATGTCAAACACCAGTGGTATAGAATCTCAGGTTGTTTCAAAGTTCTTGAGTTTTCCGAGCTGTTTTAAAGTTGACGACATAGTGTCTCCATGTTGGTGGGAGACATCATCAGCTGGCAGCCATGGATCTAGTATATATATTGCAAAAATAAAATAAATAAATAAAATAAATTTAATATGGTGGTCCCTCGCATATCCGAACCTAAATAATTTCAGGAAATGTAGTAAGCAATTCTTACTAATCATCATTTTGGTCGAGAAAAGAGTAATGGTGGCAGCTGTTTTATGTAAGCTGGATATGATTAATTGAGTAATGCTTGGTCAGGTAGGTACCTACATATTCTGCAGTAGTGGGCTTCAATTTATGAGGCTATTAACTAATAAACCTAAACACCCCCCCCCGCTCCTGTACTTTGGATGGAGATCAAGATCAGTGATGTAGTACCACCTACCATGCTGGTGTTTTGTCATGCTATAAAGGGGTTAAAAAGTTAGCCAGAAAGTGGGTTAATGAATTAGCAAGAAGATGTGGGTCAGTGATATTATAGCACTACTTATCGTGGTGTTGTTCACTGAGACCACTGTTGTTATTAGCATCGAAGAGACTAGCAAAGAAAAAATGGGTTAGTGAGTAAATTTGATTATCGTGAACGTCATTCTATCTACACTTTGTAAACTGAGAGTTCGTCAAAAGAAATAGGTTTTGTGGGAGCAAGGAAAAAATGGATTAGCAAGCAACAAAGGTTAATGCTAAGGGAGACACACTTGCTGGAAATATTTCATTTAGGGTTCCAATTTGTTCCTAAAGTGTTCCAATTGTTTTAGTTTATAAGTTGATGCAGAGCTTAGGATAGTTCGGCGGAGTCACACCCACAGTTAGGGAGCAGTGACCTAGACAAGTCGAGTGCAGAAAAACAACAATTAAATGTCGAGGTTCTTAAAGTGATGTCACAACAACACCTGCTGGTATGTAACTGCCATTTTGAGTGGCACGATCATTTGCCACATTCAGCCCTGGTCAGAGTTGTGCTGTCGGGTACTAACTTCAAGGGTTGTAGATTGAAGTTTTACTGCTTCCCTACCGACTCAAAATGAAGGCCGAGGTGAGTCTATGATTGGATACCCTATGATTGGATACCAAATGAATACTGCTGGATATGTTGTGCCCATTTCATAAGAGGAATGTTAATTGTCCAGACTACGGGAACCATCACTCAGTATTTCACCCAATTGAGACTCCTGGGCTGAGCTGTGAATGGTAGTGTATGATAAAGGAAGGCCACCAGAAGAAATGCATGGAGTCAAGGAGGAGGCAGTATGCTTTACTATTTCTTCAGACCATGAGTGTAAGTTTTGAGAATGGGCCACACACTGAGGATGAGCAAAAGAATAATGGTGAGCTAGTGCCATCCACGCCAGTAATGGTGGACATATCAATGAATCACATTTCAGATAAGGGAGGGACTTTTGAGGAGAATCAAAGACTAGGAAACATTGTTGAATTAAGAGGACTGGCAGAGCAAGTGTTCAAAAGCTTTCCCCCCAAGAAATTACTGGGTGGGCTTTATTACTTGGCTGCACTGATAACAATATTCAATTTCATTGCACCATTTGTTTCTGACATGCACTTTGTCGCAGTTTAAGCAATTCCTAATAGAAACTGCGCCTGAACTTTCTTGATCAATACCTTGCATATCATTTCAATGTTCATACTCGACTGCACCGGGTACTTTAAAAAGTAGACTGATGTAATGACCTGAGAATGAAACCATTTAGCAAAGGCCGGGATGCTAAGAAGAATGCCAAACCATTAAAGGAATATTTTTTTAAGATGCGTCTCATCATCATTGACCGCATATTGAGTGACCTGTGAGCTGCTTAACACCTAGACCACAAACATGGATTAACGACCTTGTTATATTATAAATTAATAATTAGATTACTATATTGGCTTGTCCCCTATTTTAAAATGGCAGACAGAAAACTGAGATATCTCCAGGATAAAACTAACTTTGGTAGCTCACCATCCAATAATACTCACCATCCAATAATACTCACCATCCAATAATACTGCAACGACTAAATTTAGCAGCATCTCTCTACGTATACTTCTACCCCATACTTCTACCCCATAACTAACTCCATAGAATACTTGGAAACTCTCTTAACAGACCCTCCAAGAGAGAAATGGACAAACTCTAAAGTAATTGGTTTTGACATGCATCTAATACATTACTAACATCCGAGAAGGATACAGTCTCTGTGCTCCAGACAAACTCCAATGGGAACAGTATTTACTGTTTTTCCAAGTGTCATTCGAAAACGTAGAGCTGCGTTGTGCAGCTGGTATGCATGAGTGGCGTAGTATAAACGTTCACTTGGATACGTTTAGTCACTCGCTTGAGTAGTTTACAGCTCTCCTTCTCGCACTATGGTGTATCATCCTACAAAAAGTAAAAGGAAAGAATTCCTCAATTAAATACCTTCATTATAGTGGCAGTCCAAAGCCACACCCAAATAATATTTTTTAAGCAATTAATATTTCTCTCTTTATAAGTGATGGCCTACCTCCAGACTCAGCAGATTATCAATTTGAAATTTATCTCGCAGCATTTTTGTTTTTTTATATATAGTCACCCTACAAGAAGTTACTCAGTATAATACCAGAACTAACTATCATAGCTGTTTTTATATGCCATGAAGTAGAAACATACTCCTATGCTTTCATATAATACACATACACACATGCACAAGTAGTTATCTGGTCTTGTTGCAAGTCTGTGCTGCTGACCATTGTCACAGGAGTTAACTTCTGAGGAAAACAACAGATCACTTTTGGTAGCGCAGCTAAGCTTTTGGTGACTAGGATAAGTTCTGAGCTGTTAACTATTGTCACAAGAATAAGCTTCTGAGGAACCAACTGCACTATAATTATATTAAAAAGTGCAGCTGCTCTTGACTCCGCTCAGCTCGAATAGATATTGGATTTGTTTATGACATTGGCCAATTTAGGTTCCCAAAGATAATCGTTTACATGATGCTGGAGTGGTGTCTTGTGGTTCTTGTGGAGGTTGGAGCGATTCAGGTTTTTGAGGTCCTTCCACTTTAGGGTCTAGTAACTTGCCTATAGTTCAAAAGAGAGCACACAGAGAGGCCTATATTTTGAGCTATATATATATCAAGTCCATACCATGAAGTTTACAGAATCTATGGAGCTCTAAAGTTGTAACCGCGAGTTAAAAAAATGTAGTTTACAGGCAAGTCTGTCCCAATTGAATTTCTTCAATTTTCTGACTTCCATATTGCTATACGGTTTCTCTTTTCTATCAGCAGCAAGAATGCCCCTTTTCTTGCTCTTCTATATAGCCTCCTTGACATTGTTTCTCCTTTTGACCAAATCCACTACCTGGAAAAAAAACACCCGACTCATTCATATTCCATATATTTTCTTTGAATACCCACGGGAAACTTGTTTCTCACCATGTAAATCATCCTAATCACTGCAGACTTTCAACTGCTTGACATGTATCTCTTCTTCCACTTTTCTAGCCATGCCCTAGAATCTTTGAGGGCAGACTTTCCAAGATGCTCGGCTATTTCTTTAGCTTTTTCTGTCAGCTGTAGGCCTCCAGGATTGAACGAGGTGCACCTGTATGGACTTGACTGACATCAACAACAAGGATTCCTTGATCTTCAATATCAGACCAACTCGTGTCTTCCCAATACTTAAGCAATTCTCCCAATGCTCTCACACTTAATTCTGCATTTTCTGACATGTGGCATTTTGGGCTCGTATTTACATGACACGCAACTTTAATCCTGTAATAAATCTTGAAGAAGGCCAGCCAAGTTGTGAACAATGGAAGTGTAAAACTGCAAGTTCTGGAGATCAATTCCCTCATGTCTGGACTGCAGTTCAAGGTGAAGTTGGTGAAGTGGGATCCAACCAGCAGCAGAGATGCCTTAGCGATCTGTAAAAAAGCTGCATAGGTCATGCTCCCTATAATTGGCACTGTGCTTGTCACGAGGCAAGAAGTAAATAAAACCTTTTGGAAGTGACCAGAGAGAAAGTCAACTTGGGCAGCTGGATATAGACAGAGATCGCATGCAAATACCATTTTCATAAATAGGACTGCGGGAAATATGTGGACTCCTTAATTTATGCTGGACGCTAGCTAGAAAAATATTGATAGTGGATAATGCTTAAGAAATACTAACTAGGCATGCCTTTTGTCCGCTATGGTAGAGGTAATTTTGTCCATTTTCCGGTGCACAGAGGCTTATCCCCTTCTCGGAGGTTACTAATGTATTAGCCAAAACCAATTGCTTTATAGTTTGTCCATTTCTTGGAGGTTGTCACTTCTTGGGGAGGGTCCATTAAGAGAGGTTCCACGTATTCTATGATTAGCTATGGGGAGAAGCTATTATGTAGATAAATGTAGTCATTGCAATATATTGGACAGTTTGAGCTCCCAAAGTGAGTTTTAGCCGAGATATGAACTTTAGTTTTTTGGCTGACATTTTAAAATAAGTGTCGAACAAATATAGGGAGATTTCTACCACAATCCACAATAATTATGTCATGCTCGGCATATACCACATTTTCCATCCAACTTCCCACTGAGGGTTAGCTCGGCTTGCCAATGAAAATCATTACTGCTAATATATGCACAGCATTGAGTGGTAAGTGAAGGTGCGATAGGAAACACGAACCAAAAAATCTTAGTCTGTTTTTATCCATTGGACAAGACATCATTTGTATTGCTCTAGACATGCCCTAGCAGAGCTGAAGCCATAATGCAGTTCATTATGATGTCATCATACTGTAATGCTTGGATGGTGATATATACAGGAAGTAGCTAAAAATTATATAAATTGTTATGTATTCCTTACAAATTCTGAACTTGTCCAATGTGAGGCGAGAGCCCACTCAGATTTTCTCCAGATTCACTAGACCATAATTTTCAGTTTAGCAAACCCATTATTTAAGGTGGTAATACAGCTAGAGCTTGTTGATTAATTGAGGAGTTACGTCTGAATGTAACTCCAGCATCCTTTGCTGTCAGCCATTAGCCACCTGGTGTGTGTGGTCAGGCTCACTTCTTTTTTAAACATTTTTTTCCCCTTCAACAAAAATAAGTGGACCTGTCAATGAATAGAGTCAAACGTGCTAAATTACAGAACACCATTGCCCTGAGATGGCCGGGGTCCGCCTGTCCCACAGGTTGGCACTCCCTCTCCAGAGGCAGATGGCAAGGCTCTGCAACAGGTGGGTGGTTGCTTCAGCTGGAGGAATGGTCAGTATCTGGCCCTGAAGATGGCTAATGCTTTTGATGACCTCAACTGCACTGAGTTCCCAGCCACGATGGTTTCTGCTATTAGTGGAATGAAATTTACCCTGACAGAGCGGCATGTCCTGACATGAGAAGACTTCTAACTTCCATCTTCTTATGTTGTAACTCCTTCAACAGCTTCCCCATCCTGATTTCACTCCAGCTCTAATGCATTGATTAGCTGGGGTTGTATTGGATTATGTTTTGCTCATTGACTCTGTAAGTCTCAAGGGAGATATTGCTTTTACAGTATGTTTTTTACTTGAGTTTATTTATTTGCAGTTGGTGTTTATTTATATGCATGCATGTGCCACAAAACTCTGTCAAATCAATGAAATTTTATATTCGTCATGCCTACACGCACGTGCAATCGACTTCGTCATGACTACGAGGAATCCTGAAATGGCTACTCCCTGAGCACAGCGCTAAACAACAACTACAGTAACAGTGTGTAACAGAAAGAAGTAGAGCTGTAGAAGAGAGATGGAGAAATAGAAGGGATGCAGCAAGTGAGACTGCGTGAGAAACTGCCATACAAGTTGAGTGGGAAAGACAAAGGGAGTTATCAACAGAGAAACTGAGGACCCCCCCAGAACAAATGACACTTCACAGAGCAGAAATTTCAGTAGTGGGATGAGGAGAGAGCATAGGAAAGAACTGAGGGCTGCACTGCCAGAAGTGCAAAGGATGAGGAGAGAGCAGCAAACATTGGAGGTGGAGAGAAGTGAAGGCTGCACTGCCAGAAGTACAAAGGAAGAGGAGAGAGCAGCAAACATTGTTAGGTGGAGAGTGCTGAGGGCTGCAGTCAGAGGCTCTGGCTAATTATTCCACCTATTATTCTATTCTTTTATTCTCAGGTATTGAGCCTATTATTCTTTTAAAGGTAGCCCATTATTCCTAAATTATTCTCAACTTTGAATTATAAACACTAATGATCATTTCTATAATTGTACTGCATCATTACAGATAGTTGAATGTATTCTTCTAATGACTGTTCTTGCTGTTTTCCGAATGAACTTTGGAGAAGTGAAAATACCCTCTCTGCTGCTGCAGAGGATGGTCTATTTTTCGGAACGATCTTGCCCACATTGGTATGTCTGCACTGCAGTATTTCCACCATTCACAGGGGTCAAACTGTGGTGCTACACCTTCTGCAGCAGCCAAGTATGTAGGCATCTCGTACTTCATTCCTTCGATGGCCTCAGAATCAAAACATGGGAAGGCAAATAGCAAACTTAGGTCACTGCTTGTAGGCTTAAGTTCTGACACTTTGGATGGGGAAAAGTATCTTGAATAGTTCAACAGTGCTTCGCAGATCATTGTCGAACTTCTCTTTGAAGTAATCGTAGGCTGGTTTCATGCATAGTTTAGAAGCATTTGTAGTGTTCCCATTCGCTAGATGCTTAGCGACTGCTGTTACATTTGGATGATGACTTGCAACTATGTGGCACTGATTCTCTCATAAGCCACCAAGGAGAGCACTCCGTCACCTTCAAGAGCATATTGGCCTTGACAAATGGCTCCATGCCATTGACTGTCATTGCTAACTCCATTTTCAGCTTTCGGCACTGGGAAGGATTGTTGAGTACATCAACCATCTTCTTGGTCGTAGCAGCAGGTAATTCTGTATTCACTCAAAAAAATTCAGACACATCACCAAATCTGTCACCAAATCTGTTGTGCATCTGATGGATCACTTCGAAGCGACTCCACCATCTTGTTGCGGAATACGAAGGAGAGGAAAAATCCATCCTAAATCTCCAAGCCAATCTCACCTTCGGACTGTGGGAAAACAAGCTTATCCAGTGCTTCGTGAACTCATCCAAGATGGGTGTGTTCATATTTTCCCCAACACGATCAAGTGTATGAGACAGAGTAACATCCAATATCGATCATGGAGTTGTAGAGAATGGAAACAGTCCTCATAGCCACATTGTTGACTGAAGCCCGATCTCGCATGAATGCTACCACATGGTTTGCTGGAATAGAAAGCTCAGTAGAAAGAGTAGCTATGAGTTGGCGTGCAACCTCCTCGCCTGTCATCGATTTTGCAACCAACATTAGGCTGTTGTTTAATTTGCCAGTCATCATCCACATACCTCGGCACAACCACCATTGCTTCACAGACGTGCGTAGTACCATCGAAAATCATAGCCACCGACTTTCCTTTGGTTGCTCGTTTGATATCCTGTACTTCTTTGTCCAGAATGAAAGGTATTAACTGCCTTAACTTGGACAATCACACAGAGAATGCATGCTCCTTGAAGATATCTCGGAAACTGTCAACCTTCGAAAGTGGAACCCCAGCTTTCAAAAAAAAGCTGTTACTTTTAATCTATAAATTCGTGTACTTTCAGGTAAATTCTCACCTACTGGGTGGTGTTTTGAGCTGTATGCTTGGAGAACTTTGGATATGTCCATTTGTTGCTTTTCATTAGTCTTCAAGCGTTCTTTCCCCTTCTGATGCTTAAAAGATTTTATGTGAAGCTTGATGACTTGTGACTTGACCGAAAGCTGCTCTCTGCAAGCTGAACAAAACAGTGTTCCAGTGGTCACAGTTAGAGGCTCTCCAGGGTGCTCCTTCACACGGTCATATGGAGTAATAGATTTTGGAGCAAATGCACCTTTCTTACTCCGTTTTATACCCACAGGAGGGTTTGACTGGACTTTTCGTTTTCTTGCCAGATTTGAAGCTTTTGGTGCTTTGAGCCTGTCCAGCAGTGATACAACTTCTGATTGAGCTTCATCTTCATTGTGATCAGACAGCTGATCTTCAGAGTCACTGCTAGAAAGCACTTGGATAGAGTTACCATCAGCCAGTTCAGGAACACGAGATCTGGTGTCACTCCGAGGAATGCAGCTACTGCTACTACCACTAAGTCTAGCACTTGAGTTACTGGTATCCATTGAAACCATGTGGTCAACAGTTTTGTGAGCTGTAATTTTGAACTAAACTTCCTGTAAATAGAGATGTGTACAGTGCTACAAATCTAAAGACTAGATAATTAGAGTTTAGCTCGTAAAGCAAGTTTTTATAAGAGTTAAAAGATCAAATTTTGTAAGAATATCGGGATACATGTTCTCTACCTCCCTACCAAGTTAAAACCTGAGTTTTTGAATAATGACGATTAATGAGGTAAATTTTGCCACAATTATATGTTATATGTTGGGAACGTTTAAGCTGAAATTTACAAACTAATGGAAGTTAAAAACCCAAACTTGTTCTGCAGGTGTTCAAGCATATCTATTTTACTTATATTATGCAAAACATTTTGTTATCATAAGGGTTTTCTTCCTGTGTGAAGCTTTTCAAATGTCCTCTTATACCTTTATCGATGATTATTGTGGGCAACTTTAGGGGTGTGGTCATGGGTTGGGCTTGAATAGATGTAGTTTTGTCAGCTGGGTATGTTTGACAAATTTTAAATGTAAAATATATCCTATTGGCCTGTCAGTGATGGTTAGACAACAAAAATGTACCAAGTCTCTATAGACCTGTAGGCTGTAGCAATGTACTTGCTAATGCAGCTTTAGCTACCTGATGACTGATGAGTGATAACACAGTGTACTAGAGGTTAGAACTGTCCTCTTACTGCTCTTAGCATTTGTAGTGCCCTTTGATACCACTCCAGATTGTATTTTGCCAACAAAGGAGGTGTCACAATGATTATTCCTGGCCTATTATTCTAAAGGACATCAAATTATTCTCGGAAGAATTTGCCAGAGACTAGCAGTCAGCATCAAGGGGTCAGCCAATCATCGCCAAAAACATTATGATACTTACTTTACCCTTTTCTGGTATTTATTATGTTAATATTATAATTACGGCACTAATTAAATTCACAAACAACAAAGAATAGACTATAGCACAATGGTAGATTAATTATAGAAGGGCCTTATTGAAAGAATTGTGATCTGTCAACATTTTATAATCACAAACAATAAATGAAATAAACACTTTCCAACCACAACACACAAACATTTATATATCTCGCAGAGTTTCACGGGTATATATATACTTGCTAGTTATTATTATATATATATATATTTTTCAAACAAAAAGGCAACTTTAATTATTATAATATCATCATCATCATGATCATCATCATCATCATGATCATGATCATCATCATCATCATGATCATCATGATGATTATCATGATTATTATCATGATTATTATTATTATGAATTATTATTATGATTATTATGATTATTATTATGATTATTATTATTGTTGTTGTTGTTATTGTTGTTGTTGTTGTTGTTGTTGTTGTTATTATTATTATTATTATTATTATTATTATTATTATTATTATTATTATTATTATTATTATTATTATTATTATTATTATTATTATTATTATTATTATTATTATTATTATTATTATTATTATTATTATTATTATTAAAACAATAAAGAACTAGCTAGCTAATTTAAGTAAGAAATAGTCATCACTAGTATACTGACTAGTGCCTAACACCGCTGCAGTGTTCCCACGCTGGATTGCAATGGAAATTCTCTGGAGGAGAAAATGATGGGAACGTGGTTCGTCGCACTTTGCTTTGAGACGGCCACTGAAGGAACAAAGATGCCTCCCCTCCAAACACTCCAGTGGTCTCTATCCCAATTGGGACAAAGAAGTGTGTAGCAACAATGTTTCGTATTTTTCCTTTTTCAGGGACTCGGCTCTGTTTGCCACTGCTCCAGGACCTTCATGTAATAAGTTGGCATAGGATGGAGCAAAGTTGTCCACACATGTAGCATCCCACACAGGGATACGGCCATTCTTCCAGGGGACAATGGAAGCTCCATCAGGACGCTTGCCATCCGAGCGAGAAATGCCTGAAGGCTCCAGGTGAGAGGGAATATTTATGGAAGCTAGTGATCTATGAATAATGTCATTTACAGCTGTATGCCTCGAGAAACGACCTTGACTCCTCCGACAGTTGAGACCATGAGTGCCAAACTGATTCACTTGGGATCCACACTGCAGACAATTGTGGGGATGACACCCAAACACAAACCAGTAGCCACACTAATCACATCATCATCCATTCGGAGGCCTAAGGATGACATGGGAAGGGTATGGATCCAAGCCCCTGACTCCTTCCTAGCTGCAGCCTGAATACGTACCCGTGAAGCTAGATCCACACTCGAGTTCAGGAGGGAATCAAAAGAAGCCTGAACATGAGGACCATCCCAGGCTTTCTGTTGGGAGGACCTAGGATCAGATGGTGGCTCAAAGCGAAGACATCGACACCAAGTTTCCAAACCATCTTCAAATTCAGAGTAGTTTGAATCACCTAGGTAGTCCGGAAGAATCTGGTGGATAAGATCAAAAGCACCTGAAGCCGACGCCAAAAAGGGCAGAAGGTGCAAGCATCACAGCACTACTTCTGATCCCCAAACAACCAAACCTCACTGGAAGTGATGCCTGAGACCAAGCTTGATCTCCATTTGATTTTCTCTGTTTCTCAGAATTGACTTGTGTGTAACAGCTGTATATATTATTTAATGAAATTCTTATTTACTGACAAGTGGATAGAATTGAACCACTCGGACTTGAACAGACCTAGTTAGGAGTAACAACCTAACACCTGGTGGCAGCGACACCTCGTCCCTCACATCAACTTGACTGATCGTGCAGTCAACTCAGACCGCTCAAATCCTTCTACAAATCCTCCAACCAACTCCACTACCAAATAGACCATAGACCTTTCATTACCAGACCCTCCGATGGATACTCGGCATAAAAAAGGGATAAATCTGAGCCCACACCCTCAGGTTCTGAAACCCAAGATGCCAGACGGTCACAAAACAAAGCTGTCTAATGAGGAGTCCATCCAATCCACCTCGACCTTCACCAACAGAGAGCCAGACGTGCTCTGGTGATGATGCAGATGTTTGAACGACAATGGGCAGAATCCAACAGGAAAGCAGAAGCAGATAAGGCAGAGGCAGAGAAACTGAGAGAGAAAGAATGCAGGAAAGCTGAAGCAGACAAGGCTGAAGCTGATAGAAGATGGATACAGCTCACCGTATCTATGAGACCAACTCTGCTGCAGTCGTGCAGTAGGAAGCTAGAGGAACAGCAAAGAAGAGATGAAGCTGCTCGAGTATACATGGAGGAAAATCGACGTAAAGACAGAGAAGATCAGGAGAGACTGATCGAACAGCACAGAGAGAGCCATGAGAGCGCTCAAAGAGGAGTACAGACTATGAGAAATGTCTAAAGCTGAAGAAAGAGCCAGAGGAACTCATGCTCCCCAAACGCAACAAATACGTCCACAGTGACAAAATGGAAATATTTTCCCAAGGTTTTGAAAACCATATGACCATTCATGAAGTCACTCCAAGGTACTGGATCTCTCAATTAATACCACTCCTACCCATACGAAGTACATAACAGTCCTCAATCTCCCTAATAAGGATAAGGAGGACTACAAGACAGCATTATACACACTCCATCACGTCGACAAACACAACCTCTGACTAAAGTGGCAAAGAATCACAATGAAGCCTGGGTAAACTGGCAGAGAAGCCATCGATCGTGGACTCCCGTTCTTTGATGGCTGGGTCAAAGAAACAGAGACAAAACAGGAAGTCAGAGACGTTGTCACACTGGAATGTCTCATACAGATCATCCCCCCTCACATCCAGATGTGGATTAGGGATCAGAAGCCAGCTACTTCCCAAAAGATGGCTGACTTAGTCACTTAGTAGACAACCACTTTAGAAATATCCAGGTCTACCACAATTATAGGCCAGGATATTCCGGAAATAAACCCTGGATGAGACAAGACTACTCACCTCGACAGAGACAGCAGTGGCAGGACTGCTCTCAGACCCCAAACCTTCAATCTCCTCCAACTTCTTAAACACCCTCTCCAGCTGGTGCAGTGACCCAGTTCCCCAACCAGGCCAACTCCAGACCATCTCAACCACCCGTGAAGCGGCTCAGCCATCACAACATACACAGCCTCACGGACTGAGTAAGTATTTCGATGATGTTAAAGGTCCCTTGTGTTTTCAGTGGAGGCAGTGGGGTCACCTCAGCAATGCCTGCCCTGAGAAGGAAGCCAGAAAAATCGACTCACTGAAGAACCAGTGCACCCTGGCATCCCTCGTCACTATGGGATCTGTCCAGAATGCCCCAGTCCATTTTTTTCTAGACAGTGGTGCTGACTACACAGTAATCAGCGCTGGACTACTCCAAGACCTCCAGAACCAAGGCTCCGACCCTTTATCACAGTCACCATCAAGGGAGTACACAGACCTGTGACTACCCTCTCTGTTGTGCAGGTTCTCTGCCAAATCTTGCAGTCAAGTTTTTAGATGCCCATGGCAGTATCCAACGACATCGCTTGTGACGTTCTCCTTGGACGAGATTGTCCACTACTGTTTCAGTTGCTCAAAGATGTTCCCTAAGAAGTGTGTGAAGTGACTACTCACTCCAACCCATCCGACAAGATTCTTTCAGGGTTCTAGCTTGTTAATGACCACTAGTCATATAAGTAAAACCAGGAGGAACTGATGCTATTCATGAAGCACGCTGACCCTTGGGAAAGAGGATATACTTCATGCTTCTTGATGTTGTTTGGAATGCAGGAGATCATAACCTCAACCCTAGCTTGTATCAGGAGGTGGGTCTTATATATGAAGCAGAGTATGGGTATGGTGAAGTTCAGCTTCAAATTGCAGGCATTGTGGAATTTCTTCTGAACTTCCTTGCAATGTGACGATGATCACAAGCAGAGTCTCCATCCAATTTGCTACACAGGTCAGGTCATAGAGACTGGCTTTGACTTGGCTTGATTATCTTTTCTTCCTCCTCCACAATCTCTAAATTTCTCTGCAGCATCTGGGCCTCTGTAGATCATAGGAGACTCAGTGTAGCCAAAGGTACAGGCTTCATGTTGCTGAGTCTTCTGTGAGTCGGTCTTGCTCTAGCCCTTCAATCTTGGTGGTGGTAACAGGGCTACCAAAAACTCAGATTTTATACCAATATTCGTATTTTTCTAACCTTGTACAGTACCTTGTACAGTATCTCTGATTTAGGTACTATTATCACACTATGACTCTACCTGGCATTATACTATAGTTCTACTATGGAGACCTGCTTTGGGGGTTCAAAGTTCACGTGGGTTTAAAGTTCAAAATAATTATTGTTAGCTCTGTAGACCCTGGGCAAGGTGATGGCAGAGTACATTGTCAGTGATCAGCAGGGACCTCAGGAGACAAGTATTGTGAGTAGTGCTAGTAGAAGTTCTAACCAGTCAGTGTCACTGTCAGAGTATAGTCAGCAGCATTATTGAACAAGAAGGCAGTTCTACTAATGAAAATGTTGATACAGATACTGATAGGGCTTCTCATCTAAGATTAAGAAGCCAAGGTATGTTTGCTCATTCAAGCCAGACTATTCTAATAAGTTCAAGTGGGCCAAGCTATCAAAAAAGGGTTCATGTTATGCATTCTGCAAATTATGTAATTGTGATATTGGCATTGCATATGGCGGCAGAGACCTGAGAAAACATGAACAGACTGCTGTGCATATTTCAGCAAGTAAAAGTGTGGAATCTGCAAGCTCTCTTACCTCATACATTTGAAACAGAGATGGACCAAAGCGAGAAGAAGCTGTCATAGCAGCAGAGGTTAAGTTTGATTTCTAGCATCACCTTTCTTTTTTGGTAGCTGATCACTGCTCAAAATTGATTCCTGCCCTATTTCCAGATTCTGCAATTGCAAAATCTATAAAATATGGCCAGACTAAAGCCAGGCTATTGTGAAAGTAGTAGCTGAAGAAATAGTTTCTGATTTACTTACCCGTCTTGATGAATCTAAGTTTTTCAGCTTACATACAGATGAAACTACTGACATTACCGTTAACCAAGAATGCGGTATTGTGATCTGGTTCTTTGACAATACCACTGGAAAGGTTTGTTGCTTTTTCCTAAATTGGAATCAGTGCAGAAGGCTGATACAGCAAGTTGATTCCAGGTCCTAGACTCTAATTTAAGTGCTTATAAAATATGCTTATCTAGTGGCTGGGCTCTGATGGTGCTAATGTCATGCTGGGAAAAAGAGATTCTGTTATGACTAACTAATCAACTCCCTTTGATGGCCTTTCTCTGTAATTGCCATATATATAGCAGCCTTAATTGCTAATCATGCATGCAGAGTATTGCCCGATATTCTTGATGACATAACAGTTCAAATTTGGTATTTCTTCCATAAAATCCCAAAATGTCAACGCACCTTTGAAAATTCTCAAGTTTTCACCAATACCAAGCCACACAAGTTGCTTAAAACAAAATGAGGTGGCTAAGCTTGGAAGTCTGTGTAAATAGTCTTCTTTCTTATTTCAGAAGTACAGAAGAGAAGCAAGCTGTTGTTCTCAATAAAAACTGGTCTTGAGCATCCCGTTTCTGAGTGATTCATTGCCCTTTATTAACACCTTCAAAACGATGCAATTGCAATCACCTACAATACATTTCCTTCACCAAGAGGTCCAGTCATTAAAAAAAAAGATTTTGCTACGTTTTTTCCCACCCTGTTCTGTGCAAAATGCTATTATTTCATCTCTTAATCTAGATGACGAGGACCAGTTTCTGTATTTTTGGGTAAAAAATCAGAAATCTTTCTCTCTGGTGAGAATGATCTCTTGTCGAATGAAGTCAGAAAGTTCAGGGGGACATGCAGAAATTTTTGGGTGGCTGCAGCTATTAAAAAACTGCCAAGTTGATGGGATAATGACTTTTTGAAAAACTTAAGTTGGATTTATCTTCACCACCAAGAGTATGGATATGTTAGACAGGTATATACTGTTTGTTCCATCATGCCTTAAACAAGTCATCAAAGAAGATCAAAAAGGTCGGCTTAAATGAAGAATTTATTGACTACTGCACTGCTGAGCTCCCTCCTGAAATTGTTGCTACAAAGTACAGTGATTGCTACTGGCATTAAGTTGGGCAAGTCAAAGATGTTTCTGGAGAATTTCATTATCAGCTCCTCAGTAGGTTAGCTAAAGCAGTGATAATAATTATCCATGGCAATGCAGATTTGGAGAGCACATTTAGTCATATTGGGCTGAATAAAACCAAGGTATATATAAAATAGTTTGAGTGTGGATACTATATCTGCATTGCTTCGATTGCAAGTGAACACAAAGGAACCTTGTTTCGACTTCAAACCAACAGCAAAATACTTCAAAAATGCAAGAATGCTATTTCTGAACTCAGTTAACTTATTACTCTAACATTCTTAAATATCAGTATTTTTTAAATTCTACTTTGGATATATTTGGAGTTTTAACTGGTATAAAATTAAGAGTTGAATAACATGTATTAGTATTATTGAGACAAGGGAGTTGGCAGCCCTGTAGTAAGCTCCTCAAAGTTGGCATAGATAATGTAGGGGGGAGGGGGGGGGGGCTGACATCGCTTGCTTATGCCAGTTCAAAATGGAGTTTATTGTCCCCTTCCTTTGGCACAACCTTCATGTTCACTTTCCCAGTACCTCTACACTCAGCAAGTCTTCTCAGGGTAACCATGCAGGCACCTCCTCAAGGAAGTGTTTCTGCTCTTTGTGTTTATGCTGGCCATGAAGCAGACAGTTGAGGTCTTTGACTCGGATATTGAATATTGCAGTCTCTATGAAATGCAGATTAATCCTGGGAATGTCATCATGGGATATGAACATTGACTCCCTTGTCCCAACCAAGGTGCACTTTCAGAGATAGCAGGAACTTTACACCTTCAGATCTATGATCTCTTCCACCAGTTTTTTGGTGGATCTTGGAGTACACACCTTAAGAAAGCTTTGAGGTCAGCACTGAATGCCCCTCCAAACCATCCATCTGCCATCCTCGCAGTTACCTTCCAATAACTCGAGCAATTTGCTTGAGGTAGAGCTTAGGGTGGGGTGGAGGAGAGGTATGTCTCTAGGAGTTTAACAATCCTTTTTTGAACGGTATGGCATGAAGCCTGGAGCATGGGGCCGGCCTGGTGTGTGCGGTCAGAGGGGCCTCTAATGCTTTCAAACTGCCTCGGACCCAATAACATCTTGTCCATACAGTGTTACTATAATTTGCCGATGGTATATATCCGTGCCTCACAACTACAGCTTGTTACTTTAAATAGAGTGTGAGATGGTATATGTGACTCTAACCACCACTGGTACTCTGGTATAATTATGTAGGGAAATTTTGGCCTACAATAACAGTCATCACTATTCTGTGTACTAACCTAGGTTTTACCTATTTCAAAATTGGTGGACAGACATCTCATTACTTGGTAGCTCCCTTGCATTTCTCTCCTGGCTGTCCTAAGCTTGAACATCAACAGAACCTATGGATTACCCATTTAAGACGAGTAATCTACATAATCATACTGTAAAGCAACTTTAAACACTTTTGTTCTTGTGTATCTATCTCTTCTTTCTCCTCACATAATATAGGTCCAATCATAATTTTTGCGCAAGGAAACTCCAAACTTTTCGATGCCTTTCAACAACTAACCCGTTTTCTGATTGCAGGGGGAAAAAGTCGGCAAGGATCATCAGGTAGGCAGGCTGGTCAATGACGCAACCAAGCAAAGACATGTGCTGCATTATAAGCAGAATAATTTTATCTGCACTTGATTCTGCTGTTTGGTTTGTGGAGTTCTTGCTCCTGGAAAACTGTTAGAAAGTCCAAAGGAGGGTGTGGCTGATCATCTAACAAACATTAGTGATCAGGAGACCAAAATGACCAAGACATGTAAATAACTCATGCACCCAAAATGACCAAGACATGTAAATAATTCATGCAACCAAAATGACCAAGACGTGTAAATAACTCGTGCAACCAAAATGACCAAGACATGTAGACATGTAAATAACTCATGCAAGCAAAATGACCAAGACATGTAAATAATTCATGCAACCAAAATGACCAAGACATGTAAATAATTCATGCAACCAAAATGACCAAGACGTGTAAATAACTCGTGCAACCAAAATGACCAAGACATGTAAATAACTCATGCAAGCAAAATGACCAAGACGTAAATAATTCATGCAGCCAAAATGGCCAAGACATGTAAATAATTCATGCAACCAAAATGACCAAGACGTGTAAATAATTCATGCAACCAAAATGACCAAGACGTGTAAATAATTCATGCAACCAAAATGACCAAGACGTGTAAATAATTCATGCAACCAAAATGACCAAGACATGTAAATAATTCATGCAACCAAAATGACCAAGACGTGTAAATAACTCATGCAACCAAAATGACCAAGACATGTAAATAACTCGTGCAAAACAAACAAACCTTGTGGTCAATATGAATCTTTTGGACAGAGAAGATGCAGCTAAGTGTAGGGTTTGGGCTAGGAACTCGAGAGCGTATATAGCCATATCCATATTGGCAAGGTGTTTTTTTATTGTGTATATACAAATTTTCTTCACTGATTTGACATAAGCTGTTTAGTTGGAGGAGTCCTCTCTGCAACCGTTACCAAGTCCTTGAGGGTGGCTGTAGTGGACCCCAATGGGTACAGTCAACAGTAGGAACCTGATGTGGTATGTTCTAGTGGATGTTGATGTACTCGGGAGCAGAACTCAATCCTCCACTAGGGCTGACTCTAGGCTGGTGTTGCAAACTCCTGCATTAATTGTTAACTCACCTGTAATTACAATAGATGATTTTTGGTATGCCAAGCGCATTAGGTATCCAAGCAGGGTACGAGAATAACAAGCCCTCAAGTGAGTTTGAATCACCCGACAATTATCATGTGACATGCTAAATGCTATAATATATTATTTTAGCATCTGGTGTAATCTTCTCAAAGGTCAGCAGTACTATGCAATAAAATATGCCACACCCCTTTTCCAGTTGGGTGTGAAATATTTCCTGAAGGTGCCTAGAAATAATCCAGGTTATTAATCAATGGAGAGACGACTAACATTTTTCATGTCTAAGTGAGAGAGTTTTGTTTATTGCTACAGAGAAGAAATGGGATGGCCAGTGATATATTTTGTACAAACTGGGGGAAAATTCTGAGGTTCGGATTTAGAATGATCATATTATTGTGTACAAATTAGGAAACAACAATAAGGTGATTATTATCCGAGCAACTAGATGATGCCAGTAGCTGGTCTACAGACATTGTGTGATTAATGATTAAAAAACAACCCAACAGCTAAAAAAAACAAAAAAAACCTCATAATAAAATTATCATTTATAGCGAAATGAGTCTATGCCGTAGAACAGTCCAAAGAGGGCGGCACAGGAAAAGATAAATACTACCATCACACAAAAGAAGAAAATGAAACGGAAGGATTGTGATGAACAATAAAGTGCTCGCTCTGATGATGCGTTCGCTCCCTCCACATCACCTTGCCGGAACTTCCTCTTCACCTGTAAGGACAATACCATATAGCAGGAGACTTTTGTGAGTCTTCTGTACCAAATCAGCAAAACAATATATTTTTAAATTGGTTACCCTGTGCAAATATGCCTTAAGCCACACCTCTCAGTGACGCATGCATCTACAGCACAATTTGTAGGACTAGCAGCTAGCTATGGTGGCTGAGACATTCTTGTAGAGTTATTGATAAATGATTTTGCAGTGACATTCATGAAAGATAAGAAAGTTGTGGGTATATATGTACCAAGGAAGATACTGCACAGTATATAGCTCAATCCATTATCAAACAATAGGATCACTTTCTCATCTGCCTGAAAAACTCATACAGAAACATGCCTAAAGCCATCTTCTCATGTCTCAGTAATGACATTAGCAACATGCTCTCTCCCATGTTGACATCATTTCCTTCTGTTGACATCAACTCAATCCACTTTGAGCAGCCAGTGGTTAGATTCCAACCAAAAAAATCTTGACTTTTCTCCCTTCCTTTCTGTTTTGGTTTCCCACACCTTGCTGGACAAGAAGAGTTGGCAGTGCCCGACTGTCTTGGACAATCATGATTTGATAACATCAGAGTGGGAGAATAAATGCTTGCTGATGAAGCTGGTCAATGCAGTCTGGAGACACTTCACGTGTAAGTCATTCGCTTCCAAGTGAACTGAACATCATCAGGGCCTTTCCTTTTACTTAGGTGGAAAGCTCTTGGTCTGCCATCTCAACTCTTAAGTTATACTTCAGCATCTTTCTCGGAGACCCAGAGCTCTTCTTACTACTAGCAAATTTACTTTATTGTCCCATGCTCAATAAGCACATGATGCCATATTCCAGTATATGCCACATCTATGGAGTGATAGGCAGCATGAATAGAAAAGCTTTGGAATAGTTGTTTAGATTGACAGCATCCCTGATAGTTGCAGAGGAAAAAAAGGGGGAAAAAAGAAGAAAAAAGTCATGCTCATGAGGTGAGAGATTTGGAACCTAGTGCATGTGCTTCACATCATGCTCACTCTATATTTAGCACCTTCACTTTGGCTCAGTGACAGTGGTAGCATTCTTACAGAGGACAAAAATGGGTCCCTCAGGCCCAGACACATGGAATTTTGGTGTCCTAGGTGCCAAAACCAGATGCAGTGTTTTCCTATTGTATATCTCCTTTTGCGCCTTCCCTTGGCCAGTAATATCAGTGACTATGACATTAGGACATATTCTTGGCCCAGTCATGTGGTCACTTACTGTAAATGCAACATCATGGTCTTAGCCTAATATGACACCAAACTCCTAGCATCTGGCTGGGATATGCAATAGGGAGAGGTTCTGGAAAATGTCTGCACCGCAAAAACAGGAAGCAAGTTGTTTAGCAGGTGCATTTATAACACAAATCAGCAAGAAAACTACCACCTAAAGAAGGGTGCATGCGTAACGACCAGAGTCCATGCTTATCAGGTATTGTTTATTGACCAAATAATGATCTCTATACAGAGCACATCACTACAAACTGAAGCTTCAAGATGATCGACAGTGGGAATGCACTTTTAAATATAAAAATGTGCCAATATGCCTAAAAACCTACTTAATTTTTTTTAACCACAAACTTAATTTTAGGGGCTAGTGTATCCATACTACCACCCCAGGCTATACTCCACCATACAAGGCCATCCCAATCAGCATACATGCATTATGCCAGGGGCTATAAGGAACTTGAGCAGATCATCACATTCTTATCTTGATTTTTGATAGGACTCTGGAGATATGCAAGTTGCTCCTAGTGCAGCTTGAAGCTGAATTCCTTTAGAAGGGTACCGTTGCCAGTACTGGACAAACACTGACCCAAAATAATGGATTACACACAATTACTTCTAGGTAGTAAGGATAGCTAATCAGCTAATGTTATGTTTGATGTGAATAGAGTAACTCTAATTGCTTTCATTGTGAACAGAATACACATGATTGTTTTAATAAGGTAATATGCACATTTTTGTGTGGGCCCTGTCGCAGAGAAATGGCTCTTTGCAAGCTATTCTACCAAATGCAACACTTCATCTTCCTGTCCATTTGGAGAAAATCAAATGATGTTAGGCTATTAAAAAATGAAAATAATTGTGAAATAATCATAAAAGTAATCGTGGCTTACAAATTTGTGAATTAGTGATTAACAATTATTCATGATTAGTCCAAAGTGTTTTTTTGTTATGATTGATTTATATATTTTTGGTTTATGAAGCCATTTCAACCAAAATACGTGAAGTATTTCGGTTGAAATGCTGGCTTCAAAAACCAAAAAGCTTATCAATCTTAATGCGTATGTGGTCAGCTGATAGTAATCGAACTTAAAATTGATCACTGGTTAATAATCTTAATTGCCCCAGGTTTGACAATTGCAATGTCTGCACTGCCTATGTATACTGTACGTAGGTACATAGCAAAGCTACAGGCAGGATAACTGTCTCAGGAAGAGTGGGTGTGGCTATACAAAAGTTATGGAAGTCATGTGCAAACAGAAGTCTGGAGAAAAGGGCAACTAGGGAAATGGCTACAAATTAAGTGTCTGTCAATGGCTTCCGGTTCAAGCTTCATACAAGGTGCCAATACTGGACTCTACCCTTGATACTATATTATTATAACAACCAGCACTTTGTGGTGTATTGTGCGATAGCTCGAACCAATGAAAAGCCAGTCGTAATGACACATGAAGAACCTTGTAGTT
Organism: Cladorhizidae sp. MBARI D1340-BT2; assembly: GCA_028752905.1. Taxonomy (NCBI): domain Eukaryota; kingdom Metazoa; phylum Porifera; class Demospongiae; order Poecilosclerida; family Cladorhizidae; species Cladorhizidae sp. MBARI D1340-BT2. Next base: position 14,493,550 of record JAQNBH010000013.1, read on the forward strand.
CACAACCCATGACTAACATTGACAATAACAGATGGTCACCTTTCTTTATCCATGTGAAATGAGCGTGTGATTAATAGAATGCTTGGAATGTTATAATGAATGTTGTCAACTTGTAATACATTCATGCACACCTTGTCGTGTTCGTATATATCACATGCACACACACACACACATGCAAACACACACACACAAGGTACCTTTAAAGAACTCCTACAAGCAGCTAGGCCGCATGGACAACACAGGAACAGAGCCAGCAGACTCAATGACAGGTGGGTGTCCGGGCATCCGGGCTGCTGGTCGGTGGTTCCATAGCCACTAGCTTCTCCAGTGTTCAGCTACAGAAAATATAATTATTATCTGGTAAATAAATATTCAGATCCAATTCCCCTGGAAGTGTCAGACAACTTCATGCACCTTATGATGTGGTGTATATTTACAGTCTAAAAATAGACTCCATTTCCTTCTCATTTTTTTGTTGATGTTGGTACATCAAGTAATTACGCTATTTTTAGCCCTCTCACCACCATACAATAGAAGTGGGTGCAGGAAAAACAGCAATACTTCAGGCACATGTGGTCCTACACATTTATCAATAAATATCTCTGCCTTAGTTAGCGAGCTACTACACTTCAGAATAGGCTATCCATACTTTACCCCCCTCCCCCCATATTAACATTGATTTCTATACTGATGTGATCTGCACATGTTTATTAGAACACAAATTCCCGGTACCTCTGACTTTAGCCTGAAGGTATCAGGCACCTTGATGGTTAGGTTTTGCATATTCCGGAATGGCCCGCTCTAGGCCATTTTCACATTTGTTTTGGTTTCAGTGCACACCAGCTACCCTTGCTAAGTGTTCAACACTATGCAAGCATGTGCAAGTTGTTCCTATATAGTAGATCCCAGTGGCATTAGGGATAGCACAAACTTTTTATAGTGAAAAGGAACTTGCAGAGAATGCACAAGATCATCCAGCTTTATGTATGTAAATATGCACACACTAGTAGCTGATAGTTGGTGCTTCTGATTTGCTTCTGATTTTACTACTCACCTCTCAGTGAGAAGGATACCAGCTATTAGCTGGAGGAGGGAGAAGTATGTAAGGTAGCTTCATTACTTGGTATGATTTATACATGAAATTACACAGAGCCTATCTCTTAAGGCTGGTTCACAACATGACGCAAACAGCGAACGTCGCATCGCATCCTCAAGCGTCGTGTGAACCATGCGCGTCGCGTTCTAGCTTTATGATGCGATGCGACGTTCGGATAGACTCGAGTTATATTTTTGCATCCAGGTGTGAAGCACACTCATCATCATCCAGCCAATCAGATTGCTTCTTCATCGCATGTGATTTTGTCAACCTGCACATTATTTAGCAAGCTACACTAAGCGGAGTTTCTAAGCAATGGATGTGTTCCTCGTAGTCATCATCAGCTCTCAGAGCTGTCGGCGAAGTCAGATTCCCAAGTATTCAAGTATTCTCCATCTTCAATAATGGGGTCAAAGGTCATAATTCCGTTCATAAGGTGCACTTGGAACAACATTGTGAACCATGAGGACCCGGTAGAATGCTTTTTTGAGAACACTTGAGGACGCGACGCACCAGAAAAAAGCTATTGTGAACCCCTTTAGGCTAGGAGGAGGAAGTTGTATTAATGAGCTGGCAGATGTGCCAGTAGAGAGAACAAAATGTAGTATACATGAAGGGGGGTGGAGCAAGCTCCATCCAGAGCTGCCACCAGTGTGTTTCCACCACCAGTGTGTTTCCATAGAGCTGTTGTCAACCTACTTCCACCTACCCCACCCAGTGAGATGTTGATCCAGTACGTTGGTTCCAACGTAATGCTGGGTGAAGAGAGGGAGGATGGAGGAAGGAGGTAGAAGTAACAACAATAATTTTTTATAAACGCTGGTCATGAGTCAACAAGAAAATGGTTGCTTAACACCAAGCAGCAGTAGCTCCAAACTAGGTGAAAGAGAAAGCAAGAGATCTCCCTCCATGAGCATTCTGAAAGCAGATCTCCCTCCATGAGCATTCTGAAAGAGGGAGATCTCCTTCCATGAGCATTCTGAAAGCAGATCTCCCTCCATGAGCATTCTGAAAGAGGGAGATCTCCTTCCATGAGCATTCTGAAAGAGGGAGATCTCCTTCCATGAGCATTCTGAAAGCAGATCTCCCTCCATGAGCATTCTGAAAGAGGGAGATCTCCTTCCATGAGCATTCTGAAAGAGGAAGATCTCCCTAGATAATTGTGAAAGAGAGAGATCTCCTTCCATGAGCATTCTGAAAGAGGGAGATCTCCCTCCATGAGCATTCTGAAAGCAGATCTCCCTCCATGAGCATTCTGAAAGAGGGAGATCTCCTTCCATGAGCATTCAGAAAGCAGATCTCTCTCCATGAGAGAGGGAGATCTCCCTCCATGAGCATTCTGAAAGAGGGAGATCTCCTTCCATGAGCATTCTGAAGGAGGGAGATCTTCCTCCATGAGCATTCTGAAAGAGGGAGATCTGATCTCCCTCCATGAGCATTCTGAAAGAGGGAGATCTCCTTCCATCAGCATTCTGAAAGCAGATCTCCCTCCATGAGCATTCTGAAAGAGGAAGATCTCCCTACATGAGCATTCTGAAAGAGGGAGATCTTCCTCCATGAGCATTCTGAAAGAGGGAGATCTTCTGAAAAAGGGAAATCTTCCTCCATGAGCATTTTGAAAGAGGAAGATCCATGAGCATTCTGAAAGCAGGAGATCTGTATACCACTTTTGTGGTTTCCAAGGGTGCATAAATTTGACCTGAACTTCACCGTACCTTCAGCAAGCAGAGAAACATAACTGCTCTAGAAGGAACAATAACTGTGGACTAACGATGATATACATATACCACGAAGGATTCCGGGGTCCATAAAAACTCTAAAACATTCCGACTGACAGACTCACTTGTTTAAAACTTTTCTATGGCCTTCCCTAACAATACTCTGCAATCGTGTAAAGAATCACTATACATAGCTAGAACCAGTGTCATAACATTGGCATGCGCCTCGCTGTAACTTGGAATCCCTCAAGACACAAATATGGCTTGTGAGTGACGGGGACTAGACCAACACTGGATGCCCGGTTATCATAGCCCACATGTATGACGGGGACTAGACCAACACTGGATGCCTGATTATGTAGCCCTCATGTATGATGGGGACTAGACCAACACTGGATGCCTGATTATGATATGACGGAGACTAGACCAACACTGGATGCCCGGTTATCATAGCCTACATGTATGTCAGGGACTAGACCAACACTGGATGCCCGGTTATCATAGCCTACATGTATGTCAGGGACTAGACCAACACTGGATGCCCGGTTATCATAGCCCACATGTATGATGGGGACTAGACCAACACTGGATGCCTGATTATGTAGCCCTCATGTATGACGGGGACTAGACCAACACTGGATGCCTGATTATGATAGCCCTCATGTATGACGGAGACTAGACCAACACTGGATGCCCGGTTATCATAGCCTACATGTATGTCAGGGACTAGACCAACACTGGATGCCCGGTTATCATAGCCCACATGTATGACGGAGACTAGACCAACACTGGATGCCTAGTTATCATGGCTCACATGTATGAAGGAACTAGACCAACACTGGATGCCCGGTTATCACAGCCTACATGTATGACGGAGACTAGACCAACACTGGATGCCCGGTTATCATAGCCCACATGTATGACGTGATTAGACCAACACTGGATGCCCGGTTATCATAGCCCACATGTAACTGAAGTGTTTGCTTGGGATAATATGGCTGCATTTTATGACATAATTAGGGAATGTAAAAGTTTGTTTGAGTGAATAAAATCCTGCATTAAAATACAACAAAATAATTAATAAATTTTTTTTTTAACGGGAGAAATAATTAAACAGAAGGTGGAATAACAGGAGGAATTGGATAAACCACAAACAAATAGGCAGCCTGTGCGTCCATATGCACACACAATCCATTTGTATCACTTGAGTGTATATATACTGGGCTAGCTTGAAGGGACTGAGTGTATATATACTGGGCTAACTAGAAGGGACTGAGTGTATATATACTGGGCTAACTAGAAGGGACTGAGTGTATATATACTGGGCTAACTAGAAGGGACTGAGTGTATATATACTGGGCTAACTAGAAGGGACTGAGTGTATATATACTGGGCTAACTAGAAGGGACTGAGTGTATATATACTGGGCTAGCTTGAAGGGACTGAGTGTATATACATGTATACTGGGCTAGCTAGAAGGGACTGAGTGTATATATACTGGGCCAGCTAGAAGGGACTGAGTGTATATATACTGGGCTAACTAGAAGGGACTGAGTGTATATATACTGGGCTAGCTAGAAGAGACTGAGTGTATATATACTGGGCTAACTAGAAGGGACTGAGTGTATATATACTGGGCTAGCTAGAAGGGACTGAGTGTATATATACTGGGCTAACTAGAAGGGACTGAGTGTATATATACTGGGCTAACTAGAAGGGACTGAGTGTATATATACTGGGCTAGCTAGAAGGGACTGAGTGTATATATACTGGGCTAACTAGAAGGGACTGAGTGCATATATACTGGGCTAGCTAGAAGGGACTGAGTGTATATATACTGGGCTAACTAGAAGGGACTGAGTGTATATATACTGGGCTAGCTAGAAGGGACTGAGTGTATATATACTGGGCTAACTAGAAGGGACTGAGTGTATATATACTGGGCTAGCTAGAAGGGACTGAGTGTATATATACTGGGCTAACTAGAAGGGACTGAGTGTATATATACTGGGCTAACTAGAAGGGACTGAGTGTATATATACTGGGCTAGCTAGAAGGGACTGAGTGTATATATACTGGGCTAGCTTGAAGGGACTGAGTGTATATATACTGGGCTAACTAGAAGGGACTGAGTGTATATATACTGGGCTAACTAGAAGGGACTGAGTGTATATATACTGGGCTAGCTAGAAGGGACTGAGTGTATATATACTGGGCTAACTAGAAGGGACTGAGTGTATATATACTGGGCTAACTAGAAGGGACTGAGTGTATATATACTGGGCTAACTAGAAGGGACTGAGTGTATATATACTGGGCTAGCTAGAAGGGACTGAGTGTATATATACTGGGCTAACTAGAAGGGACTGAGTGTAGCTAACTAGAAGGGACTGAGTGTATATATACTGGGCTAACTAGAAGGGACTGAGTGTATATATACTGGGCTAGCTAGAAGGGACTGAGTGTATATATACTGGGCTAACTAGAAGGGACTGAGTGTATATATACTGGGCTAACTAGAAGGGACTGAGTGTATATATACTGGGCTAACTAGAAGGGACTGAGTGTATATATACTGGGCCAACTAGAAGGGACTGAGTGTATATATACTGGGCTAACTAGAAGGGACTGAGTGTATATATACTGGGCTAGCTAGAAGGGACTGAGTGTATATATACTGGGCTAACTAGAAGGGACTGAGTGTATATATACTGGGCTAACTAGAAGGGACTGAGTGTATATATACTGGGCTAACTAGAAGGGACTGAGTGTATATATACTGGGCTAGCTAGAAGGGACTGAGTGTATATATACTGGGCTAGCTAGAAGGGACTGAGTGTATATATATATATATACTGGACTAGCTAGAAGGGATGGAAAACAGTTTGGCAGTTGCAGAGAAGATGCTGAAGAGTGTCATAAATGGACATCACATCTACTGATCACCAGCAATTGACTTTGGAGCTGGAGGAGACAGACACTTAACAAATATATGCCAGATCAGTCAAGAAGGTGCTTAAAACAAAACAAAAAAGATCAAAGGAAACACCCAAAAAACCCAGGATTTCCCCCCTTAGCCCTCTCTAGAGGTGCTTGTGGATCTCTGCTTTTAGCCACTAGCTTTTATGGAATTACTAGGAGTTGCTCAATAATCAACTTGAAATTTCCTCTCAACGCTATTCCTGCTAGAGCTTTTAAACGAAATGTCAAGAGAGTAAATTTCAAGTTGAGAAGGTGAGAGTTTTAAAGGAATTCACCTGTTTTGTCCAGACTTGACTAGACTGGAAATTACTCTAACCTACTGTTCAGTGTATAACGCAAGCACTAACAGAATTGGCAGAGCCCAAGGACTTGAATGACATGGATTGGCTACAGCTACTGAGTGAAACTCGCTGTCTGAGGTCTCAACTTATATGGACCTTGGTTTATTTGTGTGGAGATGACCCAGTGCTTATTAGCTAGTTTCATCTAGACTCCCTGGAACAGGTTTGCCAGCTGCCATAGATCATACATTCCAAATAGACACAGTATGTAGTGCAACATTACAACTCATTCTAGCCATAATCACAGCCATGTCTGCTGACAGAGATATCTGTTCACAAAGATAATTGCTATATGTCAGTTGCCATGGTTACCTTGCACCTCTAAGGCACAATGAATATTTGCATACTTTAATTAGAGTGCAGTTGCACTTAATTAAAACTGATTGTATTTATCACCTTCAAAATATTATGACGGTAGATAGGGCATATATAAATATACATTTAAACACTAGCATAGGCCTTTAGGGTCCTTTAGTGGGGTAAGAAAATGGCCGATTATAAAGCAGATATCTGAATGACCATCACCTTTTGTTAAGCCCCCATACTTGATTAGATTCTAGCCTTGACTTGCTAAGCATGAGCAGCGGCTCATGTCTTCTGCTGTTCCAGTGCTCCCTTACAATGCTGGAGACCACATCAACTTGTAGATGCCATGCCCTTGTCTGACACGGACCAGGCTGTGCTCTGTTATAGTTCAGCGTTCACCATCCCTCTAACTAGCCAGCCAGCCTCCCCCCCTCTCCCCCAACCCTATGCAACACACATGTATTCTCAGCGATAAAAAGAAATCGATTGCTTCTGTGCATGAACGGTGCGGGTCATGCAGCAGCTCAGTGTAATCCATTTTCTACGCTACAAGCCTCCCTGCTCAACAACAAGTTTATATGTCTTGTCCTTCTTCTCGTAATTAATGCCCCCCTATGGCTAGTCAATGGAAACCATGCCATTGTTACGTCTGTCGTGCTACACACATCGCTGATATCACCTGTGTAAAATCATGTTCTCAGGGATTAAACATGGGCCTCTCATGTATGCAGTAGTGAAAGGCACACTTATTGCAATTACATTTGGGAATAAAATGAATTTTCACACTGAAACAAATCTACAGTGTTAGACGCTTATAGTGCAAGGTAACATATGCTTGCACAGATCACACATGCACAAAATTTAATAGATACAGGACAGATGTTGCACTGGGGAGATAGACTGAACTCAAGAATGGCAGAGACAAACTGGAGGTATGTTCAACACAGAAACCCATCCCATCAGAGGTCAGCTGCAGCAACACACACTCTATAGCTGGCAGAGCTGACGTTTCAAGCACTGCTGCTCTGAACAAGCTCCACTTGCCTGGGTGGATACCTGATCAGATAGCACTACACATACATGTATGCACGTTGATCTAGACCCAAGTCCAACCCAAATCTCTACTCCTCTGCCAATAAACACAGACTCTGACTCACACATGAACATTAGCTGCAGAGAGATGTGGAAGGACAGGCCTAGGCCTTAAGGAACACGGACCCCTCACGGTCACCCTAGTCGAGTAGCGGAGAAAAATTGCTGACTTGACGTTTCCTTCCCATATGCTACTACACGATCATGCGCTACCAGGAGGCAGGAACAGTAAGTATATTCATGCTGCTAATTGCTAATCAAGTAATTATAATGTCTCGTTACAATAAGCTTTAAAAAGCTTTTATGAGGAGAAAAACAACAACCGAGTGCATTTTTATCTTTATTTATACTGTAGCAACAAATTAAAACAAATATTAGACCAGATCACTTTGTCTCAGCAACTCTCTTTTAGTTTGTATGTGTGAAGTCCACACAAGTCTTTAGGTTTAAATTCAGAAGCTCTATCAACCATACTACCAACATGAATATCATTATAGCTAATACATGTGGACTACCAGTCAGCCTACACTCTAATACATGCTTACAGCTTACATTCTAATACATGTGGCACTGCCAGCATGAATATCACTATGGCTTACATATTAATACTACAGTGTACTACCAGTATGTGTATCATTATAGCCTACACTCTAATACATGTGGCACTGCCTACACTCTAATACATGTGGCACTGCCTACACTCTGATACATGTGGCACTACCAGTATATGTATCATTATAGCCTACACTCTAATATATGTGGCACTACCAGTATATGTATCATTATAGCCTACACTCTAATACATGTGGCACTGCCTACACTCTAATACATGTGGCACTGCCTACACTCTGATACATGTGGCACTACCAGTATATGTATCATTATAGCCTACACTCTAATATATGTGGCACTACCAGTATATGTATCATTATAGCCTACACTCTAATACATGTGGCACTGCCTACACTCTAATACATGTGGCACTGCCTACACTCTAATACATGTGGCACTACCAGTATGTGTATCATTATAGCCTACACTCTAATACATGTGGCACTACCAGTATGTGTATCATTATAGCCTACACTCTAATACATGTGGCACTGCCTACACTCTGATACATGTGGCACTACCAGTATATGTATCATTATAGCCTACACTCTAATACATGTGGCACTACCAGTATATGTATCATTATAGCCTACACTCTAATACATGTGGCACTGCCTACATTCTAATACATGTGGCACTACCAGTATGTGTATCATTATAACCTACACTCTAATACATGTGGCACTACCAGTATGTGTATCATTATAACCTACACTCTAATACATGTGGCACTACCAGTATGTGTATCATTATGCCTACACTCTAATACATGTGGCACTACCAGTATGTGTATCATTATAGCCTACACTCTAATACATGTGGCACTACCAGTATGTGTATCATTATAGCCTACACTCTAATACATGTGGCACTACCAGTATGTGTATCATTATGCCTACACTCTAATACATGTGGCACTACCAGTATGTGTATCATTATGCCTACACTCTAATACATGTGGCACTACCAGTATGTGTATCATTATAGCCTACACTCTAATACATGTGGCACTACCAGTATATGTATCATTATAGCCTACACTCTAATACATGTGGCACTACCAGTATATGTATCATTATAACCTACACTCTAATACATGTGGCACTGCCTACACTCTAATACATGTGGCACTACCAGTATATGTATCATTATAGCCTACACTCTAATACATGTGGCACTACCAGTATATACCATAGTAGTACTAATGGGTGCACACCTGCAGCAGTACACATTAGCCTCCACTTGAGCTCCAAAGACCGCCCCCCTCCCCTCCTTCCCTGTATCTGCTCCCAATACTTGTGAACAGGAAACTTCTGATTTAGTAAATAGTGGACTTCAGTCATGGCATACATACCCCGAGTGGCTAGAACTAGGCATGACATGGTTAAGGTACAATATAGTGTATGAGGACCTAGCACCTGTGGCACAGTGACGGTGCCAATGGGAGGGGTCTGGGCACCCACCGTCAGATAATTATTCCCTAACAGACTGGGTCAATTTTATGACGAAGATCGAGATAATTCAGTTTTTTGCAGCATTGCCGATGATCCAACCCCCTAACTTGCTCCAAAATCAGGTCTAATATGGCTCATAAAATCAGGTCTAATATAGCTCATAAAGCCAACCCCAGAGCGGCCCTCCAGGCTCCATCCCTTCACCCTTGGACCCCGCATTGGGTGGCACTAGCATCATCCCTGCTGTGGCATCAAATCTTTGCATTCTCAAATGGTCAGTTTTGAGTTGATTGTGGGTATCAATTACAAGAGACCTTTAAATTGTCTTGTGGTCAGGACCCTTGTCATGGCTATATGCAATCCACATGGTAAGGGTCCATATGCAATCCACTTGGCAAGGGTCTGTATGCAATCCACATGGCAAGGGTCTATATGCAATCCACATGGCAAGGGTCTTATGCAATCCACTTGGAAAGGGTCTATATGCAATCCACATGGCAAGGGTCCATATGCAATCCACTTGGCAAGGGTCCATATGCAATCCACATGGCAAAGGTCTATATGCAATCCACATGGCAAGGGTCTGTATGCAATCCACATGCAAGGGTCTATATGCAATCCACATGCAAGGGTCTGTATGAAATCCACATGGCAAGGGTCTACATGCAATCCACTTGGCAAGGGTCTATATGCAATCCACATGGCAAGGGTCTTATGCAATCCACTTGGCAAGGGTCTGTATGCTTCTAAAATGTAATTTTGTATAATTCTGGTACATGAACTTTAAGGGTTCAACATCTTTAAGCCACAAATGAGATCTTCAAGAGTTGTGAGATGACCCAATTTTCCTTTCTTTCTTTCAGTCACTACTTCAATAGAGTAAAAACTTTGAGCTCTTCTAGTCTTTCGCACTCTTTTTCTTTCACATTTTAAGAACAAATCAAATTTCCCCCTCCCAAATGACATTATTCAAATTGTCCAAACAGATAGCTTCTATATACTGTCACTATGACAAACAAACGGATCTACCATAGGCAGCATCAGTTGGTCTTTCACGAGCAAATAATATTGCAGAGCAGATAATTGGCTTATAACCGTGTTTTCAACCTCGTGATGCACTGAAGCTTCACTCCCCGATTCTTGCTGATTTCACTAATTTGAGTTTAGGAACTTGCAATGCCTCAATGTACTTCACTGCCAGAGAGCAGTAAAGTGAGCTGTGATTGAAGACACTCTCTTTGGAAGTCATAACCATCGACTCTTCAGAAGTTCTACATTTCGGGTGCTTATCTGTGCAAATCCAATCCTTCCCAGATTACAACAGAATCAAACTCCGAGAATCGAGTATTTAAAACACTAAGCATTGTTGGGATGTACTCCCTCCCACGCAGCATAGAGTCACTCTCCACTTCCAATAACTTGTCTACACCCAAATCCTTTTGAATGCATGCAGTTGTAGAGTTGAAAGGGTACAAAACCAAAGCTTTAGCACAACCAATTTCCTTCCTAGCACACCATCTATCTACCCTGTAGCCACGTTGCTTGTTTGTCTACAGAACATAAATGAACTCACCTTGCTATCGCAACTGCCACCACCACTCTCATGAAGTTCAATATCCTTGTCTATTTTCTCATAATCTGCTCACAAAATATATAAGTTACTACAACCGAGCATTGTTACGTCAATAGCCGCTAGAACTTACTTGCACTGTAGCTCAACTTTTCCATAACGGCTGCTAGTTATTTTTGCTCGAACCTTGAAAAGTTCTGTTTTGGTGATTTTTTATTTCCCCATCAAGCGCATGCGTTTGATAAAGGCGCGCCCTGCGCACAAATGATAACCACCAGAGCTAAACCCTTTACCTCATAATAGGGACTTACCAGCAGAATCTACCCACTAGGGAGCGGGGGTGCAGTGCACTACCATATTATTTTGACCACTTTTAAAATGGCAAGCACTAATCATCACCAATCATCCTCCCCCAAAAAGTATAACTCTACTAAACTTATTTTGGCTATCCCAAACGGTGGTTTCAGCCCCCCAAACAGTTCAAGCTTACCTGAATCCCGGTGTCATAACGGATCGTCCCCTATCGGTATACGTCCTAGGGACGTAATATTTCGTCCGCTAGGACGTTAACCGATGAGCATAAGCGTCCGGGGGCGAGGAATTACGTCCCAGCAGACAAATTTATGTATGTTGCAGAAAAATTCTCGTATTTGAATTTATTCATTCTGGAAACTATCCTATAGATAGAAGCTTGAGAAGAAAGGCAAATAACTTCAATGTCCATGAAGGTCGGTTATATTATATCGGTAACCAAGAGAAAAGGCTTGTGGTAGAAACTGCGGAAGAAAAGCAGAGACTATTGAAGGCAATACATGAAGATGGACACCCAGGTTGGTGTAGCTAACTGTAACATAGCTATATCCTGTATAATTTTCATAATTGTAATTTTAACATAATTCTATTGTCTTCATATTATATACTAGTCAATTTGTAATAATTTTAGCTGTGCAGGCAAAAGGACCTCTGAAGAGAAGTGGTAAGCAGTATGCCAACCTACACAAAAAAAGTCTGAATGCCATTACATAACTTCATAGAATTGGTAAAGGGATTGAGGAACAAACTGCCATCACAGAAGCATGCGAGGTCACACTTCACCCAGCCTAGGAAAAGAAGCAAGACCCTAACATTTTCAAAAAGCATTAGGGATTAAGACCTCAAGAGAGGGAAACAGCTCACTGATGAACATGTGAACCTTGCGCAAAGAACAAAACCAAGAATCTATACAGATACATTATGTGGATGGAAACCACTGGTGTGTTACATCATCGAAGGGAGATCAAGTCAGGATCTATGGCAGCCATATGACTGGCCATCTTAGCTCTTGGTTGAGTCACCAAATTGCCCAAATATACCGTCCCTTGGTAGACACTGGTAACGACGATGAGATGATTGTCTTTATGGCCGATGTGCAACAGCAAAGTTATTATATTATTACACTTATATGGATGCAAATGAAAGTCTATTCAATTTGCATATTATATGGATATATCTACACTTATAATGGATGCAAATGAAAGTCTATTGGCACTGAAAATGAAAGTTGCTGGGCGGACGCTATTCGATAGGGTAGGACGCTTTCCAACGCGCATTAACTTTATCTGTATACGTCCCCCGGACCGTTTTTCTAAATAATAACGTCCGGGTAGGACGTAAATCTACTAGGACGCAATTCGATATGACACTCTGAAATATATATGGCCGGTCAACTACTTGATCGAACCCGACTTTCCAGCTTGAAAGTGAGCTCAGCAATTCACAAAATAACAGCTTAGCCTTAGCTAGCTAGCTAGTTAGCGCACCCTTGTAGCTTCGTACTGTATTTTTATTTATATCGAGTCATCCAACCGATTAAGTTGTTGGCAGTTTCTGTGGGGGTAGAAAGCGCTATTCACTCGACGTCACCGGATAACGAGTTCCAATAGGAATGGTTTGTTGTAGGTGTAATCGGAGTGGTCGTTGTATAAGTTGTTCCTGTTGTCAGCTGAAGAACCCCTGTACAAACTGCCTGCCCTCCCGACTTGGCTCTTGTATGAACATTCCTGCTGCCACCATCAGCCAAGGGTCTCCCTCCATAACGGCCTCCATATCCACCATCCCAGGTTCCTCTGTCTTTGCCTCGGCAGTTCTCAACCACCATGTGGCAGTTGACGACCCCGTACCATCTTCCGCTGTATTGCCCAATCTCCAGGCCATCTTTTCCTTGACAACCCCAACCCTACATCATGTCCCAAAGGGAGCCAGGAACGTTTGGGCCGGTCTGGTGGAAGCGGTCTCTCGTGATATTTGCGAAGCCCCTTCAGATCTCATGCCTTGGAGCAAGTTCTTTTTGCTCCCCAAGTGCATCCTCGCAGCCCCTCCCAGTAAGGGCAGAAGTCATCTGCGTGACACTGGGAAGTTAGTCAAGGCTCGTATCCGAAGATGGAAAGATGGTGACGTCCTGGGCCTTTGGTCCGATGCTGTAAATGCAGGTCACCTCCTGAAAGGAAAGCATAAGAAAAGGTCCTCAGACCCTTCACGACTAGCCAATGCCAGACGTGCCAGGCAGGCCATGGAGGACGGTCAGTTCAGGAAGGCCATCCAAGCCCTGTCTTCTAATGGTCTTGCCCCTCCTTCGGATGACATATTTGCCCAGATGTTGATTAAGCACCCCCAGGCCTCTCTTCCTCACATTCCATCTGAGCCGTCCCCTCCACATGTTAGGATTTCAGCTGAAGGGCTCGTCAAAGCTCTTAGGTCCTTCCCAAACGGGTCTGCCCCCGGTCCTTCCAGCCTTAGAGCCAACCACCTAAAGGAGGCCACCCTCTGCCCCTCCCCAGCTAGAGCTAACGGTGCTCTTCAGGCTCTTCTAAGGTTGGTTAACTGTTTGTGTGCGGGGCTGGTCCCCCCTGATGTCGTCCCCCACCTCTGCGGCGCCACCCTCATCGCCTGTAAAAAGAAAAATGGGGGGGTCCGGCCAATTGCAGTGGGTGAGGTTTTGCGACGGCTCACTTCCAAGTGTATCTCCCAGGCTGTAAGATCTGAGGCCATCAGGGTCCTTTCACCTCTTCAGCTCGGTGTTGGAGTCCCAGTTGGCTGCGAGGCCATAGTACACTCTCTACGTTATGTGTTGGAAGATAACATCCCTCCGGACGACTGTTGGACCCTTCTCCTCGACTTTTCTAACGCCTTCAATAGCATTGACCGCGGGAAAATGTTCCAAGAGATCAGGACTCACATTCCCTCCATGGCAGCCTGGATGGAGGTATGTTACGGGGCCCAACCCCTTTTGCATCTGGGTGATCACACCATCCTCAGTTGTTGTGGTGTACAGCAGGGTGACCCCTTAGGCCCCTTGGGTTTTGCCCTCGCCCTTCATCCAATAATAGAAAGAATCAGGGACCAAGTACCTGATCTGCTTATCAATGCCTGGTACCTTGATGATGGAACCCTGTGTGGTAGGGCTGATGATCTTCAGACTGCTCTATCCATCATTGAGGAGGATGGTCCAGCTCGTGGACTTCACCTGAACAGATCTAAGTCCATCCTTCACATTCCTGGGGCAGCCCCCCCTGCCCACAACCCTCTCCCTACCGAGATACCTATTGCCAGTGAGGGTATTGAGCTCCTAGGTTCCCCCATAGGTCCTCCTTCCTTCTGTGACTCCATCATCCTTAAACGTGTGGAAAAAATCGATGAGATCCTGGACAGGCTCCCGGACCTCGAGGACGCTCAGATGGAGTCTGCCCTCCTACGTTCATGTCTCTCTCTACCAAAGGTCGCCTTTGCTCTCAGAACCTGCCCCCCAAGTTACGCTAAGGGTGCTATCGAAGCCTTTGATTCCTCTATGCGTGAAGCGGTATCAGCTATCGCAGGGGGTCCCCTCTCTGACTGGGCGTGGTCAAAAGCCTCATTACCTTGCTCTCTAGGTGGTCTCTCCATCAAATCTGCTTCACTCCATGCTCCAGCAGCGTTTTTGGGCTCTCTACATCAGTCCCACCACCTCATTGCCAGCATCCTGGGTCGGATTCCTGATGTTTCTCCTCATTCGTCCCCCGCCCTGGCCTCCTTGGCTCTGGCCGCCGATAAACCAGCATGGTGTACCCTGGAAGACGTGGATGTCCCCATCAGACAGCACTCCCTCTCACACTCTATCGATCTTGCATCCTTCGACCAACTTATTGCCACGGCTCCCAGCCCCCGTTCTAAGGCCCTTGCCCTGTCCACCGCTATTCCCCATGCTGGTGACTGGCTTAATGTCATTCCCTGCAAGGCTCTGGGCCTCCATCTCCTGGACCTGGACTTCAGACACTGTCTCCAGTACTGGCTGGGTATGCAGATGGTAGCGAAGGGTTCTTTCTGCCCCATCTGCCAGACTGCTTCCGATCCTCATGGTGACCATCAAGTTGGTTGTGGTGGGAATGGAGACAGGATTCATCGGCATGACGCTATCAGGGACACTCTTTTCTCTGCTGCCCAATCTGCTGCCCTCGCGCCCCGGAAAGAAGCGCCTTCCCTCATTCCTAGCTCCCACAGTCGCCCTGCCGACGTTTTCCTCCCTAACTGGAAAGGAGGGAAACCAGCAGCAATAGATGTCCACGTCATCTCCACCCTCCAGCAGCTCACACTAGCCGGTGCTGCCTCCACCCAGGGTCATGCCCTTAATGTTGGCTGTGAGAGAAAGATGGCAGCCCACTCTGCCGCCTGCCAGTCGGTTGGGGTAACCTTTGTTCCCCTGGTTGTTGAGTCTCTGGGTGGTTGGTGCCCTGAAGCTGTTGACCTCATTAGGTCTATTGGCCGTCAACAAGGACAGAGACTTGGGATCCCCCCTGCAGAAACAACACGCCACCTCTTCCAGAAACTCTCCATCACCCTTTGGAGAGGCAACGCCACACTTTGGGCGAACAGAGTCCCCATCAATCCACCTGACGTCGATGGGGTCATTTAAAAACTTGACTGATTAATTTAGATTAATTTAGTTATTTAGATTTTGTTATTCAATGAAAAAATATGACACCGGTCGTTGGGTTCGTAAACTACTAACCTTGGATCTACCTGTTCAATGCGCATTCGCAGCAATACAATCACGATGCCGATTTTCAGCGCTTGCCCGTGTCTAAAGAAAAATCTCCAAGTCAACTTTCTGAAAATCACCTAGGATGCGACCTACAACACCTACTGGACAGCTTTTGTGATGAAACCTTTTACAGCATAGCCCTCAAGTTACTCCAAGCACACAAGACCACTAAACGCAGCTAACTGATATTTTTTGTTTATCGTTTTTTTCGTTTCTTTTTTGATTTTTATCTCAAGTCTGGTGCATTTCACCATTTCACCACACCTCTAGGGTCATAATAATCAATGTTATGTTAAATTAAGCATGCTTGAACTTTAAAAAAAAAATTTTAAATTTTTTTAAATGATATTACATACATGTTAACATGATGGGTAAAAAAAAATATTCAAGTTAGGCGAAGAATTGTTTAATAAATCGTTTGAAGGAAGAGAGTGAGGACGAGGATCTAATGGAGGTTGGGAGTAAGTTCCAAAGAGCTGTGGAGGGAACGAAGGAAGACTGCATGGATGCAGTGCGGGAGAATGGGATTATGATGTTCGATGGGTGGTATTGGTGAGAAGATATGAGCAGAGTAGGAGCTAATTGGATTGAGTCTGGAGGAAAACGGATGTAATTGTTTGTTATTTTGTAAATTAGAAGGAGCTTGGCCCGAGCACGTCTAGTTGAGATTGTAGGAAGTTTAAAGGTGGAGAGGTTGGATGCATAGTCAGAAGTCCATTGGCGAGTACAGAGTCTCAGTACAAAGTGCTGAATGTGATTTAAGGATTTTGAATTACAAGAAGATGGAGGAGGTGACCACACAGAGGATCAGTAACTTAGATGAGGGAGAACTAATGTTGTGTAAAGTTTATTTAGCATATGAGAGGATAAGTGATGGTAAAAGTTGCGATAAAATAATCCTATTATTTTCCTTGATTTAGTGTGTACTTTGCTAATGTGCAGGTTCCAGGAGAAGTTACAGGTGAAAGTTACTGCTAAGTATGTAAATAAAATGACGAGATCAAGGGGAGTACTATTGAGGACTAATATAGTGGAGTATGAGGATGCGATGGGTTTACGAGAGATCAACATGTACTTGCTCTTATTAGGGTTAATTATTAGGAGATGGGAAGATAGCCATGATGATATAATGTCAATGTCTCATTGCACTGAATCTAAGGAAGAGGTTGAAGAGAATGGACGGGAGAGGAGGATGTTGTCTGCATAGAGAGTAAGTGTAGAAGATGTCGAGAGTGGGAGCTTTGCAATGTCGTTAATGTAAAGAACAAAGAGAAGAGGACCAAGAATAGATCGTTGAGGTACTCCAGAGGATGCATGACACGAAGAAGAGAGAGCACCAGAGATAGCGACACTCTGTGAAAATGGGCCGTAAGATAGGAAGTGAGCCAACAGAGGAGGTGAGAAGGAATATTAAGTGAGGACAGAGTGTTTAAGAGTGGTTTATGCGGCACAGAGTCAAAAGCTTTCTTTATGTCTAGCACAGATACACTTGTGGGGACCCAGGGAAGCAAACCAGGATTGAGTTACGTTAAGTATTGCTATTTCAGTAGACAGACCTGGGCAAAATTCGAACTGAACGTTTGACAAAACATCTTGAATGGTGTTAAGTTTGAGTAAATAGTTAAATATGTGGCGTTCTAATACCTTGCTTATTAGGGAGATTGTATGATAATCCTTGGGGAAAGACGAGGGTGGAGATGTTTTGGGGATAGGAACTACAAAGGAATGCTACCAGTCAGCAGGTAGTACACCAGTAGCGAGGGAGGAATGAGAAAGAGGAATTGATATGGATGCAGCTGTGGATCTAAGCATTTTGGCAGAGATAGAATCAGGGCCAGTTGATTTCTCAGAGGGAATGCAAGTTAGAAGACTTACAATCTCGTCCAGTGAGCAGAGGAGCTCGGGCAAGGGATGGGCGGAGAAGATGGTGTGTGATTACAGAGAGGTGGAGAAGACTTATTAAAACAGCTTGAGAAGAAGTGATTTAGAACCTCGGCTTTAGACTGAGGGGAAGTGATCTTGGTAAGTAAGGTAAGTAATGGATGGAATGCAACCTACCTGGTGCTTTGTCTTCCTGAAAGTTGACACTAGTTTGAGGTCTGTATCTGATACCTCGGCATGAAAGACCCTTAAACCTATAACCAGGGTAGGAGCTGCTGGAAAAACTTTTAGAGATGACATCTCGTTCCCGGTGCACTCTATTAAGAACAACCCTCAAATTGTTTATGACGTACCCCACCAGTCTCATGTGATGCGAGTACACACCTGTTTAATTCACATGTGAGCAGCTTATATCAAAATTGTGCGCTCGGGAAAAGACTCTGACTCTCATCTTCTTTGAATATGTGTACTCTGCAAAACTTTATTATTTGTCTTACTCCGCCACTTTTCTTTTCATCTAATGTCGTATCATGATGTCTAATGGGCTTTTACAATGAAAGCTTAACCTGTTGCCATTTATTGGTAAGCGAAGCATGCCCTCAGTGGGTGTTTTGGGATGGAAAACTTGGTATTGTGCACATAGTGTATCAATGTCTGTATCCACATCTGTACCTGTATGTTTGCCCTTAAAATGTCACTCGCCTTAAATAATGAAGGAATTGCTGTATGTCTAGCTGATGGATACTTTGGTCCCCCCCCCCCCCCCATCTTTGGAACAACTGAAAACTTGGCTATTAAATTAAGTTAAGTTAAGTACGTGGCCTTGTTTAATCATCATAGTGAAGAAAAATACAGAGAAAAAAGCAGCAGATTGGTAGCTATATATGTGGTGTTGCTGCATATGGTGAACTAGCCGTACAAGTCAAATGATAAAGAAGAGCAGCTGTATTTTCCCTTACAATGATGACTTGCTGCCATTGCAACAGGACAGGCGGTTGTAGAAACTGTGCTTGCTGCAAGGATGGGAGAACATATGTTGCTACGCATTCACATTGGGTGTATTGGTACACACTCACACTGGGTTTATTGGTACATACTCACACTGGGTGTATTGGTACACACTCACACTGGGTGTATTGGTACACACACACTGGGTGTATTGGTACACACTCACACTGGGTGTATTGGTACACACTCACACTGGGTGTATTGGTACACACTCACACTGGGTGTATTGGTACACACTCACACTGGGTGTATTGGTACACACTCACACTGGGTGTATTGGTACACTGGGTGTATTGGTATACACTTTTTTATTACATAGTTTCATATAATGTACAAGCTACTAAAAGTTCCACCACACCAATGAAACAATGGCGATAAAAAGACAGCAGCGAAAACAAAAAACAAAAGCAAGACAAAAACCACAAAAACCACAAACAACGACAATAAAAGTCAGAAATCAAACGACACCATCCACAACTTGAGAATGGATGGCCAATCTTCTTAGCCAAAGCCCGGCATTACCACGCCAGAGGTTGATGGAGAGACACTCACACTGGTTGTATTGGTACCTAGACAACTGCTTGCCTGGGAAATGGGAAACATCTGCTCTCGTCCTCGTTCTCTACCCAGAATTCAATACTACTACAACCCAGGCTGCTTCTGCCAGCTCTATTTCCACTAGAACAACAAACCAGTGGTTGCCGCCACAGATGCAACACCTCTACATCCAGGGCCAGCTCCAGTTGTAGCTATGTCCTAAAGTTTTTTAAATTATGTGCCACCATATCAATCCCAATGCCATTACTACTAGTGGAAATACTATCATTCTGTAGCTCAGATGTGTTCAATGCTATTATCAGGATACATGATGAAGTGACAATCTTTTTATTGTTTAGAAACACTGGAAGCTCAGTCATGAGTGAATATGGAGAGTGTGTGTATGAAGGCTGTAACCATCCTGCAGGTCCTGGCCCTTCAGAAGCCTAGCCACACCAGTGAACCACATATCACATTAGGCACTTGAAAGGAGGATAGATTTGGGGAAGGAACGCAATCTAGATGAGATCCTCCTAGAGGGGTAAGTATCCAGAAACAACTACCCAAGGCTGGTAAGAAAGAGCCAGGTTTCATTTGCCAGGTCTTTTCTAAAGGCCGTGTTGTGGGGAAAAGTCAATAAGTCTTGCGGCTTCTTTCATGTGGAATCTCACCCTAGTTGATGTTGTTCCTGATACAATAATGCATCACATCATCATACCACTTGAGATACCTTAGTTGAAAAACATCCACCTGGAAAACCCATTTAACAGAACTACCTGCTACATGACAATTCAATCTCTACTAACAATATTCTCTTTGAGAACCTCGATGCTGAGGCAATCCAGAATGCTGTACTGAAAACCACTGAAGCTGCAGGTTTATGTTTGGAGAAGACTCTGCAGCTAATTCAAATCTGCCTGAAAAACCCATGCTCTGCTCTTGCTGTTGCTGACAGAGATTGTACACTGACTGCACAAATCCAGACCACTTGAACGCCTATGTTGCTTGCAGACTGATACCTCCGGATCAGTCTAGAGGTAAGACTCATAGACATAGAGAAGTCCCATGAAGAATATTAACCAAAGCTATTCATGTTCTTCTACAACCAGACATCATATGCATCCGGACCTCTCCAAGACTGTGCCAGCAGCTGTTAGGCTGCCATTCATGCTATTTATCGCACCTTCACTAAGGATGTGAGGAATGTATTAAATGCTTTCAATATATAGACAGTGTTTCTCGATCTCTAGCTCACGTACTATCCAACGTGTACCAAGTCTCTGTTTGATGTATGAATAAGGCAGTGGTGAGCTATCCTCCTCTGAGGGCATCACTCAAAGACACCTTCTTCCCATGGCAATATATGCCCTTGCTACTGCCTACAAAGCCACTGTCCTGATGCTGATGATGCCACTGGAACTGCCTCCTGTAGTGAGTTGTGGGCATGGTGGGACTACCTCCATGAACATGCAAAAGGTTTTGGATGCCATCCAAACATGAGCAAGACATATCTTACAATGAAAGCCCCCGCCACCAAAAAATATAAATTCACAGGCCACAAATGTGAACTTTACCTGGCAAAGTTCACCTCGGAGCTGACATTGGGTCCAGGGTTTATACGGAGCAATATGATTGAGAGAAAGTGAATATGTGGACTCTAGATACCCACTAGCTGGCTGAAATTTCCACCTCTCAGTCACACACCTTCATTCATGTCCTCTCAAGCTGATGTACTTAGATGTACACTACCTATTCAAGCTCCTAAAGGATGCCATTCACCAAGCATTTATCCCATCGCTCACTGGGCATCTGCTTTGCTCAAACTCTGACAAGCAATCTACTCATCCTCGCAGTGAGATTAAGTGGCTTGACGCTAGTTGATCATCCACAACTGTAGATCACAACTTCCTGACATCAAGACAATGATATCATCACTAGTAGTCTTCCCAAGACAGGATGAAAGATTTGGATGCCTAAAAATCTACACCTTTCAAGAAGAGTATCATGAGCACCAATCACCAGAGGAACAGGATGACATCATTTATAGGAGAAGGAGAATTCAGAGATACACTGTGTCTAAACTATGGCTGGACTCAACCAAACACACCAAGATAGTCCAACAAAGCCTTCTCAATCCACAATGCTATGATGTAAATTTGGGAAATTTCCCACCAACCATCATAATAAAATCAGGTATTCAATAGCTTCCCTCCTATCTCCAATGTAGCCTTCAGCCTCTCTGGAGAAACTCTTTGCTTGGTCTCCGCAAATGCAAATGATGCAGCATTGATGTACGTGCAAGAGGCTTGTGGTTTGTTCAAGAGGATGATTTCTTCTATGTCGGGTGTTTCATTCCATGGCAACCAGCAACAGATGGGAAGCTTGTAGTAGTGTACATGAAAGATGAGAAGAGGCAGGTATACAATCAGCGAGTTTTGGATGCTGAGGATGGAGTGTTCAACTTGACCAGAGTCATTGGGAGAGGCTGAACATGTTTTACTATGAAGACCCTACAGCAAGCTCATAGGCTGGCTAAGGTATAAACTCTAGTTTGCAATTTCCAGATCAGCTATGATGTCCATCCATGGAAGCGGTTCCTGGAGGAACCACCCAATAAAGGATGGGTGAAATTGCCCTAACTGTTCAGAGGACTGTGTGCCCCAAATTTTAAGCCAATCGTACTAACTTCCAAGAATGCTCATTTTCTATTAATCTCTGTAGCTATGCATCTATCTATGTAAAAAAGTAGTATTCAATGTAAGTTCACTGTAAAGTGTGAATGGCCACCAACCTTAACTAGGTGGGCTTATCTAAACTGGGATTGGTCATCATAGTGAAGAGAAAGATCGAGAAGATCGCAACAGAGCAAGCTCATAGGTGTCAACTGTTCCAATTTACAATCCTAGTTTTGTTGCTATATATGCCTTGATATTCCTCTTTTATTTACCCTGTGGGGAGTTGGCAACTTCTTAGTACATCATAAACAGTGTCAAAATTGGCTGAAGACACTGTTTATGATACACTAAGAAATTGCTAAAGCAAAGGTAAGTCTTCACCATTTTAATAGGAATCAAACCAATGGGAAGTACTACTGTACACCCCAATGGGTAGATACATAGATAGATATGATATACGCAGCAATGCCAAGTTTTCTATCCAACTTCCTAGTTTTGTTGAAGATCTGTGCTGTTAACTATTGCCACTGTAAACTTCTGAGGATATTTGACCACTTTTGAGATGTTTTATTACAATGAGAGATGGATTAGTGCTGAATCATGAAATGGATTAGGCATTGTGATGCGCATTGGAGTCTTCTGTTGGTGAAATTATAATGAACAGACATTGTACACAAGTTATGTGTAGGGGAACCAGCACAGGTATCTACATAGATACATAATAGAGATACATAAATACAAGATCTTGAAGATTACTTTTTCCCCCTTTTTTTTTGGCTGCCAGTTTACTCCCTTCACAAAGGATTCAAGGCATGTTTGAAGTGTTTTTGTTGTTAAAATTACCACAAATAATATTATGAAACTGCCAAAGAGTGTTTAGTTGAGATTTAAAAGAAAGTTGTTCTCCAGGAGTGCTACCATCAATTTCTGGTCCACAATGGTCACTGCAGAGCCACCATCTAACTGGCATCTGGCAATTGTTTCATCCATCCGTCCCATGCAGTAGTAAGGTGGGTGGTCTATATCTGCTTGAATGTGAAGCAGGTTTGTTTGGGGACAGGCATCGCATAAGTGTCCCCATTCATGACACTTGAAGCACTGTGGTCCTTTGACATCGTCAAAATACTTAGCCAGACGGTGTGGCTTGTTGTGAGATGCTTTGGTCTCTGAACCATTTCCTCTGCTGCTTGGGTGTTGTTGATAGGGAACAGGATGAGCTGCTAGGGGAATCTTCATGTTGATGGTTTTTGGAGTGGAGTCACTGTTCCATGGCCTGGGAGACGAATCTGGCCCAGGTGGAGGCAGTGGAGTGGGCTGAATGGGGTAGCTCTGGGGTGGGAACCACTGCTTTCTGTGGTCACCATTGTGCGGTCTTCTGTCTGTCCACTGCCGGTTGTGGTCTCTCTTTCCATGAAAGTACTGTCCCTGAAGCAGTCCACTACTATGATCTCCTCGACTGGTAAGGTTTCTCAAGTGGTCATCCGCTAGCTCTGCCATAGCTAGTGGGTCGGTAGGTTGCTGGTCTCGAATCCAAGTCTGTATGTGATCTGGCAGACGGTGGATGAGGTGTTCCGTGAGGATGAGGTCCCTTAGTTCTACCTTGGTTGTGGTTTCTTTAGTCCATGCATCAAACATCCTGATGCCTCGTAGTGCCATCTCCCTACACGACTCACTATGCTTCTTCTGGAGAGACTGGTACCTGGATCGGAAAGCTTGAGCGTCAATGTGGTGTAGTTTCAAGAGAGCAGTCTTGACTACGTCAAAGTCCTCCTGCTATTCTACTGGTAAGCTGACTATCATTCTGCTGCTTCTTCCGTCTACACACAGGAGTAGGTGGGCGACCCAGTATCTGGGAGCAACCTCATAAGTCATCATGTGCCTCTCAAAGGCGAGTAGGAATACATCAACTTCTTCTGTCTGACCTAGCTTGGGTAGGCTAGGAATATTCTTCCCCATGTCTCTATTTGAGGCACGTCTTTCATCTTCCTGTTGTTTTTGGGCTGCTTCTTTCCTGTCCTGTTCTTCTCTCAGGCTTGAGCAGAGTTAGCCTGCCTCTCCAGTTGTGCTGTTTTCCTTAGTTGGGCTTCCTGTGTCCGGTTGTCTTCCCTTCGTTTGGTCTCTTGTAGCTGTGTTTGGGTCACCTGAGCGGAGTTCTGGAAGATGGCGAGCCATCGGGCATCGGCAGCCTCCCGTTGCAATTGTGCCTGTTCCGCTTGTCTTCTATAGTCTTCCTCCCGGATGCGTTGAGCTTCCTGTATTCGTGTTTCCTCTCTTCGCTGAACTTCTAACCACTCTTGCTTGGCTGCTTCCAAGTGGTCAGCCTGTAGCTTAGCCATGGTGTCAGCTTGCATCTTTGCCATCATAGTTAAAAGGGAAGTGATGTCTGGAGATTAGGTTTTGTTTGCCACTGTGGCGGAAGATGAGTCAGTGTCATTTCCTGACTCTGTGTCCTTAGCGCTGTCATCATTGTTTGGGATAATAGTAGCTCCTCTCTCTGCTCTGTTGGACATGGTTACGGCGTTATCCTCGTTGGTAGGTCGAAATGGGTGGTTCGGTTGGTTTCAGGTAAGTCAGAGCTCGGCTGACACACAAGGCACTGGCATACAGCCCAATTAATCCAAGCAAAACAATGCTGTCAAACTGATCTAGCAAGTAGTCAAAATTCAAAGTCTAAATCGGTACCACTAGTTGTAATACTAAGCAATAGTCAATTCTATATTCTAAATCACTTCAATGGTCTAGGTAAGTATCGCTGCCACCAGATGTTAGGATTTCCTGGATGCTCACACAAGAGCTATCTCCTAACAGGTCTAGGTCACTTATCAACGTCTAGATATAGGATTATAAAATATTATTACAGATAGAACAAGACTCTCTAACTTACAAACATGTGTTCATCAGGTATCTCTCTACTGAGCATGCCCTCTACTAATTAACATGTGGTTACAAACAATGGTGTGTGGTTTGCATGATAAGGTTCATAGCTATGATAATGACATGTATTGTAGTCTTGTTAGGCCGTGCCTAACAATGTACAACAACTAACTCACTATTATAATACCTGAACTTGTGGTAAGCGAAGCGAGCCTTCAGGGGGGAGTAGTTTGGTATTGCCGTGCATGGCAATATCTATCGATGTATCTATCTATGTATGTTTTTGTTCACCAAATGTTCACTTTAAAAAAGATGAACAGACCAGCTTCCTTTATTTGATAAGGTGTACTTATGTAAACCAGGAATGGTCGTCATAGTGTAGAAAATGGCAGCAGATTTGGATAGAAAGAAATGAAAACTGGCTGGACAGGGAAGTGAGGACAGGTTGCATGGTTGATATATAGCCGATGGAAAGGATGATGGAGTTTCTGATATAGCTACTAAATTTATTAACATGCTCTAGCTGTGAATGTGCTTTACTGGCAAAAAGAAAACAAGTTAGCTAAAGGGGAAATGATTATCTTGGTGGATCTTGAAAATGTTCGAGCTACCGTTAGAAATATCATAAAATTATTGTTGTTTCCCTTACATATATATACCACAATCCGAGCATTACATATGAAGACATCATTATCATTAATGAACAGATCAGTATGCATTAGGTTCTCTGGTCACGGCCATACCTAGACCTAATAATTCTAGGATTTCAAGCTAAAATATTTGATATTTAAAATTGATTAATTTTACCCTCCTCATCGCAACTTCTCTCTGCACTCAGTGCCTTGCATTCATTACTAGTTATTTACTATCTTTATTACCATGGTATGCACACATATCTATGTACCATGTTTCACCCAATAAAAAATATGAACGGCTCAGCCTCCTAAAATAAAGTAGTCTATGTAAATGGGAATGATCATCATAAAAAGAATGACCGAGAAAACACTATATAGCAGAGTTGAAGCTAGGAAAGAAAAATGGCTGCATTGGAAGAACAGGCTGCATGGTAAATAGCCGACAGGAAAGTGTGATGGAGTTTCATTCTGACACAGCTACTCAGTTCATTGACCTGCTTTAACCATGGAGGTAGGATACACCATTTTGTCATGATACATAAACTAATATCAATCTAGATCAAGTAGGTTGCCACTCTCTAAGGCCTCTGAGAAATTGGCTGCATAGTCGACATGTTGACATACATAGAAAGGATAACTGATGCAAATAGAGGAGAGGCATGCTAATGATGGTGATGATACTGAGTACACAAACAATGAAGTTTGCAAACTACACTGTAACAAGTTCTTGTCAGCTTCTGCATGATGTTCCTTTGATTTCTGCAGGAACCACTTCCCGACAACCTCACTCTAAGTGTCAATTTTCAATTGATCCTGGTTATAAGTAGCTGTATAGCTTTCTCAAAACTCCTTGACAGCCACAGCTACTTCTACATGCACATTTCCATTTCAGAATTCTCCATGTTCCTGGGAAACAGGTTCTTTAACCTCGACAAGTTCAGAATCTATGTAACTTTTCTCTGAGAATTCCTGCAAAAGCACTTCCTGTTAACAGTTAGTGTAGTATGCTTCCTATCTTCACTCCCAAGTGCTATTAACAAACTCACAGCCGTACTTCCACTTGCACATTACCCTCAGAATTTGCTATCCCATAATGTTGCAAGGTTGTTCAATCTTTCTTGGACCAGATTGAATTTGTAAACAGCTACAGTTCACCCAAACCACAATCCCAACATTTCATCATCATAGGGACATGGATAAATTGTACCAAGTTGTGCGAGAAAAAAGTAGATAAATTTTGCCAAGTTGTGCGAGAAAAAAGTAGATAAACACTTAGATAAATATATATATATATTCAGAAGAGAAAAATGTTTTATATAATATTGAAAGTGGCTAGGGCTACGGCTAGGGCTAGAGCTAGGGCTAGGGCTGTTTCGTTACTAGTGTAGGCTACAAACAACAAATACTGATAAGCAGAGCTGATATAGTGACAATTTTGGAAGTACTGACGGGTAAGAAATCAGCAGGGACAATGAGTAACTGAGATGCGGGAAGAAACTGTGGTTCCTGTAGAACTTACTTGCATTCCTTTAGTACATACTTCCATCTTTCCTAACTCAATCATTATATGCATCACAAATGAAAAATCATTGTTATTATTATTATAAACTCTGGTGGTTAGCAGTTTTAACGCACCGCTTCTAACAAGAAAACAGGAAGGCGCTCACTAAACCCTGTTCGCACATCCAAACGATTATTACCTGTGGTTTGCAAATAAGCAGCATAGGCTTGCGGTGGAGATAATACGCATGCGCATAACAGCGAAACCCAACACTGGCGAACGGTGGATTTGTAATGGATGATGATTGACAAGCTTGACAAATAGGATGATTGACAGATGTAGCTGTCAATGGGTTTTTTGAGGAAGAATTTGTGCCTGCACTTTTGAGAGGATTGTTTGTTTGCCTGCACTTTTGAGAGGATCGTTTGTTAGAGGTTTTCTCTCTCCTCTGAGTAGATGATGTGGAGTTTTTCTGTGATGCATAAGTTTCAGTATTTTTAAGTAGTTGAGTAAGATGGTGCTCTGTTGATGATGGACCATTTTATGTTACAGTGCATGTTGGTGTCTGAGTTTCCATATTTTATCCTCATGATTGAAAGTGAACTTGTGGCTTGTTTAGCGAGCCTTGAAAGTTTTATGGGTTAGTTGTTTTCATCATTGTTGGTGGAGATAGTAGCTTTGCAGGTTCGAGGATTTGGGAACAAGTTGTCATGTGTAACTACCCATGTTGAGGAAACTTGTGCTCACCATTTGCACAAGTGCATTGATATATATTATAAAATCTTGGAAGAACTTCCCTTTTTATTGTTGTTTCATTTATTTTATTTCATTATTAATTTTTAACTAGAAGGAGCAATCATGGTAAATCCCACAAACACTGAAGCTATTTGTCCATAAGCAGCTAACTGGATGGTTTATGAATGGCTAGCAATACAAGATCTGCAACACAAATACTGAGAAGCACCCTCAGGTAACCCGGGTACCTGACTACATTATTAAAGAATAAGGCATCCGCCTATTTGCATCAAACTCGCACAAAACATCATGTGGTGATTAACAATGCTGTCATTGACTGACAATGCCTGGTAAAGGTCTTACATTAGGTAAGGGGTCTACGCTAGGTAACGGGTCAATAGCTACCTATACATATGCGTGTGCGTGTTAGTTACTTTTGGTTATTGTCTAATTATGTACTTACATTTTAGTGCCTAATGAAAACATTCTTATTGAAGAGTGTGGCTTCCTCTTACAAGAGATAATAATGTTTAGCACTTTCCAATCAGGAGCCAGAACTACGGAGAATTCAGGTATGCAGGTGTTGAAGTCTCCGAGTTTAACTGCATTTAACTTTGGCATGGTTATATATATACACTGTTTTTAGTATGAAAAGACAGCACACACAGAGAGTTGTCTTTTGAGCTATGTACGAAGTTCATAAAGCCGAATGAATGGAGCTCCAAAGTTGTTTTAACACTTTGTAAAAAAAAAAGGAATCGTCTCCCTCAAGGTTTCTACATAGTTTATGCTACCTACAGCTACTAACTTACTTGATATAAATGTTAAATATATAATTGCTGCATTGGTCTAGGTTTGGTCCAAAGAAAGAGGAAAGTTTACTCGATCAGCTAAGTATTTTAAGACACACAGCTAGTTAGCTACACAAGTTCTTTGTAAATAAATATATATTACATTGTGGTTTTCAATAGAGCACTTGGTGCTGTGAGAAAGTCATAGCTACAAACCACATCTGTATCAATAGCACTGCATTGGTCTAGGCTAGGACCAAAGAAGGAAATCTATTGAAGGAAAACTACAAAGCTAGCTACTAGTTTTCTAAGTAGCCTCTACTGAACATAAATGTTAACTTGTCATTATGTTGCACACTTGGCGGGGGTTAAACCTCCTAATCCTCCTCAACCCTCCTTGATCCACCCTTGCTTTGTAGATAACTGATGAGTCAAGATGGACAATTGTTCTTGGTGTGCAGCTGCATGCCTTGCTAGGCCCTTATTGTTGGATGGTTAAGTTTAGTAGCTTTTTGTTGAGGGTCATAGTTCTGGGGCAAGATTAGCTGATGGTGACATTATTAAATTTGTGCAATGTGCTATATATATGTAGCACACAATTGACATCATAATTATATATAAGTTACCAATGTAGATCACAAACATTTACAGGATACCTTACCTATTAATAATATGAACAC
The DNA here is from genome assembly GCA_028752905.1 of Cladorhizidae sp. MBARI D1340-BT2. Classification (NCBI taxonomy): domain Eukaryota; kingdom Metazoa; phylum Porifera; class Demospongiae; order Poecilosclerida; family Cladorhizidae; species Cladorhizidae sp. MBARI D1340-BT2. The sequence continues at coordinate 14,523,091 of JAQNBH010000013.1, forward strand.
CAAACATTTGACTAAAGCAACTATATAGACAAAAATGTTTACTTAAAGAAGAAATTATTTACCAATATAGACAACAAATATTTACAGAATGTTAGATATCAATGTACTATAAATTTTTGTTGTCTTTGGTAAACATTTCTTAGTCAATCCAAAATATTTTTGCTTTTAAAAAATACTTTTTTTGTCTTGTTTCTATTTGTTTTGTTACTATCATCAAGGAGCTACCCAACAAGAAGTTACTCAGTATAATACCATAGCTCGTTTAGTTAGTATATACAACGTTCTTAAAACACACATTATATACACATTATATAGACACATGCAAGTTACATGTTTTTGTTGAAGGTATGTATTGTCACAGAAATATGCTCCTGAGGAGTGTTTACTTCATGGTATGAAATTGTGCAGCTCTTAGTGACTCAGCTCACTTCTGTGCTATTGACTATTGCACAACAGTGAGTTTCTGAGGAAGGTAACTGGTACACATGCATTATAAGTATGTGTGAATTAATCTGTAAGAAAATATTTAACGTCAATTTATTTTTGTAGAACTCATGGTCTATATTATTTTTTGCTGACATGACTGAGAGAAGCCAGCTGTAAAGCTATGGATGAGATTTGCTAAGCAATTCTTGAAAGATGATATCGAACTTTATGGTAACCTACTGTTTAGTGATTGTGAAAAATTACACAATAGCTAATGGACACTTACCTATACAGGAAAATGTCACCACTATGTTAAACTTCAAATATTTTAGGAGAGAGAGATTTCTAGCACTGCTAGAAGTTAGCTCTCATCTCTGACCCACCTGCATGTGTGCACAAGCCAGAGCTAAGCATAATATAACCCATTTTATAAATGCACATTTAAATTTTTCCTGTTTTTAATTTTTGTACGTTAGAGTTGGAATACGAAAATTTATCAAACAATAACCATATATAGTTATCTGTTTCTATTGAAGGTTTGTGCTATTAACTATTGTCACAAGAGTATAGTTCTGAGGAAACCAACTGGACATTTTGTAGTGTGAAATAGTATGAAAATGTGCAGCTGTTTCTCGCTGACTCAGCTGAGCTAAACTCATTATTGCACGAGCACAAACATGTTTATGACATTGTAATCCTTTATCAATCATAGGGTGTTTGGTTAGTAGAGAAACAGGTTAGAGCTGAATCAAGAAATGGTTAGTTTTTGCATGCCATTGGTCAGTTTGGAGTATTCTGATTGTAAAATAATGAATGTGTGGAATAAAGTAGAACGATACATAAATACAGATTGAGCTAAATTAAGAGTTGTTGCAATGCAATGGACAATCTGGAGTCTTCTGACTAAGTTATGTGAAGGAAAAGGTAGAGATAAACAGGTAGATACACTAGACAAAATGTTTCCATTTAGAAACCTGACTAGGTCAAATCGACCCTTTACCTATTAATCCGTATTGAATATTAATAGGTAAAGGGTCATGTAAACATTGGTATGTTCAGTAGTACAACAACTTTCTTGATAGTCAACTTAAATTTACTCACTTCACGTTTCGACTAGATGTCGAAGGCAGGAGGATCTAGCCAAAACGTCAAGTGAGTAAATTTAAGTTGATTATCGAGATAGCCACTATGTCAACTGAGAGTTCATTGATAAATTCTTGTTTTATTTCTTGTTTGATAGTCCATCCAATATATATACATATATGTACAACATTTTTGCCTTACTTCTTTCTCGGTATAATATCAAATCACATGTATAAGTTAGTATTTACCATGTTTATTACTAAAGTAGATATATATATATATGTACCTATGCATTGTATAATACAAACAGACATATGCAGTATAATAAGTATATAGTTACTGGTTCTGTGCTGTCATGTGAAAACCACTTCTCGTATGTGCAGCTGTTGGTAACCCAGTTCAGTTCGGTGGTGTTAACTATTGTCACAGGAGCAAGCTTCTGAGGAAATCAACTGATACACTTGCATTATAAATATCTCATTACCTGGTCATATGGGAGGTTTATGCTGTTAACTATTGCCACAAGAGTAAAGTTCCAAGGAAATGGACTGATCACTTCATGGCATGAAAATGTGCAGCTACTTGCTAACTCAACTCAGTTAGGCTCAACATTGCATAAGTGTGTGTTTACAACATTGCTAATCCTCTACTCTGATGATCAGGTGTTTGACTGAGTAGAGAAATTGATTGGCACTAAAATGTGAAAGGAATTAGCGCTGAATCAAGAAAAGTGCAATGCAGTTGGGAATGCGAATTATGAGAAATGGACATATTGTATGAAGTTGTGCATGTGAATATTTAATAGTTGTTGCGTAATGTAGTTTGGAGTCTTCTGGTAATAAATTATGATGAGCAAACGTAAGCAGCATATGCAAGTAGCTATATATGTGTGGGAAGAAAAGTAGATAGAAACATAAATACAAGATCCTGAAGATGAGAATTCACTGTTTTAACATTGTTTAGGGGTCCTACTACCTTCATGAAGGATCAAGGCATGCTTGAAGTGTTTTGGGGGTCAAAATCAGTTGAAGACTGTTTTTGCTACTAAGATGTGCCAAAGGGAGTTTTTAGCAGATAGGGTTTTTATTCTCCATTTTAAAATGGGTAGACCACTATGGAGAGTGTGGTAGTACTTGGCAAAACATTACGATCACTCTCAGCTGACATCATCATATGCTTTAAGGGGGTATCCAAGGCAAAATTGCCATTTAGGTATTAAATTCATATCAATTCCATACTTTACAGTTTTGTTCCAAAAGTTAGACATGCTACAGATTGGCAGTTCGGGCCAACATTCGGGTGTGGTTTGTGGTCAAAACCACAAAGGTGTGCATTTACAAGAAAAAACTGGGAAAAGAATTTTAAGATTTGAAACATCCTAACCAAAATTCCATAGTGCATCAACCCAAGATATTTTGTACATATGTATACACACACAAAATACAACTGATGAACGCGCAGAATTCCTGAAATTCTCATATTCATTTAGTGGCACCATTTTGTAAAAACACCAACTTTAAAAGCATCTAGATTGGAAACGCTAGGGTTTGGGGACTAATCCTGTGTTCATCAGGACCATCTCATGAGGGGATTCTAAATATATAATATCATGCACTTAGGTTGAATATTTCTCCAGATATTGTGTTTTGAATGGATAAAAAGGTGTTTTTCATAAATCGATTTTTAAGTTAAACACATATTATAATCATTATCACAACACAACAACAGTTACTGGCATATAAAGTACCTACAGATATTATAAGACCTATAACATTGTGTCAGCGAAAATATTTGCACCATACAAACATCATAAAAGGATTACATCATACAGCCAGCTGTCTTCTAAATATTAAAGTTATGATCGGTTGTAAACAAAGCGTTTGTAAGAGCTCGCGTTTGCTATTTTCTTCTTCCTTCAGAGCTGGATCATATCTGCATAGGTGAATATTTCAGCTGTAGGGGTGTTATACTGATGAAAAATTACACAATAGGAAGATTTGTGAAGAGTTGAGCTATATTTTGATGTAAAAATAAAAAAACATACTTTTTTTTATTTTTTGCCTTGGATACCCCCTTAAGATTATCTCTAAATAATTTTTTTCTTCTTGCTTATATCTATTTATCCATGTATCTATTTATTTTCATGACTTGTATGGTATATGTCCATTTGATTCAAAATTGACTAATCCGTTTCTCGATTGAGCAAAACACCCAAAATAGGTAAAGTATCAAATGTCATAAACAGCAATGCAATTACAACACTCTTCATTCTTGCATGATAGAAAAAGGGGGGCTTTATAAAGCTCCCTGCTTAGAGCACACCATTTTAGACAATCCTTTACCAATTGAAAGAACCCCCCATTTTATCAAACATAATTGACTTGTTTTTAATTGCTTTGTGTTATTCATCCTTCCCATGCAGCTTACTAAACAGACTTCAACAAAACGATGCATATGTGTGTGTCAACTTCAGTATTAAACATGGCAAATAATATCTATTATAGGTTAGTTCTGGTGTTATACTGAGTAAATTCTTGTATAATTATAGGTGACTGCTTGACATTATTAAAATATTTTATAAATTATTATTGGATTGAGTAGTTAAAAACAAGAATCTACCGATGTGGAGAGCAAATATTTATAGGAACCTTTATCTATTTTACAATGACTTTCTCAATAATCGACTTGAATTTTACTCTATTGACATTTTGACTAGCCGGCATCCAGAATAATGGGATCCTAAGACTCACATGAGCTTTTTATATACCAGTACAAGCTATTCACCACATGATACAAACCACACCCAGGCACGCGCACCCAGCACATAAACTGGATGTGGATAATAATAATAGCAAATAATAATAATAGAAGCGAAATAAACACCAAAACAATATAGAAAGAATAATTTTTTTAAATATTGTATTGTGTAAGGGATGTTCATAATGAAGTGTGGCGGGAAGAAATAGGAGGGAAATCCAGATATAAGATAGCTAAAGAAGAGTTTGGGCAAGAATGATATGTGAGAGGATTCAGTAACACAGGGGAAATGAGGCTGAGATTTAGGTTAAACAGAATCAGCGGGACTCTTGGGTGACAAGGTGAGTGTGGAAAGTGTCGGGATGGTAAATCTTAGCTATGTGATGAAGGTGTTGTGGAATATATTGTGCATTTCTTGTTGTACTGTGGGGTATTTAATGGAGATTGAGGAAGATTATTGGATATGGTCGAGGCATTCAAGGGTAAGTGGTAGAGAGTACTGAAGATAATGAAGGGAGAGTTGGCCTAATATTGGGTAGATCAGTATATAGCAGGGGTGAAGGAAGAGGTTTTGGGTAGGGTAGACAGGGACTTAAGTGGTGAGAGAAGAGGAAAACTTAATATTTGGCACCTAGGGTCCCATGTCCATCGCCATCCCAAAAGAAACTCTTTGTAAGTCACTATACTCTTTGTAATCATTGAAATAATTAACTCATGTTTTTTGTTTAGTATAATAGTCATTGTCGAGGCTCAACAGAAAAATTATAATATAAATTTATATAATAAAAAATTATACAGTAGTATATTATATATAATAATAATAATAATAATAATAATAATAATAATAATAATAATAATAATAATAATAATAATAATAATAATAATAATAATAATAATAATAATAATAATAATAATAATAATAATAATAATAATAATAATAATAATAATAATAATAATAATAATAATAATAATAATAATAATAATAATAATAATAATAATGGTGGTGGTGGTGGTGGTGGTGGTGGTGGTGGTAGTAATAATAATAATAATAATAATAATAATAATAATAATAATAATAATAATAATAATAATAATAATAATAATAATAATAATAATAATAATAATAATAATAATAATAATAATAATAATAATAATAATAATAATAATAATAATAATAATAATAATAATAATAATAATAATAACGAAGGAGCTCAGCCTCAGGATAAGACAAAGAACTGGGGAGGTGAATGCCCGTGCTTATCTCCTTCAGAGTCTCTCAGTGGCAGTCCAGTGGAGGAATGCCTTGTCTGTTTTCGGGTCGGTCGGGGTGTATTTAATATAATTTATGTAATAATAAAATATAAAAAAAATTAAAAAAAATAATAATAATAATAACAATAATAACAACAACAACAACAATAATAACAATAATAAGAACAATAATAACAACAATAACAACAACAAAAATAGTAATAGTAATATTAATAATAATATTAATAACAATAAATAAAATAAATATAACCAATAAAACACCAAAAATAACAATAACCAAAATAGCAATAACAATAACATAATCAATAACAATAATAAAACAAAAAACAAAATAGAAAGACATGCTTGACATTAAAACATCAACAAAGGATGATAAATAACTGAATACAGGGGAAAAAACACAAGAAACAAATGTAGATAACATTTTCTCTGTCTAGGAAGCTCCGGCTCATCAACATGAAGATCAACTGCTGGTTCTTTTCCCATTGAAAATTCTCATCTGAGCCTTTTGCCTTATTGTGTTGAGATGTAAGAAGTTGGATTTCCTTAGGTTGTTGCTATGTCTGAGCAAGAGTTCTCATAAGGATATTCCAAAAAAGAAATTGAATGATTTATATTGTTGAACTCGTATTATCCTAATTCTTATCTCTATCCCACACAAATTCTGGAGACTACTTCCATAGCATCTCCATTACTTCATAATTCAAAACTATAATGTGTAAAGCATCATCTTTTTTTGCTCCATGTTATAGGATACAGAGTACACTCATCAACTTCAATCACTATACGTTTCGATTAGATGCTCTAGCCTGGTCGAGCTATTGACGGTTTTGAAGCCACCTGTTGGCAGATGGAAGATGAATCTGGTCTGGACAAAAATATTTTAGCTGTATATCACTTTTAATTTTGTGCTCCTGATGAAGGCTAGAGCATCTAGTTGAAATGTCGAGTGAATATATTTTGAAGTTGATTATTGAGAAGGTGATTATAATGTTATTATGTCAACTGAGAGTTCATTGAGTGCACTAATACTTATAGCACTTTCAGGAATCTGTTTTTTAATTGACTTGAAGGCTGCTCATGATGGAAGATTTCTTGATTCTTTTGTAAGCAGTATTCATTTCACTTCTCATACCTTACTCATTCACTGCACATGCCAAAACCATGACAGTGAATATACAAGCTCTTGTTTCTTTTTACTGGCATGGTGGCAACTCCTCCTCATGATCTAGACATGGATGGTGTCCTGTCATAAAATTGTCCCTGATCAATAATTCAACTTCTGCTGGATATAATGTATTTTAGGTACTAGAACTGTAGCCTATGTTGGGTCCATCTGGCAGGATTTCTTTCATGACTTTGAAGATTACAATTAAAGCAAATTACCACCAGTTCCCTAATTTGAAACATCTGTTGTCCCATTAATCATTATTGTCAGAAACTGAGCTGAGTGGATGGATGTATTCTAGAATCTGGTAAAGATCTGTGGTCTTGAATGTTTCATTCTGCATGTCAGATGTGTACTTGCCAATTTTTTGTTTGCAAATCTGGTATCATTTTGAACCTAAGTTGTATAAAGTTTGAGTCACTCTCATTTCCATGGAACCTTCTAAGAGGTAGCAGAAATTTTACACTATTGTCAATCCTATTTATCTTTTTTATGCTGGTGAGACACATCTTCAGCAAAATTCACTTATGAGGATGGCAATGTGACTATTTTAAAGATAGTCTCTTGATGGCATTTGCTTGATAAGATGGGTCTGTGGAAGATTTGGAATCAGAACAATCTTTAGATCGGGGCCAACCTTACGATCACTCCTCACAAGAGTGAAAATAGATTGCCAATATTGATGCATTCTTGTGTTGTTGGTGTACTGTTTGGGCGAATGACTAGTTGTGAGGAATCTAGCTGTGAGGAATGTAATTTTATAGTTCCAATTTGTAAGGTCAGCACAAACTAGCAATTATAGAATCTAACACATGCAAGTTGCCCAGAGCTGTATACATGTCAGTCAAACAAAGATTCTAGACTTGCAAGGAGCTGTATATGTCAGACGAACTAAGATTCTAGAGTCTAACACATGGCAAGTTGACCAGAGCTGTATACATGTCAAGTTGACCAGAGCTGTATACATGTCAGACAAACAATGATTCTAGAGTTTAACACTTGCAGAGAGCTGTATATGTCAGACGAACTAAGATTCTAGAGTCTAACACATGACAAGTTGACCAGAGCTGTATACGTATCAGATTATAGGGTTTAACACATGCAAGTTGCCCAGAGCTTTGTGTTAGTATTAAGAACAAAGAATCTAGAGTTTAACATTTGCACAGAGCTGTATATATGTCAGCACAAAGTTCTTGAGCTACTCAAGCACACACCATACATCTTAATACAAACACAAAGCAAGCAACACTACTATACTATTCATCCAGCATAGTACAAATCACTGCTGCAATACTCCAGCACTGACATCATGAGCAGCTGGACAACATGAGCAGCTGGAAAACAGCACTGGTACAGGCGCACCGTGTGCCTACAAGCATATAGTTTACAAGCATATAGTTTACCCTTTATGAGCAGATCATGAGAAACTGAGCAAGGATATTGAACTTGATGAAGGAGGCAGCAGCAGTAGCAATATGAAGGTGAGTTAATTTAGCTATGTTCAGTAGACATTCTACCAGAAACAGGGGAGCATGACTACAGACTAGAGTAGAGAGAATATGCTGGGAAGGAAACTGAAGCTAGCTAGTACACCTCTACATGTTTCATGTATTACGGATGACGTGGGTGGGTTGTTGAGAGAGGAGGGCTTTGCTACATGAGAAAGTGAGAAAGCATACACAGCAACTATGCTTTAAGTTATTGCGTATATGATCTCAATAAATAACCATATATATAGCTACCTATAAATACTATACTGTAAAAAATAAAGTGTGCAACGCACACCAAATAGAGTGTGCTGTGCTGTCGCTATAATTATGCATACTCATTTGAGTGTGCTGTACACACTCAATATTGTAGCATGCAGAACATGCACCTTATAGTGTGCAGCACATACCATTTTCAGTGTGTATTACACACCAAGATCAAGTATTGCCACACCCACAGCAGAATGAAAGATGTCAAAGAAAACTGTCTTTTCAAACTAAAATGATTGACATGGCGTAAGGTTAACAATGATCATACAAAGTCTCTATACATGTATTCATGAATATAATTATAGTTACACCGGTGAGGCCATAAAGTGTTTTACAGTTATTGATGTGTTTTGTAAGGGGAACTAAAGGATGAGCACTTCCATAAATGATAAATGCCACACCTGCAGAATATTGAATATCAAAAGCAGAAAAGCAGAAAGTAAAGAAACGGAATATGTTCAAAACATAAAACTTCTGAAACCATTTTTTTTGTCTGCAACGATGAAGGCTTGCGTAGCATTCTCGATGCTCCCCACTACCAGCACATAAGGAAGGTTATGGACTTCCATGACAACTGAGAACATCTGTATAATCCTGAGTAGAGAAAAAGGTCATGGTCAAGAAATTTCATCAGTAATGAAAACTGCCATGCTGCAACACTGTGTTATGCACAGGGTTAAATAACAAGCCCTCACAACACAAAGGCTATACAAATACTATATACTATACTATCACGGGGGTTCTCGTCTACAAAACTTCACCTCTGTAAAGAATATCACTTTGTTGGGATCCGATCTGCTTCGGGCACCTGGTAGGAGAAGAGATCAATCAGAGCAGAAATGTATTTCCTTGTACTCCTTGCACCATTGGTGCACACACATAATCCAGATGTACTTCACCCCCTTCCCCGATTTTTTAACCTTCATCACACTGCAGTTCATGTAGCACATCAGAACGTGGGGTCTTGTGTTGTGCTTCCATCTTCTGATAGCAGGAATTTGGGTACAATGCTCTTTTGTGAGAGTTCTCTATTTCTTGTCACCCATAATTAGCTGCATTTCCCCACCATCAGCTACAAAAACTACCGTGAGCATGAGTCAGCAGAAGTGCAAGCACTACCAAGAAATTACTAAGTACACACAGACATTCACCAAAATTAATTGTTCTGGTGTTGTGGTTAGAAATTGTGACCTGATAAGTGACTTACTATCTCAGATTCTAAGAATGGAAATCTGGAGAATATATGGCCAAGAACTAGACTCTGTTCAGTAAGTTCTGCCCACCTCATGGCAAAGGAACGTTTAATAAGTTCTTCAATATTTTGTTGAACTGCACCTGTATAATGAATGCCATTTTTATGCACTTGGGGATTTTTTTCCATTCTATGTATCTGTAGAGTTTTTGTGTGCCATTCATAGTAGCTCGAACTGGGTGACTCATGGACTCCAGGCGATTTCCTGATCTTAGTCACCTCCAAAAAAAAGTGATAAATGCATGTATGACAGATTACCACAAATTGTAACAGGTCGCACAAACCCAGTGTTGTACAGAGAGACAGGTGCACCACACAAACCCAGTGTCTGTACAAACAACACAGGTCATAGCGACATATACAACACACAGTCATATCTATAAATTACCACAAAAATGCAATCAAGAGGTTACACACAAGTTTACCTTTTGGTTTAGATGGTGTCAATCTAGGTTTCTTATCATAATGATACTGCCACCCTTGCCCAAATTTACCCCTCCAGGTCCAGCTACCTGGGAATGTGGTAATACAGTACACGTTTTAGAGCAAAACATGTCAACACTAGAACTCTAAGAATTGGTATAAAAGTTTACAGAATGAATTCATCAGTGGGTTAACAGAGAAATGCACCTCTGATCAGTCCACTGTATGGTCATTCATGAATAGCATGGAACATTACAATAGAGTCCTCACTTTTACCAATTGTTTTACACATTTCAAATACATGACAGTTGTCTCCGCCTAATATTTATATGAGTCGTCCTCAAGGGTTATTATACGACCAATGTTTTGAGCAATACAAGCACCTGGATGAGGATGTATGCACATTGATATTTGAAATCTCCAAGAATTCTAATACTTCAACTTTGTAATGGCTACATGATTGGTTTTTTCAGATTTTCTTTTTAGTTTTATGTGATATAATGCCAATTAAATGAATACACCTTCAGTAAAGGCAAGGTGATGCTATAGAAAACTATCACTCTCTATATGATTCACATAGTAGCTATATATATCACATAGTAGTACATTTACGGCTTTGGAGTGCTTGTCAATATGTTAACAAGACATATTATCGTAAGCGAAGCTCATCACTATCAATGTCCTTGGAATATTGGAATAATATCTGCTTCATTTTTACTTCTCCATCTTATAAATGCTGGCACTCTACTAGTCAGAGTGTAGGCTTCATTAAATACATTAACATTTGTTTAATGGTTGAGGATTACATTACTGATGTAGCACACTGTACATGGAAAGCCAGATTATGCTCTAAATTTTATCTATAATGCTTTTCTCAAATTCTGATGCAAGTCTGCTATAACACAATCTTAACCATAATGGTATAATAATGCTTTAAAGTTAACCCACTTTCTCGAATTTGTACAATTGTATTCTATTTAGCATCACTGTGGTTTCAAAGTTATTTTTGCCAATTATATTGGTAGCACCATAGTTCTCTAATGTTATTTTTGACAATTGTATTGTAGCATCACTGATGTTTCGATGTAATCCTAAGAGCAAGTGCTTGTTGTGCATTGAAGCTATTGCTTAAAGAGTGAAAAAACATGTTCAGCTGCCGCAATTGAAGGCTCAATGAGAAATACAGCCTACAAGCACTGGCCCAACTGGGGAGTTCTTCCACCAATCTTGCTTGTCATATTCTTTGAGCATATTGCATATGTTGCTTTCCTGCCCTTTTGCTTTTTTCCAGTGTCATATTTTTGCCGACTTAATGTGCTAAATCAGAACACTTTTTAAGGGACAAATTTTCTCTGCAAGGCTTACAAAATAACTTTCCTCACTCATTGGGATATCAAACAGATGGAGGTTTTGAATGTGGTTCATTGTTGACGATTCCTTTGCCCATCTTTTTGAGGATTAGTAACAATTTTTTTCTAGACAGGTTAAACATTCTAGGACATTTAAGCCTGTATAAAAGGCTGCTTACCTTATCATCAATGATGCCTTTAGCTTGTGACTCATAATCAGCTTCTTCTTATAGGATAAACCTTCAGAGTTAGCTTCAATAATTTCAAAAATATCAGAACCACTATTTTCTCCATGGCTTGCCAAAGCTGTGTTCAAGTTGAATGAAAAAAGCATCTGGCTATGCTGAACCTGCTGATTGTGCATGATGTAGCTGACAGTTGTAAATGTGGCGATGTTGATTGCTTACTTGTTAAGTTGTTAGTTACTTGTGGCTTGCCTATATGAGGCTGTAAGTCAAATGACACGAGTTGTTTGCAAATTCATAAGCCCTAATAATTATCATTCTTTACCTATAATGCCAGCATTATTATCCAATGATCAAGTGGACCCAAAATAATGCTCGCATATTCTGGCTAGCCCACAGGCTACAGTGTATGGAGGGGAAAAAAAAGAAGAATTTGTGAATAATTGGAATACCAAATACCATGATAGAATATAGGTTAAAAATAGAATCCATGGTATAAGAATCCATGGTATAAGAACTGAAATTAGCGAGGTGTAAATCACATATACTATATATTTGATGTCAACACACACACACACATACACACACACAAAAGGCTATGCTATGGAGTCTATTTTTAGGCTGTGAATATGCATCATGCTATTAAGTGCAGTATGTTGAGACATATTTCTAGGATAAATTTTTACAAATAATAATTATATTTTTTCTATAGCTAAACACAGAAGAAGTTCGTGGCTATGGAACCACTGATCAGCAACTTGAGTGCCCAGACAACCACCGGTCATTGAGTCTGCTGGCTCTGTTCCTGTGTTGTCCATGTGGGCTAATTGCTTACAAGAGTTCTCTAGAGGTACTGTGTGTGGGGTGTGGGTGTGGGGTTGCATGGACTGTGCACTTGACATCAGCATTTCAAGCATTCTTTTGGTCACACATTCATTGCTCATGGATAAGGAAAGGTGACCATCTGTTTGTCGCAGATTGTGTGCTATGAGCTTCTGCATATCAGTAGACTCTCCCAATGACTTCTATTACAAGGGGAAAGATGAATATTGGACATGCAACCACACCCACTAATTATTATTGTTCCTGGGACAACTAGCTGCTGGCAGTGCAGGCATCAATTGTTTGACAAAAATGACAAATATTTAGAAACAGGACAAAAATGTTTATCAATTTTTTTAAATTGTATTGACAAGAAAAAGAAATCAAAATAAATTAACAAGAAGTCAACAAGAAATTAAACAAGAATTTACCAATTTGTGGTTACTGCTCTACTATAAAAAATAGAAACATTACAAAAAGACTTCTTAGAAACAAAACATATATTTTGGATTGACTTCGTTTTGTAGTAATATAACTTCAGCGGAGGATAGTAGTCAACAATACACTGGATAACCACATGCTTAAATAGGGTCTTAACTAAAATCAATGGCTAGCTAGTTATAAGGTTTATAAACTCTATAGTGAAAGTTATAACTAGTAATATTTACAACATTGAGTAACAAACCAAGGTGCGATGGAGAATATTGGTTGGTGCTTCTTTCCCTTCCTTTGCTGCAACAGATAGCACTCTCACATTCAGCTCTTTTTTGACGCTCTTCCTAGTCTTATGCTCTTATTCTCCATCTTTCGTTCTTCTCTTCCTGGGTCTCTGAGACACGTTGCTCTTTTCTGATAGTTTTTATGCATTGTTCTAACTTCATAGTTTCATTAAAACTATCACTTAGTGATATGTAATGGAGAATGAAATTACCATATTTAACTCCATAATATACCGTATTTCCTCTACTGGGAACCGCCTCTCCATTTGTAACTGCATAGCTCAGTCTCAATTGATTATAGTAACCTCCCTTCTAATTGTAACAATGGAGGCAAATAGCACTAAGATAGGCCCATGTACTATTGAGGTGAAGTGTGCTACTGCATTGAGGTATATAGCACAAACAATACATTACAATCATGACAGAGACCCAGTGCAAGTCCATGAAGAGGAGCTACATTGCAGCATTCAAACTTCAAGTAGTTGAATTTTCTGGGCTTAACAGCAACAGAAGTGCAGACAAAAAGTTTGTAGTAAACACGAGATGACCTGTAAGAGATTGGAGGAAACGGAAGGAACAGCTAAAGGATTTACCATCAAAGAAGAGGAGGCTAGAGGGAGGAAAGTTGCAGTTCCTGACATGGATGAAGAGTTGGTAGGATGGAGTCACTGAAGGCTGAACACTTGAGGGTTTCATATATAATGAACTTGTTGTAAATGATAGTGATTAGCTAAAGTATATATATTAGCTCTATAGAAGCTAGATAGTTGCCTTTTGAAGTGTTGCACCAATTGTTACTAAGCCAATAACCTAGCAAAAAAAATTGTGCAGAAGTCTTCCTTGCCTTGCGTGACTCAGCAAAGAACAAAGAATACATTGCGCAAGCTCAATTGGCTGAAAACACACACATAATCAACACATTACTCCAGTTCTTGAGCAATGAACCTTTGAATCTTTACAGCTGGCAAAAGGCTTGTTAACAATAATTATGACAGATGACAATTTGTTCGAATTACTAGCTAGCTAGCTAGTTACCTGGATAGACACTTACTTCCAGGCATTCTCTTTGGCCCTAAGATCTTTATAGCCTCTAGCTGAGACCTGCCTGAGGTTCCTCACCACTTCAATAATTCTAGAGACATCATGGAAAATTTAACTCGTGATGCACTAGGATTCTTATTGGATGGATTGGACGCAAGAGATGAATCAAATCCTACTCGGCCTTTCATATCCGTGTCAGGAACCATATCCCCAGACTAAGGACCACACCTCCACTGATGGTCTCACTAAAGGATCAACACCATAGACTTAGCTTGGAATGACAAGATCACATGAGCACAATCATTGAGCAATAGATAGTTTAACCATATTTAGAACTCGAGAATCTCTGTAATATTTCATTGGTCATGTTCGTAATTTCCTGGCTATGTGCTGGAGCCAGCCAGCCCTATAAAAGGGATTGACTGGCTCATTTAAGGGATTGACTGGCTCATTTAAGGGAATGACTGGCTCATTTAAGGGATTGACTGGTTCATTTAAGGGATTGACTGGCTCATTTAAGGGATTGACTGGCTCATTTAAGGGATTGACTGGCTCATTTAAGGGATTGACTGGCTAATTTTTTTGACCTATCTCTATAAGTATTGCATAAGCTACCCTTCAAGTGCTTCATCCCTACTCTAGTGAGAACAGACCTGCAATATAAGGTCTCCATTCCTCACAATCCATTCTAATCCATTAGATATGTACTCTATTGCTTTACCGGTTCATAATATCAGCGCGACGGATCAGAAGGATGGAACAAATGCAACGGATTGACTTGTATCATATTGTGAACCGCCGGCCTTAAACAATCACTCTGCAAGACACCTACCTAATAGTAACTGCCCTTATTGTAACCACCCTTCCAGTGGTAAATGCAGGTAGATTGGATGGTAACCGTGGTTCTTATATTAGAGAATATGTGGTACATACTACATTAGTCCATGTCTCATGTGTCCATGTAGTATAGCAGAAAATCTTGATTGAGATTATATATATATATACATAGCACAAGAATCTTAATTGACACGATCAAAGAGTCGGCTCCCTACTAGGAAAGCTTCTCAGGTATTTGTCCTCACTGTGCTGTAGACCTTGGCTAGATGACAGTGCAAAAACAACAACAACCAAAATCCTACAGTGTTGGCTGCCTTTGGACAGGGGAATTGCATTATGCAAGTTCAAAACAGTTTCCAGGGGGATGAGTGGTTTACCATTGCCTCTATGTTCAAAGAATGGTTCAAAGAGTCAGTTGACAGTCTTCCCACCTCTCCGCAAGCCACTCTTTCCTAGCTCATCCTTGGTGGCACCTCTCAATATGGTCATCTATTTTCCTTACTATATATAAAAAATGTTCAGCACGGATGAACTATTGCTGAAGATCATGCGAACTTGAACAGTGACAAGTGGTGTGCAAAGTTGTCCTGCAGCATCAAGGTGAGTTGTTTGAGCCTGCATCCAAATAATCAATAATGCCACATGGGCCACCTCAGAAAAACAACAGAGGAGTGGCAGGTATAAACATGACGCAGGACCACGAGATGGATGAGTTATAGCATGTAACTCTGTTATAGAGGAATTCCAGAATGATTTCTGTGAAACTCATGACTCTGTAGCCACACCTAAAAAAAACTCACTACAGAGCAGCTGAATCCCTTAGATTTAAGCTAGACAGAATTGCTGAACTTGAAATTCGCTAAAGACCGGCTGAGTCCCTTAGATTTAAGCTAGCCAGACTTGCTGAACTTGAAACTCGCTACAGATTGGCGGAATCCCTCAGTAGATTTAAGCTAGCCAGAATTGCTGAATTTGAAACTCGCTATATACCATCCAGCAGAGTCCCTCAGTATATTTAAGCTAGCCAGAATTGCTGCACTTGAAACTAGATTAAACTAGCCAGAATTGCTGAACCTGAAACTCACTACAGACCTGCTGAGTCCCTCAGTAGATTTAAGCTAGCCAGAATTGCTGAATTTGAAACTCACTACAGACCTGCTGAGTCCCTCAGTAGATTTAAGCTAGCCAGAATTGCTGAATTTGAAACTTGCTACAGCAGAGTCACTAGTATATTTAAGCTAGCCAGAATTGCTGAACTTGAAACTCACTACAGACCAGCTGAGTCCCTCAGTAGAATTAGGCTAGCCAGAATGAATTGAGCATAAAAGTGCTCTAGCAAATCACAAGATCCTAGGCAGGTAGCAGGCAGTGGAATATAGCTGACACTACACTGGAAGTCACTGCCGAGGCACTGAAAAAAGTGGAACCATTTCAGCATTCTATTTCCGCTTGCTGCAGAGCAATGATTGCAGTGAAACGGATGCAGGCAGAGCTGTCAATAATTCCAAACTGCTATATGCTGGAACAACAACCCCGCCGAGCTTACCAACTGCCTGGCCCTGTGCTGTGGAAGTATTCAGGCTGGAGATATCAGCTGGGATATGAAGAGGGAGGTTGGGGAGTTCTTCACAACACTCTTATCTAATGGCACTACCACAATGAACAAGTACTGTGTGATCCATGGATATAGTGAACAGTAGGCCAATTTTTTCACTGCCGATGGCTAGTGTTGTAAAAAAACTGGCTTGGGAGAATGGTATGCATCATCAAAAGATGTAGGACCAATGCTCTATCATGTGTGGAATGAACTTCCTTCATGATGGAATGTGTGACCTCTTGGCCACAGATATCATGTTCTACTTTGACCCACTGGCACTGAGCGCAAGTATTGCAGTTTTTCCAGTCCTTGTGCTTTGTCTGTGTTATGTTATCATTTTTAGACTTAAAATACTCCATATGCTGTATACTGCAGAAATCTGCAGAAATCCTTCACAGTAACAGATGTTGCATGTTGCTATATAGTCCTATGAATTGTGTTAAAGGTGCATGAATCAAGTGAAGGTAGCTAATTATTTTTATTGCGTTCATACAAACAAGATAAATATATCTTGCTACATGTGGTATTATAACTAGAATAATCTAGCTGTCTTGTCCTACAGGTGAAGAGCAAGTTCCGGAAAGGTGACGTGGAGGGAGCAAAAACATCATCCAAGCGAGCACTCTCCTGTTTCCATTTCATTTTCTTTGCGTATGTGTTGGTAATCTTATTCTTTGCCTGTGCCGCGCTCTTCGGAGTGTTCTATGGCATTGACGCATTTCGCTACAGATGAGATTTGTTGATCTCTTTTTTTCCTTACCCCGAGTCATTAATGATTTTTGTCAATTCATCTGTGGACCAGTCACTGGCAAAATATAGTCATTGTTTGCTAATTTGTACATGCTAATTAATATGAATCCCTTGGATCAGAACAAGAGAACTCTTCCAGGATGGACAAAATTTTCACTGTCCCATTTCTTCCCCTAAACAATTGGTGTTTGTAACACCAGCCCAAAATTATTCTAATTGGCTGGCATTGTCTAGTGAAGAATCAAGCTCTGCCAGCATCCATAAATTGATAACTGAGAGTATTCCCAGGCTCCAGAATATTTAATTTCAAATCATAAATAAGGGTGAGGCATATATTGCGTACTAATGCACTCCTGACCAATTGAGAAGATTATACCAGATCAAATATTATTATTACCGGTAGTATTTTTTAATTCTCTAGCAGATACAGTGTCCATGAAGAGTTTCCATGAGAAACAATAACAAACCCTCCCCCCCAAAACAACAACAACACAAACATGTTCTTTAGCAGGATGATTCTTGAGTCCACCAGCAGACTGATCCATTGCTCTATCCCAGGTTTCCTACACAGCGGATCCCAGCATGTTAGATGTGAGGCATGTCACATGACAGTCGTGATGTATTAGGCATGTGGGATACAGATATGTGTGATATGATGCTCCTTGACGTTTCAGATAATTGCTCTGTGTTTGGTAAAAGTAATGAGTTAAATCTATCAGTTGATCCAAGGTCACCCGAGGGAATTTTATCCATGCACCCTTCTTAGATTAACCCAGTTACCAGTCATATTTTTATCAACAATTGGACTTTATAACATCAGCCCAAAATTATTCTAACTAGCTGACGTTGTCTAGTTAAGAATGCAGCATCACCAAACTCTCTTTCAACCACTTGACCTGTCAGAAATTTTAATCCCAGACAACGTGGAAGTAAGTATCCTCTTCTTGAGTGAGTGATGGAAGTACCCCTCCCCTATACACACATTGTGATCTGCCCTTCAGACACCTTGGGGATCACTCAAGGTAACTATTGTGGTCACTCAAGGTGCCCTATAGACACATTGTGATCACTCGATGGCCTATAAACACCCAGTGTTCAATCAATATGCCCTATAGGCACCTAGTGGGCACTCAAGGTGCCCTCTAGACACCTTATGGACACTCAAGCTACCTGGGCTTGTATTTTCTTAGTGATCACATTATATTCAGGATATTAAATTTATGCATAAAGGGTGTGGACTATATATAGAAGCATTGTTTGTCTAAGGGAAATATACACTTGTGTTGGTTGCATTGACGTCTAGCCAATCTAGTCCCACCATGGCATTTCGCTAATTTATTCCAGGCTGAAGTCTGTTCCTTTCAACTCTTCCTGCCCATCACCACACCCAGTCTTAGCATCCCACCCAACCCCAACCCACCACACCAACACTTGCTGCATCCTCTCCAAACCCATTCCTACTCCACACCCCACCACACCCACTTTTGCTATACTCCACTACATTCACTCTTAGCTGCACTGCACTCTTGCTATAGAACTCATGCCCACGCTTGCTGCATCCCACCACCCCATTACTACATCCCACTACACTCACTCTTACTGCATGTTCTCCACACCTACTCTTGGGGTTGCTGTACCTTCATGCCCACTCCTATGCTCATCCCACCAGATCCAGTCCTGCTGCACCCCCCACCCCCCACACACACCTTGCTAAGAAAATCATTGTCTAATACATGGTAATGGAGAAACCAACCTGAGGAGGGGGTGGGGACAAGTGTGAGCAAGTGTGAAAGAGACAAGGAAAATAATATACAAAATGCTTTCATTTAAAAACAAAAGATTGCCATAAAAATAAGAGGAAAAAACTCTACCCGTGTTAGGTAGAAATCATTTACACAAATTCGCACAATTACCGGTGGTGATTTTTAGCTTAAAAGAACTGAAGATTCAGTTCCTTTTGCAAATGCTTCGATCTTTACCAAGTTGAATAAATTAATTAACACAATGCAACACATCACTAAACTGGTAACGTGCCTACCTCAAACTGCACAGTGATTCAAGATTGATCGGAATGTTATATATAGTGTATAAGTCTAGCAGCACATCTGATAGGTAATGGTGGTGTGGTTTCACATGCATGGCCTTGCATTCATCTAACTGGTTGTGAGACCTAATTTTCTTTCCTTTAAGAAGTTAATGAAGTTAAAAATTTTTTTTATTATAAAAGATTGTATAATTATAATGGAAGATATTAATAGAGTTGCTTATTTTTTAATCAAAAACATTTTTGTTCTCGTATTAAGTTGTTTCTTTTGTTGTGTCTGAATATTATAGTGGAGTGAAGTAGGACTCGGAACTTCAGGGTCTCCAGGGTCTAACTTGTTTATAATTGTTGTACACTGCACATATATATCACCATATACTATGCCTGCTGCTATTGCTGACTGTGCCCATGCAGGGACATCTATAACCTCCTTCAAAGACTTGGTACAGGTAAGAGTTGTATAGGATAACTTCACCGATCAAACAGCATTTGTTTTGATAGAGAATTAGCTCCTTCAGGAGCTAGACAAACCAAACAGCAGAACAGATGACAGGTTATGTTTTCTGCTCATAATACATGTGTGCTAGCCTGATTGCATCATTGGCAGAATTAGTCACCAGCTGATTGTTACCCACCATTTTATCCCGCAATTGAGAAATGCTCTTGTGGATGTGCATTGCATTGTTCTGGTACTCAAGTAATTATGAATTATGTTTTATATATGTGGTTTGAGATAGATAGAGATAGATCCATGAAGATGACAAGTTGTGTTTTTATTGGTCTGGGGGGTTACATTCAAGGCACTCTGGGAGTGTTTTTGGAGCTAATATCAGCATTTAAGCAAATGAAAAGCTGCTGGTGCGAGTTTTAGCTGAGGTATGAGCTTTTTTTTTTTTTTTGGCTAACCGCCCTTTTGAAATAGGGGCCAAACCATACAGAGAGTATATATACTGCAGTGTCCAATCTTTTTTATTACCAAAAAGGCTGTAAGAATGCATGAAGTGTATTTTTTCGGCGGTTATATACCAGATCTCAAGAACGGCAGAAAGGGTGGGAACGTTTCATGGACCACATGTAAAACTATAATACTACCAGCAGGTTAGTCACTTGCACAACCTGCAGAGTAGAATTCTGTTAGCTGGAGTCAAGATCTAGCGACAGGTCACTCTAGAGATCAAGAGTGCCTTACTGGCAATGCTTGAACATGTCTATACACCGAGCTGAGGTCTTGGAATTAGCCACCAGCTGGTTCTTACCAACCACTTCATTCTGCAATTGAGAAACCGAGTCTGCTGGCAATGCATGTATATACATGTCTATACACAGAGCACAGGTCATGGAAAAATACAATAGAGCATTCATAAGTCAGAGATGGAAAAAATTTAAAATGTTTGTCAGTCCAAAGGCAATAAAAATAAAATGAGGATTTGAACACACAAAGAAATTTTTATTAAAAAAATAAAATTACAATTGAAGGTTACTAAAAACTCACAGGTTTATTATGATTACTATTGCAAACATGATGAGCAGGGTTTGCACAAACAAAACAAACAAGCTCAAAATGGGGTTCGATCGCAGCACGAATTTGAGCAGCTTGAAGGGACTATTTGGGTTTCCTCGCTTGAAGAGAGCTGCTACATCTGGCTTGGACCGGTGCCGGCTGTCCTTAGGGATGTGCTGCATGATCTTTATGTGGTCAGCTGGAATGCTCTCACGCCTCAGGAAAGACTTGAGCCCTTAAATAAAAAAGTAAGTTTTGTAATTTTGATAATTAAGGCACACACACACACATCCACAGTGGTTAGGGCCAAGGACAGTTTTTCCCTCAAAACGCTAAAAAACGTCCCAATTGGAGCAAAATAGAGCTTCTTTCGGTTAAAAAGGGGAGATTTGTCATCAAAAGCCATTTTCTGTCGTTTAAAGAGTAGAAACAGTTCCACAAAGTTGAAAAGGAAGCTAATGTGCCCATTTTGACAAGAATGAGGAACAAACAGTTTGTTATAAGAATCAGCTCTATTCAGGTAAGGAAACAAAAGGCTGCAGAGCTACAGTGCTATATGTTTGTCTACAAAACAAGAAGAATGAAAACTTAGAATGAGGAAATCCGTGCAGGAGGACTTCCTTTCTCAAGAGTGGAGGGATCCAGATCTTACAAAGCTTATTAAACTGTAGTCAAGGCCAAGAAGAGCTGGTCAATAACAGCAGTGCATTTATTCCCCCCCTCTCCCCCCCTACCCTACTCCCTCCCTTTTTTACGCTCTCTCACCTCTGAAACTGGAAGCAAGTTTTCTGCTGTTTTCTAATATCTACTGGGCATGTGCAGGTAAAAATCTATTGTTCAATGCATACCAGTTTTTAATCTATTTTTCTTGTGAATAATGTCCGAGTTGATGCCAATGGATTTTTATGGCGGTCAATTAGTCTATGAACATAACAATGATCACTATCACCCAAACAATAACCATAACTTGTTCCAATGACCATAATCTCCAGATGAAAGAGAGACCGCACGCATGTCCAGAATTATATACAACAACCTTTCCTAGGACTTCCCGAGATGTGACTGTCCATAAATATATTGTAAGGAATCGGTGCTAGGGCTAGGGGAGTTAGGGGATAAGACCAGGGATACTCTAGGGTCAGGGGACTTAGGGGATAAGACCAGGGATACTCTAGGGCTAGGGGACTAGGGGATAAGACCAGGGATACTCTAGGGCTAGGGTACCTAGGGGCTAAGACCAGGGATACTCTAGGGCCAAGGGACTTAGGGGAAGACCAGGGATACTCTAGGGCCCAGGGACTTAGGGGATAAGACCAGGGTCAGGGGACTTAGGGGATAAGACCAGGGATACTCTAGGGCCAGTGGACTTAGGGGATAAGTAGCTAACTATGGGTCATCGACCCCATACTTAATGGGTGACGACCCTTTACCCACATGCCAATACCTACATGTACGCATGCGCACACGAGTATATTGTTAGTTGTAATATCATTGCCTATGTTAAGACAACGCTTTGTGTCCAGTTGAATCCAATGGTAAATAGAACTTGTGTTCTTATCTATGATATTACAACTCACCCTAACGTGGTCGTTTCCCCTCTGATTGAAGCTGGCAAAGAATTTGCAAACCAGGAAGCAAGCTCTGAAGGAATATCTATTTAGCGCCCACCGCACGAGGCATGGATGAAAGGAGATGCCCAATCGATGGATGCGAATACCTGATACCAGAGGGAGCAATGAACAACCCGGCATTAGCTGCCGCGCATCTGTCTGGTCACATCATGAACCACAAAAGCGAAGGGGGGAAATCGAAGACGGAAGCGGTCAAGAGACCCACCATATCCTCGTCAGGTACGACACAAGATTGGTACTATTTCCTATCCAGGTGGGCTGACTATGTGAAGGCCACCAAAACAAAAGGGGAAGAAAGAGCTATCCAGTTGCTCGAGTGCTGTGACCCAAGGTTAAGGAGAGATCTGCAGAGGAACGCCGGGGACATAACCCTATCCAGTTTGCCTGAGAAGGACATCCTAGCAGCCATCATGGTGCTAGCCGTGCGAATGGAGAACCCCACAGTGGCAAGGAACTGTCTCCACAGCATGACCCAAGACAGAGAAGAACCCGTCAGGGAATTCGGGGCTCGCCTCAGAGGACAAGCTTCTATCTGTAAGTATAATAAGAAATGTACATGCGGTCTAACTGTTGATTATACAGAGGAGAACGTTGCTGATGCCCTGATAACAGGACTGTCAGACCCAGACATTAAACAGGGAATACTGGGGGAACCTGACCAACCGCTCACGATGGAAAAGGTGATGAGCTACGTGGAGTCGAAAGAGGCGGGAAAGGCATCTGCATCTAGGTTAGACACACCGAGTTCAACCGACGCGATAGGGAGTGGCTACAGGAAGCAGACGAGAAGAGTTCGAGACACACCCCCACGGGAGAGGACGTCGACGAGAGATGAAGACGACTGCTACTTCTGCAGACAGAAAGGTCACGGCAAATACCCTATCCATTCTATCAGAAAGGAGGAATGCCCTGCATTCGGTAGGAAGTGCAAAAGATGTGGCAAGGAAAATCACGCAGACAAGGTGTGTAAAACCAAATTAGCACATAAGAGTGTACAAGAAAATGCCATATTCCACCAAGTATGTGTCATGTCAACACCTGACAGAAATAACTGCCACACGTTGAAGCACCACATCTTTAACAGGCGAAACAAGAAATGGGAGAGACGACACGCTCAACCTCAACCCATAAGAAAGCTGACCGCCACACTGGATAAGGACGACTACGCCCAGTTGAGCCTACCACAGAGGCCAAAGCACAGAAGTATCAAGATTGAAGGGATGGCTGACACAGGTTGCCAGAGTTGCCTTGCAGGCACCAACTTGCTCAGAAGATTGAACCTATCCACGAAAGATCTGATACACGTCGACCAGAAAATGCGGGCTGCTAACAAAAGTAACATCACTGTTGTCGGTGCCATATTACTCACGCTAGCACAGGAAGAATCGGAGAAAATTACAAAACAGATGGTATATATAACCCCCAATGTTTCACGTTTATTCCTATCCAGAGAGGCTTGCTCAGACTTGGGACTAATACCTCAAGGATTTCCAGCGACTATCATTGCACCAATCAGTGGCATTACGGATGACAACAGGCCACACAAGGATAACACAAGCGACCCTATACCGCAGGGAGACCACAAGGAGCGGACTCACTCGATACCGAAGGACAAGAAATGCCCTTGCTCATGCCCAAAACGCTCCCCACCCCCGCCGGGGCCGGCACATCTGCCTGTACCAGCGACCGAGGCCAACAGGGGAACACTAGAAGCACACCTCAGAAAGATGTTTAGAGCATCAACCTTCAATGTCTGCGACCATCAACCGCTGCCGATGATGTCTGGTCCACCACTACGGTTAAACATCGACCCCGAAGCCACACCAATAATGGCCCACAAGGCAGCATCAATCCCAATCCACTGGGAAGAAAAGGTCAAAGCTACATTGGACAGAGACGTCAGACTTGGAGTGATAGAGAAAGTCCCAATCGGAACACCAGATTCATGGTGCCAGCGAATGATGATAGTTGGAAAGAGCAACGGAGAACCACGCCGAGTCATCGACTTCCAGGCCCTAAACCGCACAGCCACAAGGGAGACTCATCATACCAAATCTCCATTCCACCAGGCACGAGATGTACCTAGAGGTATGAAAAAATCCGTGTTTGATGCATGGAATGGATATCACTCGGTGAGACTGCACCCGGATGACAGGCACTTCACCACCTTTATAACCCCGTGGGGCAGGTACCGCTACTTAACAGCTCCACAAGGGTACATCGCTTCCGGCGATGGATGCACAGCAAGATACGACAGTTTGGTTGAAGACATCAAAAACAAAACTAAATGCATCGATGACACCTTGATCTGGTCAACTGACATTGAAGAGGCATTCCATGACGCTGTACTGTGGCTGACTCGGTGTGGAGAGAATGGGATCACCCTGAACCCTGCCAAGTTCGTCTTCGCCCAAGATGACGTGCACTTTGCGGGATTTGATATAGGACTGTCTACAGTGAAGCCAGGCAGGAAGTTCACGAAAGCAATAGCTGAATTCCCAACGCCTAAGAACACTACCGACGTTAGATCATGGTTTGGGCTGGTAAATCAGGTGGCATACACTTTTTCAAAAACTGAAGTCATGGCCCCTTTTCGAGACCTCCTCAAGCCGTCTACCAAATTTGAGTGGACAGAGAACCACCAGGAAGCATTCCAGGAATCAAAGAACACAATAATCAACGAGATCAACACAGGTGTAGAGATTTTTGACAAGAACAGACCGACATGCCTGGCGACCGATTGGAGCAAGACAGGCATAGGATTCTGGTTATTCCAAAAGCACTGTAAATGCCCTTCAAAAGATTTATTCTGTTGCAAAACTGGCTGGAGAATCACTCTTGTTGGGTCACGATTTACCCACTCAGCAGAGTCACGCTACGCTGCTATAGAAGGGGAGGCACTTGCAGTTGCCGATGCACTGGAAAAATGCAGGCATTTCATACTGGGATGCACGGACTTGATCGTGGCAGTCGACCACAAACCATTATTAAAGATCTTTGGAGACCGAGCACTAGCTGACATATCCAGTACAAGAATCAGGAACCTGAAGGAGAAAACCTTGAAATACAGATTTAGGATGATCTACATACCTGGGGTAAGAAACACGACATCTGATGCTCTTTCTCGATACCCTACCGGCATTGCAACCCCTGACAAGATGGTGCTACCAGACGTCGTGACTGCACCACCACCAAAGATCCCCATTACTCTCATGGCTGGCATTAGCACAGAAAACCAAGGAGAACGGGAAGAAGATGATCTCACAGAATCTCTGTGTGCAATCTTGACATCAGCTATGCCCATCACGTGGCAAAAGCTAAAAGAGGCCTCAACGCAGATGATGACATACAAAGGCTCCTCACCGCAATTGAAGAAGGTTTCCCTAACAAACGTACGGACACCCCATTGGCCATCCGTCCATACTACATCCATCGGGAACACCTCTACTCAACCGATGGGGTGGCAGTATACAAGGACAGACTCGTTATCCCGATGGCTCTACGGGACGACTGCCTCAACGCATTCCATTCGGCCCATCAAGGTGTAACTATGATGACGGCCAAAGCAGAATCCTCAGTATTTTGGCCAGGAATCTCTGCAGACATAGCGGACCGCAGAGCAAACTGCACAAGATGCAATACAATGGCGCCATCCCAAGCAGCCCTACCCCCAATACCACTTACAGCGCCAACTCATCCATTCCAGAGCATCTGTGCGGATTATTTCAACCACAAAGGCCACACATATGTGGTAATCGTGGACCGATACTCTGGATGGCCAATAGTGGAACGCTCCCAAGATGGAGCAAAAGGCCTGACGAGCAACCTCAGAACCATTTTCTCAACATTCGGCATCCCAGATGACTTGACAACGGATGGGGGACCTGAATTCACCTCTTCTCACACGAGAAAATTCCTGGAAAACTGGGGAATATCACACAGGATCAGCTCGGTAGCAAATCCACACAGCAATTGCCGAGCAGAAATTGGGGTGAAAACAGTGAAGAGAGCGTTAGCAGGGAATACCCCGGATAATGGAGAACTCAACACGGATGCGTTCCAGAAAGCAATGCTCACATATAGGAATACCCCGGACCCAATTACAAAAGTGTCACCGGCAATAGCAGTATTTGGCAGATCTATCCAAGACTTGTTACCAGTGTTACCAGGAAAGCTAAAGCTTCATGATTACTGGGAAAAGATACTGGACAGCAGAGAGAAGAGCCTCGAAGACAGACATGGGAAAGAAGCGGACAAGTGGACTGAACATTCGAGACCACTTACACAACTCAAGATAGGAGACAAGGTTCACGTGCAAAATCAAACGGGGAATTTCCCACGACGATGGGACAAAACTGGCACGATTATCGAAGTAAAGCAATTCCACCAATATCTGGTGAAGCTACAAGGCTCGGGGAGAATCACTCTTAGAAATAGAAAATTCCTACGACGATTCTGCTCACCTACCAAACCGGATGTAATGCCAGAGCTGATACAACCAGCCCAGCTGCCCAACATACAACCAGCCCAGCTGCCCAACATACAACCAATTGACATAAACATCAGGCCACTGGACGCCACGATTCGCCAAGAGATATCGCCTCCCACACCTACTGTACCTACTACAGACATAACCATGGCAACGCCCACCAACCACCCTGTGGAATCCAGATTGACTGGAAGCCAACCAGCTATATCAAAGAACCCCCAACTCGAGAGGAACCCCACCCCAAAGGAACCAGTCTTCACTCCGGTCCTACGACGGTCAAAAAGACAATGCGTGCTGAAACTACCTCAGCCTTCATACAAGTGAAGGCTTGGGGGGGGGATAGCTAACTATGGGTCATCGACCCCGTACTTAATGGACGGCGACCCTTTACCCACATGCCAATACCTACATGTACGCATGCGCACACGAGTATATTGTTAGTTGTAATATCATTGCCTATGTTAAGACAACGCTTTGTGTCCAGTTGAATCTAATGGTAAATAGAACTTGTGTTCTTATCTAATAAGACCAGGGATACTCTAGGGCCAGGGGACTTAGGGGATAAGACCATAGGGCCAGGGGACTTAGGGGATAAGACCATAGGGCCAGGGGACTTAGGGGATAAGACCAGGGATACTCTAGGGCCAAGGGACTTAGGGGATAAGACCAGGGATACTCTAGGGATAGGGGACTTAGGGGATAAGACCAGGGATACTCTAGGGCTAGGGGACTTAGGGGATAAGACCAAGCATACTCTAGGGCTAGGGGACTTAGGGGATAAGACCAGGGATGCTCTAGGGATAGGACTATTCTAGGGCTATCCATGAAAAACATTAGGAAAGGAGGAGGAGTTTAGCTACTTGTGACAAACTATCCCTACAGCCCCACCCCTCCTACCTACAATTCCCCAACGCAATAAGTGTCCAACTATCAACTAGAGAGCTATGTATAGAGGCTGCAACATTCCAGGCCATGTAGATATATAGTCTGGACCGTTAATACATCTGTGCCCCCCCCCCCCCCCCACCCCCACACACAGTGCCAGAGGGACTGTATCAAGTCGCTCACTGTTGCATTGCATAGAGAGTGAATATATAAAATCAAAGTGGTTGCAGTAAATCATCATATCAAAGCAGGAATATAATAAGGTCCCTAGCAAACACATACTATTGCTGGTAAAACAAATACATTGGCCACAGATGTGAGGATGATTAAAAGATGAAGAGCAATGCCTACACAATTTAACGAAGTTGTTCATGATGCTGAATGCATTGATGATAACACTGCTTATAAGCATTGCTTACAAGCATTTGTTAAACAACATATATAGGAGTCCTTGCCACTATCTGGTCATAAGATTGGAAATTGCCATACAATCCAAATGCTATATATTGATGAACCAAATTACTTCTACAATTCCAGTTGGTCGTTGGCATTTGTTTCACTGCTGTTGTCTGATGACCATTGTCAGGTGATTGTTGTCTAATGACTGTCGTCTGAGGACTGTCGTCTGATGACTCGTCTGATGACTGTCATCTGATGAAGGTTGTCTGATGACTGTTGTCTGATGACTATCGTCTAATGACTGTCGTCGTCTGATGACTGTCGTCTGATGACTGTCGTCTATGGACTGTCGTCTGAGGACAGTCATCTGTCGTCTGAGGACTGTCGTCTGAGGACTCGTCTGATGACTGTCATCTGATGAAGGTTGTCTGATGACTGTCGTCTGATGACTGTCGTCTGATGACTGTCGTCTGAGGACTGTCATCTGAGGACTGTGGTCTGAGGACTGTCGTCTGAGGACTGTCATCTGATGAAGGTTGTCTGATGACTGTCGTCTGATGACTGTCGTCTGATGACTGTCGTCTGATGACTGTGGTCTGAGGATTGTCGTCTGATGACTGTCATCTAATGACTGTCGTCTGATGAAGGTTGTCTGAGGGCTGTCGTCTGAGGACTGTCGTCTGAGGACTGTGGTCTGAGGACTGTCGTCTGATGACACCTCTGATGACTGTCATCTGATGAAGGTTGTCTGATGACTGTCGTCTGAGGACTGTCGTCTGATGACACCTCTGATGACTGTCATCTGATGAAGGTTGTCTGATGACTGTCGTCTGATGACTGTCGTCTGAGGACTGTCATCTATGGACTGTCGTCTGAGGACTGTTGTCTGAGGACCGTCGTCTATGGACTGTCGTCTGAGGACTGTCGTCTGAGGACTGTCGTCTGAGGACTGTCGTCTGAGGACTGTCGTCAGAGGACTGTCGTCTGATGACTCATCTGATGAAGGTTGTCTGATGACTATCGTCTAATGACTGCCGTCTGATGACTGTCGTCTAATGACTGTCGTCTGAGGACTGTCGTCTATGGACTGTCGTCTGAGGACTGTCATCTGAGGACTGTCGTCTGAGGACTGTCGTCTGAGGACTGTCGTCTGAGTACTGTCGTCTGAGTACTGTCGTCTGATGACTGTCGTCTGATGACTGTCGTCTGATGACTGTTGTCTGATTGTTGATGGGTTGTTGATTTCAATCGGAAACAAGAGTCTACTGCAAAGTAATATTTTTCTTCTCTTCAGCCACGAAAAAAAAGTTCAAGTCACTTGGAAAAACAAACCAAACATCACGTAAACACTGCAGCTGATGCCTTCTCTATCATGACAAACCTTGTACATACTGACTCGGAGAGAAAGCCATCGCTATCTGCTTTAGCACTACATTGGCTGGCTGCAAGGGTGTATGGGGGTAGGGGGGGGGGGGGGGGGGGATGCAATAGCTCTTTCTTGGGTCATTGTCACTACCCCTCCACCCCCTTGATTTTAATGGCCACACGAGACTGGGTCAAACCCTCCATAACCCTCTTTTCCCCATGCCCCAAGTTAGCCCCTCTCCCCTTGGCAAACTTTCTGTATACAGCACTCTGTGTGGTTCAGTTGCCAGGGTTCCCTTAATAAACGACCAAAAAAAATTGGAAAAAGATATGGCTCCAGGTCTCTCTAAGGTTGGCTGTAGGCTCTTCTGTTGCTTGGGATAGTTTCAGAGAGTGAAATAAACTGTCTCGAGATAACTTCATTTCCAAAGTTAGCTGGTAACTGATTTTCAAATCGTCAAAACTGGCAAATGGTCGGTGAATAGCCATACTGTATATGGTTTCCAAACTTGGTGGATAAATAAGGAATGATTTTTTTGTGCTGAATGATGACTACTCAATGTTTTATGGAAATTTGAAAACAGGAGTGCATTATGTCACTGCGATGGTGAGAGAGCTTAAAGGTGCAGAGTTGAATGAAGATGTTTGGGGTGGATAGCAACAATTTTTAATTTTTTTAATTCACTAATAAAATGTTCACAATAAATTACGAGTGGTGTCAAGTGAGTGACCACAAACAGCACTTGAAAGAAAAGGTGGGAAAAAAACAATCAACACCTGCTACATGACAACTTTGGAGTCCTACTCGCACAGCATGCTACATGCACTTGTCCTGCACAAACTGGCAGTCGATTGGTTATCTTATTGCTGAACTAAACCCAGGCGAAGTCTTTGCCTCCCCCCACCACCAACCACCCCCACATAATAATAATAATCCAAATATGTCACATCCAAGTACCATCTGACCTCATTATATTTATAGCATACGGCCGATTCTATATTTTGCCAGAAGAAGTTAGGATCTTCTGGACATGGCTCAGTTGCTTGATCACCAACTAGTTGACCTTTCTTGGTGGCGTCATTTGCAAACAACCAGAGTGGGCAATGCCGTGGATGAGGAAATTAGAGCTCTATCAGGTATAGTTGTATAGTTCTACATGTACAGTGACAGATGTGCCCCTGTGGCTACTGCTTGGGATACTAGCAACTAGTGTGCCAGCGTATGATGCCATCACTGGCCAATACACCAAATATAGTGTACTAGTATATGATGCAATTACACCAAATATAGCAATGTCAGAAATGTGTGCCATGACCTTAGACTAGTGGTGTACCTTACAAAGTAAACAGTACCTGCTTCTTCTTTGTCGGGTAGCCCTTTTGGAGCCTCCAAAAAGAGCCACGCCTCTCCTTTATGATTGAGGTAGGTGGCAAAGGAGATCAAGCTGCACCGATCCAGTAGCTGGCGAGAGAGAGAATAAAAATATATCTTTTCTCCAATGAATAGGTCACACACTCCGCCCCTCTCCCATTTCCCTTCCTTGCAGATTAGAGTCTAGACCCACTCTCTCTCTAGCTGTCCTCCATGTCCCATAGGGTTCCTTCTGATGGCCACGAGTTCTTATGATATTATATTCAGCCTGGCTGCATGTGTGTGATCCAGTGAAGACATGGACAACCTCCATGACCTTCAAGTCAAGTTGCCTCAAGCAAGTGTGCACCAAGTAATAATCATTCCTTGGTGGCACATGCATAGCTATCCCAGTACCGACACAAACCTTTCCTAGAACATCCTGGGATTCTAGGGGTACTTGGAACTAGCCCGGGACGTCCCCAGTGAGGGTGACTGATTATACACATAGATCCTGCATCCCGGGATACTTGGGACTATCGTAGTGAAGGTGACTGATTATACACATGGATCCTGGAATACTTGTTTCCTTGGATACTTAGGACTACCCTAGTGAGGGAGACTGATTTTACAGCATGGATCCTGGAATACTTGCATCCCAGGATACTTGGAACTATCGTAGGATGTCCCTAGTGAGGGTGACAGATTATACAGCATGGATCCTGGAATAATTGCATCCAGGGATACTTGGAACTACATCCGGGGTGTCCCTAACTCTGCCAATATTAATAGCATCCCCCTAACCCCAGACCTACCCATGGAATAGCCCTGGGCCCAGCCCTAGCCATGGAATACTCTTAGTCATAGCCCCAGAATACCCCAGGTGGACTTAGCCACGAAACGTCACAGCCCTAGAGTGTGTCTCTTAGCCCAAACACAGATCCTGGGATCCATGCTCTACAGTGAGTCACCCTCTCTAGAGAGATCCTGGGATCTGCTCCAGGGTCCTGCTACTCTCTAGGAAAAGGGTCTGCTCTACACGTATTCACTCATTTCCCCGGATGGATTGACCTCACACTTACACACCACAAATGTGTGCGACCTCTGTACCTTTTGCTCCACCACAGTGGACCAAAATCTCCTTCCTTTTCTTTCCACCATCCACTTGACTCTGCCTACTAGCCACACCCTCCCCTTGTTGTCCAGGTAACCAGCATCCTCAATCCTCAGCCAAACAGTTCCATCCATATCAGTCACCAGCCGCTTTGACTCCACCTACAGAAGAGAAGCATTCATTAATACATGTGACATTGACATGTGATATGACCATGTGTGTAAGATAGGTGATACATGTGACACGAACATGTGACATGACCATGTGTGTGAGATAGGTGATACATGTGACACGAACATGTGACATGACCATGTGTGTGAGAAGTGAGATAGGTGACACATGTGACACGAACATGTGATATGGACATGACCATGTGTGTGAGTGTGTGAGAAGTGAGATACATGTAGGTGACACATGTGACACGAACATGTGACATACCATGTGTGTGAGAAGTGAGATAGGTGATACATGTGACATGTGACATACATGACCACGTGTGTGTGAGAAGTGAGATAGGACACAAGTGACACAAACATGTGATATGACCATGTGTGTGAGAAGTGAGATAGGTGATACATGTGACATGAACATGTGACATGACCATGTGTGTGTGAGAAGTGAGATAGGTGACACATGTGACATGAACATGTGATATGGACATGACCATGTGTGTGAGAAGTGAGATACATGTAGGTGACACATGTGACACGAACATGTGACATACCATGTGTGTGAGAAGTGAGATAGGTGATACATGTGACATGTCACATACATGACCACGTGTGTGTGAGAAGTGAGATAGGTGACTCATGTGACACCAACATGTGATATGAACCTGTGACATGGACATGACCATGTGTGTGTGTGAGAGATGTGAGGGAGTCTTCGGGAGTGTCAGGGATAATGATGAAAATATGTTAACGAGCACAAAAGAAGTACATAAAGAGTGAGAAGATGGGGAAGACCTGGGAGTGCCAACATCTGCAATGACACTTTTCTCCCCCCCCCCCACACACCACACACACACACGTTAGATCATGCTATGAAAAGGTGTGTGTGTGTTGTGTGTGTGTGTGATTGGCATTTGTGTATGCGTACATGTTTAGGACACGTTTACTCCTATTGTGTCCACTGTAGTGCTAAGAGGTGAATACAAGTCTAAACATCTCTTGTCCTCAGCTGTTGTTTGTGCACATCTACTACAACATGTTGTGCTTGAATCATGTGACCTGGTAAGTGTTGACATGCCAGCCGGAGATGACCACCTCGCCAACCTGACCAGCAGGAAGTTCATAGTCCACGGCAATATTGACAGGACCAGTAATGGGACCTAATACAACAGCAACAATGGCAGCAACAAATTAGTGATAGTGACACGTGCAGCCTAGGAAAGGAGGTGGAAGATGAAATCAAAAGTGCAGAAAGGAAGAACACAACAACAACAGCAGCAACAACAACAACAACGACATTGAATGACAACAACATGCACACCTTCCAGTATCTGTATGATCTTGACGCTCCCCTCGAAGACGGGCTTGCCCACACAGAGACCTTCTTGTTCGGAATTTTCTAGCTCTATCTTCTCCTTGGCAAATATCATGGCAATAGGCTCAGCCTCTGTGCTACCATAGACCACTGCAGTTCTCTCCTTGGACACCACACCACAGATAGTCCGCAATACATGTTTGAAGACAGGGGCACCTCCCAGTCCAACGTACTGGGCAGGAAAGGGGACATTGTGTTTCTGTGCGTACACAGCCAGCTTCTCAACAAATGCAGGAGATCCCGTCACAGCATTACACTCATACTTCTTTAAGACCTTCATGATCTCCGAAGGTCTGGCCTTGTCTATGCTGGGGAAAAGGAGACAGAGAGATCCAACCTGCAGACACACAAAGAATAAAAACCACGACGTTTTCAGTGAAACAGGGATTAATTAAGTGGCTTTGAAATTGTGACTGCATTAGGAAGACAGAGGCCCCTCCCACAAAACCTCATTCTTATTTCTGCACTCACCCAGCCTAACCCAGCCTATGAAAGAATGTGTCGTATTAATGTGCACGTGGTTTCAGTTTATCCTCTCTCTATTAGTTCAGAGTTGGACAACTATAGAGAACTTGATTCAATAAGATTAGGGGGTTGTGGGATGAAGAGGGTGGAGTGAGTGGGTTAGGTGGAACGAAAATGATATCTTACTTTGAGGAAGTGCAATGGGAAGACAAGAAGGTTAGTGCAATACACAGCCTCCTCCTCCTCCAAGCCTAGCTCCTCCTTCAACATCTGGTCATAGGTCATGGTGAGAGATTGGCTCTGGTTCAGGAGGAAGCTGTGCTTGCGCAGCAGGAGCTTGGGCATGCCCGTACTTCCGGTGGTGAACGTGACGAGGGCGTGCTCCACAGGTTCCACTTCCAGGTGTGAGAACAGCTCTCCCTGACTGCTGGGGAGTTCCAGATCCCCCAATTCGAGGTGGAGGGGGATGTGCCGCAATGCAGGGAGGATGTACTATGTTGTTCACAACAACAACAACAGGCAGGTCTAATAAAGTTAGGTAAAGCAGGGTTTCATTTAGAAAATTGGCAACTGGAGGAATCTGGATATTAAGGGGATGATGGTTAAAGATGTGACAAAGTTTCTAATGATACAATTTCCAAGGGGGGGGGGCAAAAAGGTTCCAAGGGGGCTACCGTTTAAAAGGTAGTAAAAATTTGGCTTCTCAAAAGCTGGAAAATATTCAAATATCTATGAGTAAAGAGCAACAAGGAGGACGAGCTATAATCCTTCTTGAGCGAGACCTGAGATACATACACACATCAGACTCTTTAAGGCCAGCATTTCAGGCAGGTTCTAAATTTTGAAATTTATAATTTTTTATCTTTTTAAAAATAAGTAAATACTACTAATAATAAATATTTGTTTTTTTAAAACATTCTGCAGGTAAATGTACATCAGTAAAGTTGGCACAACATTATCTCGAGCACACAAGCTAATGGAGTAGCACTATCACTCCTACTGTATGTAGCTTTTCCAAGGGCATCAAGTACTTGTACAAGGGACAAATCACTCAGCACTTTTTAAACATCATTACCAGCATTGATGAATCAAATTGTTCAAGTTGGCAGTGATTAAAAAAAAGTTGTCTCTTGGACTAGTGAGTCCCAAGACGCTAAAATTAGTGTCTGGCAGATACTAAACTAAACCAATGGACTGGCATACGTGTGTTCAGGTGAAAACTCCGACATTGTTCACATCCACACATACTTCACTCTAAAAAGAACTGCATGCGCTATGTATATATATATATATATATTGGATGTTTTCATCTGCACTGCCTAGTATACTGCCACATTGCTATGCTTCCTGCTGCAGTAGACTGCCACATTGCCTGCTGGAGTAGACTGCCACATTGCTATGCTTCCTGCTGGAGTAGACTGCCACATTGCTATGCTTCCTGCTGCAGTAGACTGCCACATTGCTATGCTTCCTGCTGGAGTACACTGCCACATTACTATGCTTCCTGCTGGAGTAGATTGCCACATTGCTATGCTTCCTGCTGGAGTAGACTGCCACATTGCTATGCTTCCTGCTGCAGTAGACTGCCACATTGCTATGCTTCCTGCTGGAGTAGACTGCCACATTGCTACGCTTCCTGCTGGAGTAGACTGCCACATTGATATGCTTCCTGCTGCAGTAGACTGCCACATTGCTATGCTTCCTGCAGGAGTACACTGCCACATTGCTATGCTTCCTGCTGGAGTAGACTGCCACATTGCTATGCTTCCTGCTGGAGTAGACTGCCACATTGCTATGCTTCCTGCTGGAGAAGACTGCCACATTGCTATGCTTCCTGCTGCAGTAGACTGCCACATTGCTATGCTTCCTGCAGGAGTACACTGCCACATTGCTATGCTTCCTGCTGGAGTGGACTGCCACATTGCTATGCTTCCTGCTGAACGGGAGTAGCGGGCCAAATTAAAGAAGAGAAAAGGTTGACACAGCAACTGAGTCAATGTTATGGTTACATAAATAATACACATAAATTCGGTAGTCATCACTTAAAGTAGTTGTTTTATATTGTATTATTGCACATGACTGCATATGAAGCCAGCATGTTGCCATAATCCTATTCCCCCACCAAAAAAGTGTTCCCCCCCCCCCCCCCCAACCTTGTTGCTTGCCTGCCAATGGTTGGTGTGCCTCTGAATAGTGAGGAGAGCTCCGTGGTGCATGGCCACAAGAATGGTTTTCACACAGGATGATGAAACAACATTTCCTTGGTCATATATACACTGAGTCAAGAACAAGGAAAGGGTGAGACAAGGAAAGGGTGAGATCACGGAGCTGCTATGAAGAGATGGCACGTGTTGCTGCCATTCTCATCCATGCTACATATAAAAGACACGTATGGGTTTCAGAAGTTCCATTTATCTGTGGGGTCTGTGGGGTCCAATTTTGTGGGGTTTCATTTGTCTGGGGTTCCATTTGTCTGTGAGGGGTTCAATTTGTCTGAAAGGTTCCATTTGTTTGTGTGGTTCCATTTTCTGTGGGGTTTCTGTCTGTGGGGTCCAATTTGTCTGAAGGTTGTCTGTGTGGTTCCATCTGTCCCGTGGGGTTCCAATGTCTGACGGGTTCATTGTATGAGGATCTCACACTCGAACCATTCTATTTATGTATCATTGCCATTCTGAATACACTGATAATTGGTCATCATTATCAACAATTGAACCTCCTTGTACTTTGGACTTCACACACTGAAAAGAAAGAAAGACAAATGAGCATAGTCTGTGTGTTATCAACTCCAGAGACCCCTTACCTCCCCTCCCCCTGCTACTTCAATTGTTGACCCAAGCAGTTGTGTTGGTGGTGAGAGTTTGGACAGACAGGGTGTGGAGATGCAGGCTGCAACTGACTTGTGAAGCCACTTATGAGGATGTGATCCTCTTTTGGTATGAAATAAACAATGCTATGGTCACGACACTTATATACTTACTAAGCTTTGCTTAGGGTGTTTCTTGTGTAGATCAAGGTTCAGCCAACTGACTTTGAGGTCAGCTTCTCCAACCTTCTAGAAGCTTTTCCATTTCAAGGCTGTGCCTTCTCCCATCAACATCTGCTGTATGCTGACTCAGCCATCTCCAATTGTGACATGGTAGAGCAGAGAACAAAAATACAAAGGAAAAAAAGTGTCTTTCTCTCTAACATTCGGTTGCATGCTACAACCTCCCTCTGAAACCGTCCGGTGGGCGTGGTCTGAATGCGCTGTGTGCCTAACAAAAGGGAATTATTACCATCAGAGAGACCAGTGCCTAACGTCGAGATGGCCACTAACCAAACTGAGACTGCCTAACAACCAGGTTTTCTGTGTATTTAATGAAGTTGTTCAAGTTCCGTAATAGTGTACAAGGTCACCTTTCTTCTGTTTGACCAAGCCTAGGATTTCCTTATAGCATTAGTTTCTAGATTACCACATGTGACACCAAATGTGCCTAATTAATTTATATGTATCCAACAGTGTATAACTCTATTATGTGTAGCAAAACTAATATTTTATCCCATGAAAGCAGCTATGTACTAATGCATGGTGGCAATTAGTCCAGAAGAGGTAGGACCACTACGTGGATCATTCACTGCCATTGACTAATATGCAGCACTATGTAATGTTATAGAAAGATGAATATCAGAGTCAAGAGGTGCTTAAGATAAACTTGTAGGCATCAGGAAATTGACGGAGGCAAACGTGCATCAGCGGCTCTCCCATAACAACAGAAGCTGGGTCTATATACAGCATCATTAACTGGGCAAAGGATCATTAGAGCACATGTGTCTAAAATTGTCGTGTTCACTGTCAATGTTGAAATAATTGACGTGGCTAATCACATGAAGGAGAAGAAGAAAGGTTTCTCAATACTACAGAAATAGATGTCTTCTGTTTTGGGTTTAGTGAGCTAGTGCTGATAAGACAAGAGGTAAGTTCCAGAGAGAAGGAAGGAGAGCTGCTGCTTATTGAAGTGAAAAGAGAGAGCCAGCAAGAGACTGACAATGTATGTGTATGAGGTGGGGAAGAGAGCTTCCACTCATGCTCAGGGCAGTGGTGCTTTGATAATTAGCTTGTTGTACATCACTGAGCGGTAGTAGTTATCTAAGCCACAAAGAACATTTTTCTAACCATAAAATTAAGTGGCTACAGTTTCAACATGAATAACTGATGAGGTAAAATTCCACATGTATGAGAACAGCTCGAGCTAATGGGAAGCTGGCTGTGTCTCTGCGGTGTATGTCAATGTGTAAGCTTTTCTATCTGTCATCTACATATTGATCATATGTTGTCTGTCCTAAATATATATAAGGCACCCTTCCAAAAATATGAGCAGGCTTGCATACACAGTTTTGGAAAAGGAAATAGTTGCCATTCAATTCGTACACTAGAAATACCATTGTCTACAACAATGCACAGAGCACAGACACAAGCAAGAGGGATAAGATGAAGATAAGAGACGGTGATGATGGCGGCAGTAGAGAATAAAAAAGAAGAACCCTTAGAATAGAGGTGAATATGTTTGGGATGAGATCATAAGGCCTGAAGCTAGACTCTTTAATGTAAATATTGGGTAATGCACCTGAATTTATAGATGTGATGAATATGGCAAGATCTTAGTGACACTGGCAATAGACTATTATTGTTGTAGTGCTGAGTATTGCCAGTTCGTTGCTGTGTTCTATCATACAAGTTTACCAACAGCCTCTTCACTTTTCCAAACGAAGAATACCTCATGAATTATTCAACATGACCAAGCTACACAATGTTATATGCTCAGTCGGTTATGGCAAGAGCAAGCAACATAAAGTGCATGGTACAACACAGAGGAACGTTCAAAGAGAAGAGTGGACAAAACTGGAGATGAAAACGAGAATGCTTGAAAACCACAGCAAAAAACACAAAGCACGACCCAGAAAACCACCAGACCAGGTGGTGTAGGTTGCATATATTCTTTGTACAAAACATTTCTGTATGAGAAACTCCATTGGGTGACAAGTCATTGCTAAAGTATGGTCACAATGCCAATGCGTGTCTCTATTAGTGCTAGAGCATTTGAGACAACGTGCATTTTCTTCCACTGCAATCATTTCACTGTTATAATTATTGACATACCAACATACAATGAGGAGATATTGTATTCCTACACAGCTTGACAGTACCTTTAGGAACCTTAGCTTTGAGCCTCTGCTCCACAGCCACATAGATGACTTAGCAGTTCCTATGCAATGGTTACATCTTTCCAGTCCCATGGATGCATTGATAATCACAATACTGCTTCCTGCACAAAATATTTAGCTAATTCAATAAGCACCAGAAAGACATAAAGAAGGGGAAAAAGCTAAAAGAACCTTCGCCAATCACTCCATGGTAAACTGGTAAAGGGTTAGGTATTCATAAGAGGAACAACACTACTTACCTATAGCCAACACAGCAATGGCTACTGCATAAAAATCCACTGATGGTTCGATTGTCATCAGTACTCTGTCGTTTGGGACCAAGCCCTTCCACTTGAGGAGGTTGATTGTTGATGTCACCTTTTCATGCAGTTTTTTTCTTGTGACAGACTGGCCTCCAATGACCTGGGTATGAACATGGCAACTGCTCACAACTTGACAATCACAGAATCCAATCGTAGCGAGGTGTCTAACATTACAGCTTGAGAATATGTACAGTACACATTACTTTACCAAAATGTCTTTGTCTGTTCTCTCCTGGAGCTTCTTGAGAACGTGATGGGCAAAGTTCAAGTTGATATCCATTGACTTCATTGTCTAGCTCGATATCCCAACCAGTAATCTTTATCCCACTCTATTTGTACACTTATACCTAGTATAGCGAAGGCTACTACTACCAGAACATCGCTGTCCTCAACCTAGCTCTCTTTTTCAAGCTAGTAACAAGCCGCTTCAATAATCATCTAATTGACATTCTGCGCCGCCTACTTGTTCAAGCTTCGTGGGGTAATGAACTTCCTGTTAATTGCCCTCAGGGGCATTCTAATTCAGATGATACTTTTATTATTATTACTATTATTATTACTATTATTATATTATTACTATTATTACTATTAGTATTATTATTACTACTATTCTTACTGTTATTACTACTTTTTATTATTATTATTATTATTATTATTATTATTATTATTATTATTATTATTATTATTATTATTATTATTATTATTATTATTATTATTATTATTATTATTATTATTATTATTATTATTATTATTATTATTATTATTATTATTATTATTATTATTATTATTATTATTATTATTATTATTATTATTATTATTATTATTATTATTATTATTATTATTATTATTATTATTATTATTATTATTATTATTATTATTATTATTATTATTATTATTATTATTATTATTATTATTATTATTATTATTATTATTATTATTATTATTATTATTATTATTATTATTATTATTATTATTATTATTATTATTATTATTATTATTATTATTATTATTATTATTATTATTATTATTATTATTATTATTATTATTATTATTATTATTATTATTATTATTATTATTATTATTATTATCATTATCATTATCATTATCATTATCATTATTATTATTTATTATTATTATTATTATTATTATGATGATTTAATGTTGCTATTGCTGAGCCTGTTAAGGCCATCACATATATAATACAGCACAGTGTGAAACTATTTAGTAACTAACCTAATAACAATCTATATTTTAAAAAGAAGTCAACAGTACTTAATTAATACAATTATCCACAATATTAAGTTAAGAGTGTCCCGCTGCTCAGGAAGGGGGGGACAGGAGTGGACCAAAGATCATTCCTCAGCTGACCATACAACAATTCCTTTCTCCTCTGCCACCACTTCCCTACCCAAAACATAACACACTCGCCCACCTCCTCCATCACTGCATCACTTACTCCCTCCACATCTTTCCCCAAAAGCAATGCCACCTTTCCATCCTTACTCACTCTTCTTAATTCATCCAGCCACTGTCTTGCCCCTGCAATTCTGCGTACCTCATCTATCAGAACCAGCCGATCCCTCTCAAATTCCCCGCATGTCACCAAGAAATGTTCCACATCCTCCCCTGCTCCACTATCACACATTATACACCTCTCATCCCTAACTATCCCACATCTCTTCTTATCCTCTAACAACCCAGCTGATGCAGTCCTCAGTCAAAATTGCAGCCGCACACCTTCCTGACCATGCATGGCCCTCACATACCTCTCCACCCCTGCACCATTCTTTGCCAATTTATAATAATTCAGCGTACTTTTCCCGTCTACTTCCTCCTCCCAGTCCTTCTCATTTCTCACCTTCACTTTCCCCTTCCACTTGCGCACTGACCCAGCCTCGTTGTTTATCTTGTACTTTCTCCTCAAGATATCATATTCTTCCCACCATCCAATTCCTCCATCCTCTCGTAGTTTATTTACAACAACTTTAACCAATCTGCTCTGTTCCAACACCTCTAATCTCTTGCCAAACAAAACCTTCATCTCTTCCCTCCTCTCCTCTAGCTTCCTC
Source organism: Cladorhizidae sp. MBARI D1340-BT2 (assembly GCA_028752905.1). NCBI lineage: Eukaryota > Metazoa > Porifera > Demospongiae > Poecilosclerida > Cladorhizidae > Cladorhizidae sp. MBARI D1340-BT2. The sequence goes on from JAQNBH010000013.1 coordinate 14,564,891, forward strand.
CACCCCATATCTCCCCGTATTGCCACTCCTGCTACTGTATCACTTGCCCCCAACAGTCTCCTACCCACTCTCATCTGTGCTGACTCCAACTTCTTGCGAGCATTCCGTCCTCCTGTCCACCACACTTCGGCTGCATGCTCCATACTGGGTCTCGCTAGAAACTCCCACACCATTCTTCCTCTGTCTACTTCCACCTGCCCATTCACTCTACTCATCCATATTACCTTTCCAACCCACTCTTCTGCCTTCTTTGCCATCTTCTCTAACTGAACATTACCCCTTAGCTTCCTATCAAACCATATTCCTAAGTACTTGAATTCTTTGACCTCTTCCAATATCTCCTCACCAATCCTCCAATGCACTTCTGATTCCTTCTTCCCTACTACCATGACCTTGCTCTTCTTGCTATTAAATTTCATCTTCCACCTTAACACATACGCCTGTACCACATCCAACATAGCTTGCAGTTCCACCTCTGAGTCAGCCAGAAGAACTACATCATCTGCATACATGAGTGCCCCACACCAGCAGCCTTCCACTTTGACTCCTAGCTCAGCTCTCTACAATTCCTCCGCCATTCCCATCAGATATATATTGAAAAGAAGTGGAGACAAAGGACATTCCTGCCTAAGTCCATTCTCCACAGTGAACCACCTTGACCTCCTTCCATTCAATACCACCGTCGTCTCCACCCCACTATACAATCCTACACATGTCCTCACAAGCTTCTCTTCTACTCCATACTGCCTCAACTTCTGCCACAGTCCCTCCCTCCACACACTGTCATATGCCTTACTTATATCCAGGAAAGACAGATATGAAGCTTTTTTCTCGCTCTTCCTCACTTCACAAACTCCTCTTAACACCAACCACTGGTCTGAACATCTCCTCTGTCTCCTAAATCCTCCTTGTGCTTCCGTCAAAATCTTATCCTCAGCGAACACTCCCAACCTCCTTGCCAACACTCTCGCAAACACCTTCACCACATTACAACACAATGAAATTCCCCTATAATTCCCTACTTCATCCTCGTCACCATCCTTGTGGAGAGGTACTAGTAAACTCCTCTTCCAGTCCACTGGGCAGCACTCAATCCTCATCACCACATTCATCACCTGCACCATCACTTCCACCAACCTTCTACCTCCATACATCAGCATCTCATTCAACATTCCATCAGGGCCTGGTGCCTTTCCTCTCTTCAAACACTTTAATACCTCTACTACTTCTTCCCAGCTTACTTCTTCACACATACCCAGCTCATGCCCACCCACTTCTCCCATCTCTACTTCTTGTGCTGTGGCATCCTCTTTTTTCCTCCCCAGCTCTTCCCAGTGTTTTGCCATCACCTCCAACACCTCGACTTCCTCCTCTACCATCCTTCCCTCTTCATCTCTCACTCCTTTTATCTTTCTCTCCTTCCTCTTTGCTCTTAAATCATTCCAAAAAAGCTTACAACTAGTCCCACCCTGCTCTCTAATCTTCTTTATAGTTCTCTTCCTCAATTCCTTCTTCTCTATCCTAATAGTCTTTTTCACTTCCTTTCTTGCTTCTCTATAGTCATCCCATAGTTGTCTTAATGTAGCCTCTCTCTCCCCTCTCTTCCTGGCTTCCTTTAGCCTCTTACATTTCTCCTTCCTGACACCAATCAACCACTCCACATTCCCTGACCACCATCCCTCTGACCTGTCTGTAATCTTCTTCCTTCCAATTCCTTTCTCCGCTGCAGCCAAAACTTTCTCCTTCCACCTACCCCACACCTCTTCAACTATGTTTCCTCCCAACTCTTGCTCAAGCTCTCTCACCTCCTCTTCCCACCCCATGAACATTTCCTCCACTGCCTCCTGATACTCCATCCAGTCTAGCCTATTGTCAACTCTCTATTTTTGTCGCTCTCTTCTCACTTGTACCTCTCTTGTACCCCACGTAATTTCCCCCCAAATAATGTTATGGTCCGACCCCACATCCAGCTTGCCTGAGTCCTCAACTACCACCCTAGCTACATTCATGTTCTCACTAAACAACATATAGTCTATGACCGACTTTCTCTCCCCACATTCCCACGTCCACCTGCCCTCACAGCACTGCAACTCGTTCCCCACAATCAGACCTCCAACCCTAACCAGCTCCAACAACCGCCTTCCATTACTGTTAGGGTTGTCCTCCACTCCTAATCCAATCCAATTATCATTATTATTATCATTTTAATTATTACGATTTAATCTTGATACTGTTGAGCCAGTTAAGGTCACCACATATACTACAGCACAGTGTAAGACTATGTAACAGTAACTAACACTCTATATTATCAACAGTACTTTAATTAATATAGTAGTTGTTATGACTATCCCACTGCTCAAGGAGAGGGGAGGTCATGGGACCAAAGAATATTCCATGCATTTCCTTTCTTCTCTGCCACCACTTCCCTACCCAATACGTAACACACTAGCTCACAAATACATTGACCACAGATGTGAGGATGATTAAAATATGAAGAGCAATACCTACACAATTTAACAAAGTTGTTCTATATGCCGACCATGTATATACTCTTCTACTACCAGTGAAGATTTTAGTCGCTCAAATATTTGAAATAAATGCAAGGCTTGATTGGTCACCAAATTGTGTGGTACAAAGAGAAGGGAATATATCTTGGGTATCATAGCACTACCTATATCAGTTTGAATACTATTTTAAAAGGGATGCTAAATACACTAAAGTTTATATTTCAGCTAAAGCTTACTTTAGCAGCTTCTTGGTATCATAAACCGTGTGTTTAGTTGATTTTGACCACAAAAATAGTTCAAGCTTGTCTTGAATCCTTCATCAAAGTAGTAAATAATTTTTGTCTTCAGGATCTTGTATATATCTATTGTGTGTGGGAACACTCTGCTCCCTATATTGGTTTAACTACTGTTTTAAAAATGACAGCCATAAAAATGTTTATATCTCGGCTAAAATTCATCTTGTCAGCTTCTTAGCATAAACCATATTTTTAGCTAATTTTGTCCCCCAAAACACTTAGAGTGAACCTTGAATCCTTTGCAAATGTAGTCAATTATATATATATATATAGTAGCCCCCCAGAAATGTTAAAAGGAAAAATTTGGTCTTCAATATCTTAACAACGGACAAACTATACACAAGTTCGTCTGTTGTCATAATTTTACCAACCAAAAAACTTCAAACTGTCAAGCATTGCAGATACTTGTATGGCCTAATTGGTAGGACATGATACCTATAATTATATGGGGAGAAGGAAACAGGAAGCAGGAAATCACAACTGTAATATTTTTTTATTATTATTTTTGCGGGTGGGAGGGAGACTTTACCTGTTGTTTGTTTAATAATTTGTTTAGTTCCATATTTAACTTCCTGCTATATAGCTTATGTTTGCCAGTTTTGACGATTTGAAAATCAGTTGCCAGCTAACTTTGGAAATGAAGTTATCTCGAGCGACAGTCTATTTCACTCTCTGAAAATATCCAAAACAACAAAAGAGCCCATAGCCATGCTTAGAGAGACCTGGAGCCATATCTTTTCTTATCAAGGGAATCCATGCCAACTGAACCACACAGAGTGGTGAATACAGAGAGGGGTATGGAGAGCCTGACCCAATCTCACATGGGCATTAAAATCTCAACATTTTAAGGGGTGGGATGGGTAGCGACAATGACCCAAGCAAGAGGGGGCTAATGCACCCCCCCCAAATACACCCTTGACACAGCAAATGTAGTGCTAAAGCAGATAGTGATAGCTTTCTTTCCTTCTCTGTCACTACAAGGTTTTCCATGTACAGAGTCTAGCTGCAGTGTTTGCGTGAAAGAGACCTGAACTATTTTTTTCGTGGATAAAATAGTGATTTGAAGTAGACTCGTGTTTCCTCCAGGAAATAGATTGAAAACAACAATCCACAATCAGACAACAGTCATCAGACGACAGTCATCAGACAACAGTCATCAGACAACAGTCATCAGACGACAGTCATCAGACAACAGTCATCAGTCATCAGACGACAGTCATCAGACAACAGTCATCAGTCAACAGTCATCAGACAACAGCATGAATCAAATGCCAACGACCAACGACCAACTGGAATTGTAGAAGTAATTTGGTTCATCAATATATAGCATGGCTTGTATGGCAATTTACAATCTTATGACCAGATAGTGGCAAGGACTCCTATATATGTTGTTTAACAAATTCTTGTAAGCAATGCCATATAAGCAGTATTACATCAATACATTCAGCATTATGAACAACTTTGTTAAATTGTGTAGGCATTGCTCTTCATCATCATACTCACATCTGTGGCCAATGTATTCTTTACCAGCAACAGTGCTTCCAATAATGTGTGTTTGGTAGGGACTTCAGTGTATTCCTACTTTGATATATTAGAGTGATTTATTTGATTTCTCTACCACCAACGTTCTACTTCCATAAATCAGTATATATCTCATTCAACATTCCATGGCCTGGTGGCTTTCTTCTCTTCAAACACCTCATTACCTCTACTACTTCTTCCCAACTTTCTCTGTCATGCAATGCAACAGTGAGTGAGTTGATACCTTTGGTCACACAGAGTGTGTGTGTGTGATGGTGGTGGGGGGGAGGGGAAGTTTTGGGTCATTAAATATTGTCTGTCTGTAACCATCATGTCGCCCCTTTTAAGGTTTTATGGTTACAGGGATTCCAAACCACAGATGTATTGATGATGGACTAGACTATGCACCTAAATCGCCTGCAATGCCTCCACCACTGTACGTAGTTTTCTAGTTGATATGAAAGCTAGCTATCCACCAGTATATAGCAGGCTCATGCAAGTTTTAGTGTCTCATGATTCCTGATGAAGGCTAGAGCATCTAGTTGAAACGTCGAGAGAATACAATTTCAAGTTGATCATTGAGTAATGTAACTTGTTAAGGAAAGAAAATAAACTAGTTAGATGAACTTTTATCTATGCAAGACCATGCATGTGAAACCACGCCAGCATTACCTATCGGATACTTATACATTATAACATTCCTTAATCACTCTGCAGTTTGTGTGAGCATTACCAGTTCAGTCTGACGACTGAAACATTTGTCAAAAAATATAAATCTTCAGTACATATTTTAAGCTAAAATCAGCACCTAATTATTGTATATACTGCGAATTAGTGCAAATGATTTTTACATGGTAAGGGTTTATCTAACTGGTGAGTCTAAATGGGTTGAGTCTTTCCCCCCCTTTTTAGCACGTCAATCTAAATGAAAAGCATTTCTTCTTTGTCTTGTCTGTCTCCCAAGTGTTGCCTCCCTCCCTCCTTTCCCAGTTTCTACATTTCAGTATATTACTTAACATTTATTTGCTAGCACTAAGGTGTGTGAGATGTTGCACGACAGGTTGTTTGGGTGCATAGTAGGATTAGATGTGGTGGATGTGTATATAGTAGGAGTGGGTATGAAGGTGCAGCAAGAGTAGGTATGGAGAAGATGCAGCAAGAGTGAGTTTAGAGGGATGTGTGGTAATGGGGTGGTAGGATGCTGCAAGAGCGGCACATGTATAGCAAGAGGTGCAGTGCAGGCTAGAGTGAATGTAGTGGAGTGTAGCAAAAGTGAGTGTCTGTGCAGTAGGAATGGGTGTGGAAGTAGGTGTGGTGGGGTCCAGTAGTGGGGTTGGGGTGGGATGCTGCAAGAGTGGATGTGGTGATGGGCAGGAAGAGTTGGTGGGCATCAATATTAGCCCGGAACAAGTGTGCAAAATGCCATGGTGGGACTAGGGGTTTCTAAAGATGGTCCACACCCTTTGTACATAAATCCAACCCTCTAAAAATAATGTGATTACTAAGATAATACATGCCAAGTACCTCGAGTGCCCACAAGGTGTCTCTAGGGCACCTCACAATACATCAGTAGGGCAGGGTGAGAGACCACAAAGTGTTTATTGGAGTTTACTTCCATTCACTCAGGAAGCAGATACTTAATGAGGTTGGTGATGCTGGCAGTTGATTCTTCACTAGACAATGTCAGAGAATAATTTTGGGCTGGTTTTACAAAGTCCAATTATATGATGATTTTTGCTCATCTGGGAATAGTGTGAGAATAAAATGCTGTCAGATGACTTTGGATCACCTGATAGATTACAAAGCACATGAGCCAAACTGTAAGTAGCAAATTTAAGGGAGTGTCTCTATATCACACATGTGTATGCCCATGTCTAACACATTAGGACTGTCATGTGACATGCCTCACACTAACATGCTGGGGTCCTCTGTGCAGGAAGACAGACTGGGATCAGAGCAATGGATTGGTCCTGTTGGTGGACTCAAGAATCATCTGCTGAAGAACATGTTTTCGTTGTGTTTTGTTGAGCGGGTGGCGATTGTTTTTCATGGGAAATTGTTCGTGGACACTCAAGCATTGTATTTGCTGGATAATGAAAAAGAAATATTTGATCTAGTAAAATCTTGTCAATTGGCCAGAAGTCCATTATTACACAATATATGCGTCACCCTTATTTAGAATGCAAAACATTCGAGCCTGGGAATACTTTCAGTTATCAGTTTATGGATGCTGGCTGAGCTTGATTCTTCACTAGACAATCCAGCTAATTTTGGGCTGGTGTTACAAAGTCCAATTGTTTAGGGGAAGAAATGGGACAGTGGGTTATATTTTGTGCATCCGGGAAAAGTTCTCTTGTTCTGATGGATTCATATTAATTATCATGTACAAATTAGCAAACAATGACTACATTTTGCCAGTGACTGGTCCATAGATGAATTGACAAAAATCATTAATGAGGAAAAAATGAGATCAACAAATCTCATCTGTAGCGAAATGCATCAATTCCATAGAACACTCCGAAGAGCGTGGCACAGGCAAAGAATAAGATTACCAACACATACGCAAAGAAAATGAAATGGAAACAACACAGTACTCGCTTGGATGATGTTTTTGCTCCCTCCACGTCACCTTTCCGGAACTTGCTCTTCACCTGTAGGACAAGATAGCTAGATTATTCTAGTACATGTAACAAGATATTTTTATCTTGTTTGTATGAACGCAATAAAAATAAATTAACTACCTTTGCAAATGGCACTTGATTCATGCATCTTTAACACAATTCATAGGACCAGCGTCTAGCTATGGTGGTTTAAGACTAGTTTTGTCTAGACATTCATGAAAGGTATGTACCTATCCATTGTCAGACAACAGGCTTACTTTCTGATCTGCCCATGGAAAATCTGAAAATCCCATGCAGAATCCCATGCAGAATATGCTTAAACCATCTTCTCAAACTCCATTCATGGCTGAAGTTGTAGTTTGCCACCAATGGCCCACATGAATTTGATTGGTTGGCTTTAAAATGATTTGAATTATGAATTAAAAAAAAAGTATGTAAAGTGATTAACTATGAATAACAGAAAAGTTTCAGCATACAAAATTAAAGTTCTTAAAGCAACACATGCTAATACCAAGACTCAACAGAATATGACAACTAAACCTTCTCATTCTAGTCTAACAGGCAGGCTCTCCTTCACTTTCCGACACAGGCGATTCCTTTGGATCCAACACCAAGGCCTTTAGTAGCAATGGTTAAGAGCCAGATCATTCCTTCAGCGTCTGAGCCAGACCTCTTCTTCACTGTCCAACAGCTAGACCTCAAGATCAACTAGTTAGACTAGTCATGATAAGCATCGGTCCCGTATCTTTTGATGCTGCATACCATTCTCCCAAGCCATTTTTTTACAACACTAGCCATCGGTAGGTCGAAGCTGATGAATTACTCAGTGGGGGAACCTTGAAGAGCAAGTTAGTGTGTATCAACTCCATTCAGGGGGTCTGAAGGTTGACTATGAATGATTCAAGAGAAACTTTTGATCTTTAGGCAGCATGCCAGAGGTTCGGTGTCCTTGCTAATCAGTAATCGGTTCATCTGCAGTTTATAGGAAATATCAATCCCTTTCCAGTTCCTTGCTCACCAATTTTCTTGCAGTTCATATGCAGCCAGGTGAATAGCAGTATGTCTGGGCCACTGAGGGCCACATGTGAGATGCACGGAGATACTGCAGTCCATTCTCCCATGGACTTAGCAAGGCCCTACATTTGTCCTTTGCTCAGGATAAAGCCATGATGCAGGTTCCTTCGTCCAGTGATGAAGCCTTTGCCAGAGACAGACATTACATGCCACCTTAGATGGCACCGGAATACTTGCCATGCCCAACAGTAGGGAGGGGTTTGGGCAGGAGTTTGGAATTAGGTTACCTGAAATCTTCCCAGTGAATGTGCTAACACCACCTAAGTGGCTACCAGGAAGAAAGAGCCATGACATCATAACAACCTCCACAGTTATCCGCTCCAGTTCCGGCCTTAGAACTCAACAACTTTCTACTGTTTGTAGTTGGTTGGCATGTTTTTCTATGAAGCTCTCTCTAAACTTATGCACAAAAATGCATTCAAGGTTATAGATGCTTGAATAAATTATTAGCATTAACTCACCTTTGACTTGGACTATCACTAAGTCCAGGGAGAGTTGCATGTGCCAGTTTTTCAAATCATATATAGTATACTTGGAGACCACTCCGATTTGGTATCCAAACCTATGAGCCTCTCCATCTCCCTGTCGAAACAGGATGCCATTTCCAGAACATTGTCTCGCTTGCTCCTGCTGTGCACAGTGAACATGGTCACAATCCTTCCCCAATATATTTCATCCAAGAATATATTGTGCCCCAAACCATAGGGTTAGTTCTTGTTGTTGTGATTCATCTATAGAATACCCAGCGTATCATCAAACTGATGCCTTTGTTTCTCAATTGCAGAGTGTTATGGACATTGTTAGAAGGATTTTTTACTTGAGGCTATGTATGCACTAAATCTGGCAATCCATTTTCATTCCTTGCCAGTAACTTGTATGCATTAGTGTAGAGCATGACTGTAAATAGCTACTTTGCACACGGAAAATGGAGAGTGGAACCTTAAATACACTTTTTCCCACCCTTCATGATACTAACTAATGACGTCCATGTGCTGCTCACATCTTCGAAGTGGAGAAAGCACTAACTTACCACAAGGCAGTGTGCATGGCCATAATAAGGTGTTTTGGGAACTCAAATGATGAGATGAGGGTTTCAGTCAATGTTTACCCGTGAGTTTTTTATGGCCTCATTATGCTTTGAAATGTTGATGTGGTAATTTGGGATGAGGTCAGTAAAGTTCCCAGCAGCCCCCGGCAAAGTTCCTGGCAGCCCCCAGGCTAACACTGTTGGGGAAACTATACCTCATAGAGGCAGCATGTATGCCTGCCGTAAGCTATTGGTGGCATCCAGGTAGCCACACTACAGTCAGGGAATGGGTGGGAGAGGCTGATGTGGACTTGGATCCACTGCAGATTGGCACTGTCTTCTCAAGTATTAAGTTTTAGGGAGGCCCCCCATACTGTCTTCATTTTTATCTCCTGTTATTTTGAATATCACACCTATAATCAACTCTCTCCAATTTTTTCCACTTCAGTTTGTTTCTTGCAGATCTCCTCCTCACAACTTTCTTCTCTTAGAAAGTGGATGATGTAAAAATTTATTTATGCTATAAAGAACAATTTTCAAGATTTCTGGTGTTGGGGTTCTGGTGTTGGGGGGAAGGCGGGGGAAGTTTTGCTGTAGGTTGGGGAGGGGGCGGACATTCCAGCCACTTTCCCCTCTGTATGAAACCCTGGTATCCATAGCGCAAGCTATTGCTGGACTAGGGTTGGCCCTACAAAGCAAAGTCAATCCAATTTATATATTTTGTTTCTAAAAATCATTTTTGTCTTGTTTCTATTTTTTAAATTGTCAAGCAGTAACCTGGCAAATTCTTGTTTCATTCCATCAATACACACATACTTTAAATACTTTAGGGTAGGGACAAAGTTAAGACCCAAAGCAAGCTCTTCTTCCTGAGCTAGAGAAAGGTTCTTTACAACCCATCTGTTCAAGCTTGGGGTTGAAACTTCACTTCTCTCGATCTCCTTCTCTCCAAAAGTCTCCCCAGCTTCTTTTGATGTTTCTGCTTGGATTTGCTGTGGGTCTTCTCTGCTGCTCCCCTACAAAGGGCCTGAATCCTCTTATAGTCACTTCCCAGTGCTGGTTCCATTGGCTTCAAGTTGGAGGAGGCGCATGAGCTTCGAGGAAGAATATGTGGAATTTTGAGAAGAGCAAGAAAACCGCAACCTGACGAAGGAGCAGAGAAAGGCCCTTGGAGAACTGAGGAAGATGGAAGAGCTCGTAATCTTACCAGCAGACAAAGGGAAGACAACAGTTCTGCTGACAAAGGAAAGGTACATTTCAAAACTGACGGGAATGCTGGAAACCAAAACATATGGAATACTGAAAAAGGATCCTACCAAGGCACAGGAAAGCAAGGTGAATCGCGTGTTAAAGAATATGGAGAAGATGGGAGAAATAACAACTGCATTATACAATAGAATTAGGTCCACTGGAAGTAGACCACCACTGATTTATGGGCTCCCTAAGATACATAAACTGGAGGTTTCCCTTAGGCCTATTTTGTCTTGTATACGTGCACTGTCGTATACTCTTTCCAAGTTCATAGCATATTTGATATCACCTCTAGCTGGAAATACAAGTACATATGTCAAGGATTCTGGGCAATTTATCAAGTGTATTCAAGATGAATGTTTGGCACAGGATGAGTGTCTTGCCAGTTTTGTTGTGCCTTCTCTTTTTACCAACGTTCCCATAGATCAGGCTGTTGAAGTAATTTTTGAAATGTTGAAAAAAGATGAAAGATTGAGTGAGAGGACTACACTAGGGGCTGACAGGATTTCTGAACTGTCGGAGTTGTGCCTGAAATCCACCTACAGTACTTCAGGTATCAAGAAAAATACTACGAGCAGAAAGAGGGTGCAGCAATGGGCTCTCCAGTATCTGCAGTGGTAGCCAACCTTTATCTGGAATTCTTTTAGGAAAATTAGCACTCACAACTGCCCTACTGAAGCCAAGGGTTTGGAAGAGATACGTGAATAATGCCTTCTGCATTGTGAAGAAGGGAAGTGAGCAGGAGTTGTTGGACCATCTGAACAACACCAGGCCATTCATAAAGTTTACCATGGATCCTGAAGTGGCTGGATCGTTGCCCTTTCTGGACTGCCACATACACAGGAAGGAAGATGGAAGTCTAACTGCAACCGTCTACAGAAAACCCACGCATACCAACCGGTACCTTGATTATAGATCACATCATCCTATCCATGTCAAAAGAGGAGTGGTGAAGAGCTTCTTTGACAGGGCCAGAAGAGTAGTGACTGAGAAGGAGGACCTTTGGAAGGAAGAAATCATTTGAATAAGGTCTTCATCGAGAACGGTTATCCACAAGCCTTCATCAACCTTTCGTCTGCAGAAACATCTAAATGCAGAAACGAAGATGAATACACCAGTACAGGCAATGAGGGTTCTAAAAAGAGGGATCCTATGATAGTGATTCCTTATGCAGCAGGGATGAGTGAAGACATCAGGAGGGTCTGCAGGAAGTTCAACATCAAAGTCGTCTTCAGATCGGGAAGAACTCTGAGGACAAAACTGAGCAGAGTGAAGGATGTTTTAACAGCTAAAATGCACTCATGTGTTGTGTACCACATCCCTTGTAGCTGTGGAAAATACTACATAGGGGAGACGATCAGAAGACTGGAGACAAGAGCGAAAGAACATCCAGATGCCTGTAGAAAGTGTCACAAAGAGAAGTCTGCAATTGCTGAGCATGCATGGGATAATGGACATCCTATTTTGTGGGAGGAAGCCACCATCTTGGACCAGGCCAGAAAACAGAAGGAACTGCTATTGAAGGAGGCATTGCACATCAGCCTAGCACCAAAGTGTGAGTGGTTCAATCGAGACTGTGGAATGAACTTGCCTGTCAGCTGGGAAGCTACTCTGAAGAGCCTGAACTTGAAGCCACGACCATCATAATTACATTTTTTATTAAATATTTTTAAATCTATTTATTATTAATAATATTATCATTATTATTAAATTTTATTTATTTATTTATTATCTGTTTATTATTTAAAATTTATTATTATCATCATCATCATCATCATCATCATCATCATCATCATCATCATCATCATCATCATCATCATCATCATCATCATCATCATCATCATCATCATCATCATCATCATCATCATCATCATCATCATCATCATCATCATCATCATCATCATCATCATCATCATCATCATCATCATCATCATCATCATCATCATCATCATCATCATCATCATCATCATCATCATCATCATCATCATCATCATCATCATCATCATCATCATCATCATCATCATCATCATCATCATCATCATCATCATCATCATCATCATCATCATCATCATCATCATCATCATCATCATCATCATCATCATCATCATCATCATCATCATCATCATCATCATCATCATCATCATCATCATCATCATCATCATCATCATCATCATCATCATCATCATCATCATCATCATCATCATCATCATCATCATCATCATCATCATCATCATCATCATCATCATCATCATCATCATCATCATCATCATCATCATCATCATTATTATTATTATTATTTATTTGTTTATTATTTATGTTCATTTTTTTTGTTCATGTAATGTTCATGTAATTTTATTTATTTATTATAATTTTTTTAAATTTTATTTATTGATTTAATTTTTTATATTTTTTTAATTTTACATCCGGTGCACATGCTAGGTGTGTGTACTGGCAATGTATGTGGTGGATAGCTAGCTACCAGTATATAACAGGCTCATGTGAGCCATAGCATCTCATTATTCCTGATCAAGACTAGAGCATCTAGTCGAAATGGAGTGAAGTTAATTATTGAGGTGATTTTAATGTTATAGTCAAATAGCCACCTTGGTCACACATGTTTCATTGTGGAAAGGCTGACATTAATTGGAGTAATGAAAACAGACTCCAGCTCATCCATATTCTTCCCCTGCAGCTGCCTTTGTATATACCAGTCATCAAACTTCGTTTTTAAGAACTGTTTTATGGGGTCATTTACAGACCAATCCATCGCTTGCAAACAGTCTGTTGTATTTGGTGGCCACATAAGCATATGGATATTATTTGTATCCAAAAGGGAACACACACCTACTGGAACTTGACCTTTGAAGTTATCATAGCTAACTAACCAAGCTTGGTCCTCCCCCAATTGATCTCTCTTCACACACATAATATGGAAGTACTATCTTGTTAATGTATGCCATGTAGTCTCCTCCGTTGACAGAGCGGGGTAAAACTACTGTGAGTATCTTGTTAATGTATGCCAGTGTAGTCTCCTCCATTGACAGAGTGGGTAATACTCCAGTGAGCTGGAAAATCATAATGCTGGAGACAGCGATCAGTTTTACCTTTGTAAATAAGCTGTGGAGGAAGGAATTCTCCCACCATCGAGCCACGAAAACAGCAATTTGTCTTTTATCATTGACTCCAAGTAGCTCAACACGTTTGCTGTCTAATGTCCAGTTTGATGAAGCAACCATCTTTATTCCACTTTGATCCCAGTTAACCGATTAAACGCCGTAAGCGCCATATGGCGCGAGACCTTACATCCTTCGCCACACAAAAATATATAAAATGAACCGTTACGAGCTAACAGACCCGGTTGCGTTCTGCACATGCCTAGTAGACTAGAGAACGTCACAAAAATGATTATTTCCGGTTGATGCATCGTGCAACAAAAATCCTGCGGTTGAACGCCATTTTTGTTGGTCGAGCTTTTTTTAAAAACTGCTCAAAGATGCTCTCCTGTGAGGACGTTATTTCTCAACTTTTAGCCGACGATTCTGGCGATTCTGGGTCAGATTCATTTGGGGAAGAAGGTGAAGACATCTATGCATACCAAGGAAACACTCTGGATCCAGTTGCTCTAAGAGAAGAGGCGCGCTTGGATGGACTTCTCGATTGTAAGTTTCTTCTAACCTTAGCGCTTCATAGCGCTTCATAGCCTTTGTTTACCATAGTCAACTGAGAGTGTACTATTGCCAAATACTAGCTTATTCTGTTGGTATTCCAAATTCAGACAGGATAGTTATAGAAAAAAGTTATAGCTAAGAGTGTAGGTTGGAGTTGTTGATGTTGATTTTCATTTGAATTTGAATTTACAAATGTTGACCACAAACTTGATATATATATATCTTGTTTTTCCCACCCTCCCCACTACTTTTCCTACAGCATCAGATGATGAGAGTGGAGATGAGGCATCTATGACTCCTTTTGTTACATTGGAGGATGAGGAAGCCTTGCCTGAAGTCTCTACAGGGCGTGGGAACACGACTGGTGCTGGAGTTGTGCGAGGGAGAGGCGGGCGAGGGAGTACTGGCCGAGGGAGAGGCGGGCGAGGGAGTACTGGCCAAGGGGGAAGCAGCTCAAGTGGTAGTGGAGTCGTAAGTGTTGCTAGTGGTCCTCCAAAAGGTACTGGTAGTAGGCGGGCCAGAGGTTATAGGCGTGTGCGAGCATCTGGCACTGGTTCTGTCCGAGCATCTGGCACTGGTTCTGCCCAAGCATCTGGCACTGGTTCTAGGCTAACTGAGGTCACAGGTAAGTGGGAAATAAAGGAGCCAACTCCTTTGAAATTGGACTATACAGCAACAGCTGGTCCAACTTCTTCATTGCTTGGTGCATCAGGTACATTTTTAGATGCATTTTACCTTTTTTTTACTCTTGAAGTGTGGGAACTCCTAGTAGCAGAGACGAACAGTTACGTTTCTAGGATGGCTAGTCTCTCCAGGCCATGGGTAGATACTAATATAGAGGAAATGAAAGCTTTTGTAGGAATGTTGATAATAATGGGAGTTTCCACACTTCCATACTTAGAATTGTACTGGTCCACTAATCACTCGGATTTGTCTGGATCTTTGGTTCGTAAAGTAATGCCTAGGACTCGGTTTTTGGAGCTAATGCGTTATGTACATGTAAATTCTATTGATGGTTTGTTGGTTACAAATTTGATAGAAGCTTGTTTATTGAATTCATTTATTTTGTTTTCTTCTGTCCGAGCTCCAATATCAGTAAGGAAGGGTAATTATCTAGAAGCTAGGATTGTTCTAGCTAAATCTTTGATTGGTTCTTTCTCTTCTCGGCAGCGTGCAGGTCAACGTTGTAGTCAGGCAAATAGTCAGCTAGATCGCCTCAATTTAAAACTAGGTCATTTCCCACAGTGCTGTGCAAAGAAGCGCTGTGTAGTTTGCATTAGTAAAGGTTACAGGCATGAGGCAAGGTCCCAGTGTTGTTTTTGTAAGGTTCCTTTGTGTGGTGGATCAACAGGCCGTGACTGTTTTCGTAATACCATACCTTGGTGGACTATCAGTAATGTTTATGCACCCCCTGCTCCTTTCTGTGCTTCTCTCTTGTTCCCTGCTCCTTCGTCTACTTCTCTCTTGTTCCCTGCTCCTTCGTCTACTTCTCTCGTTCCCTATCCCTTCGTCTACTTCTCTCGTCTCTCCAGTATTCAAGTGTTATTCTTATCCTGGTATCTCATGTTTGTGTAGAATAAAAACATGGTGAAATATCATGCCGGAGACCAAGCAAGCTATACCCAAGACTGAGCAAGTTCTACTCTACCCGCGACAGCAAGACCGGAGCTCTACCCAAGACACTCCCTTACATAATTGTGTTTTATATTATGGTTATATTCTAGTATGTGTTAGCATTTTCACTCTCTTATAATTTGTTTTTTGTATTATTATGTGTTAGCATTTTGATGGGGAAAACAACCCACTGGCTTTGCAGCTGGTAGAGGGTTTGTAAATAGATGCTCCATCTTGTGTTGGCATTATAATGTGTGTATAATAGTGTGAAAATATTCACCCCCAAGAAGATGACGAGGTTTTATAATGCTGGTTAATTCTGCCCAGTTGGTAAGGAAGGCTCGATTTTTTTAACAGGAAGTAGAGCTATCATGTGGCTGAATATGACCCAAGTTTCATGGGTGGAGTCCCTGCAGAACGGAAGATATAAAAATAATAAGTAAAATACCTCGTTAATTCATGAATAATTTGCCCGCGGGTACTAGGAATACGGCGTGCAATCGGTTAAGGATCATCTCTGATTGGATTTCTTTCAAGCCTACGACAATGGTGACTTCACTCAAAAACTCTTCTTTTGCTTTCTCAAAATTGCGAGCTAGAAGAGAATGTGCCCAAGGCCTTCCCAGGACAACTGGAACCCCATACACTTCCAACTTTGTTTTGTCACAGGCCACAATTATACTCCTAGCTGCTGCAATGATACTCTAGCAGAAACTGCTCCACGACTATCCGTTAACTTCTTCAAATATAGTTGCACTTTCTTATCCATGTTTGCTCCCAGAAGTAAAGGCCTTCCCCATTTAGCAGTAGGCAGCGCATTAACCTAATCCCTCCTCAGCCTTTATTTTTCTTGATACTCCCTTCAAGTAGCTGCTTTTATACAACAAACAGTCCTTTCATTGATATCGTTTTCAAATATCTTCGATAAGTACCTTGAAGCAGCTGCAACACCATTTTAGCTGGCACACTTTCCAATGGATGCTATGTGCTCGGCTGTGATTCTATGGTATACATTTTTTAGGGTGACTTTCTTTTTGCACCTCTTTGTTAGCTGCCTCTATGGCTCCAGGAGAGATATCTTTTGATAGAGGGCCCTGAGGACCAGGTAGTCATCCAGATGTTGGGTTGAAGTAGTGGTACAGAGACATTTATTTTGCATTGATAAACTACATGTGGTAAATTTTACATCATTTCAATATTTTTATGATATTAAAAAAAAATTAGAACACAGTAAACGTGAGGTTTAATTTTTTTTATCACTAACTAACCGCGAATAGCAAAAATAAAATGACTGAAATTATCCCGACCTATGGTAATGACAGGCCTAGATTACTAGTCCAAGAAAACTTGACAGCATTGAAAGTATTAACTAGGATATATACTAGGACAGCTTCTCAGACATTCCTCCCAAAGTTCACTTAACTAACGAATATCAACACCTGAACGGGATACGTTGTGGGCAAATGAAGAGTGGTATACAGTATGAGCGGTAATGACCAAGGTTACAGCTATGGTGTTAATACTCATAATCACCCTGTCTGACAATTGCTAGGCCAGTAGCTAATTGTCCCAGGAACAATAATAATTAGTGAGTGTGGTTACATGTCCAACATTTATCTTTCTCCTTGCAATATAAGTCATAGGGAGAGGGCAACTAGAGGACTGAGCAAAAATCATTTGCACTATCAATGGATTCCCATTGAAGCCACAATATAGAATATAAGGTGCCAATACTCGATCCTATAATACTCGATCCTATCATCTACCCTAGACCACAACAATCAGCATCTATCATCTATTATGTGACAACTTAAAATCCAATGAAAATCCAGTTATAATGAGATGCAGAAGCTCATAGCATACAATCCACGACAAACAATAACAACTAGATGGTCAACTTTCTTTATCCATGAGTAATGAATGTGTGATCAAAAGAATGCTTGAAATGCTTAAAATAAATGTTGTCAAGTGCACTATCCATGCACTCACCCGCACCCCCCCCCCCCCCTCCCCCTCCCTCCCATAGTACCTCTAGAGAACTCTTGTAAGCAATTAGCCCGCATGGACAACACAGGAACAGAGTCAGCACACTCAATGATAGGTGGTTGTCTGGGCACTCGTTGGTTTGCTGATCAGTGGTTCCATAGCCACTAACTTCTGTGTTCAACTACAGAAAAAAACATGATTAAATTTAATAATGACAAGCACTCCAAAGCAGTAAATGAAGGTGTGTTAATTTAATTGGCTAAAAAGAAAATCTGAAAAACCAACCATGTAGCCATGACAAAGTTAAAGTACTAGAATTCTTGGAGATTTCTAATATCAATGTGCATACATTCTCATCCAGGTGCTTGTATTGGTCAAAACATTGGCCGTATAATAAATCTAGAGTATTATTCATAAATTAATGACAATAAATATTAGGCAGAGACACCATTCACGTATTTGTAATGTGTAAAAATATGGGTAAAAGTGAGGAATTGCCATACAGTGAACTGATCAGAGGTGCATTTCTATATTATTAACCCAATGGTGGCTTTATATCTTTTTCATATACTAGTAATGTAGCAGTGAAGATCACTAAAGAGGAGCTAGTCAATGGTCAAGGTTATACCTATGCTCTTTCTACATTGGTTATAGTTAAAGCAAGCCTGCATTACTCGAAGTAGAAAGTAAAGTACAAAATCGTTTTGTGCAGCTAACCTTATAGAAGTGTTTAAATTAGCTGACTTTTTCTGACAAATAAGCTTAAGTGGCAACCGGCAGCTTTTTAACAAATTATGGTTGTACAAAATTTACATCTATGTGCACCAAGCATTGCAGTATAAATAATTTTAATGCTGTCTGAAGAAGAGGATGCTCAGCAATATGTAGAGTTTTATCTCTTCAGAAGAATCCAGCTACTATAATTCACTAAGCTGTGGCTTTAGAAATGTTTCCCCCTGCTTTTTTCCTCCTGCTTTTTTGTAAAAACCTACCTATAATAGCCACTAGTCTTCGGTGGCCAGACCCTCTACTAACCGCTACACTATATTGAGTGTGGTGATTTGGTAAAGGGTATGGCAATACAAGACGATGTTGCCACGAAGGATGATCTTCACAAAAACAAAGTTCAAGATATTTCGTCAATTGTGTCATTCGCCTAAGAAATGGCATCTCTCTGTTTGTCTATTCCCATTTTTCTTGGGCATAATGCAACATCAAGAGCTGAGCCTTGGAGACTAGAGGTAACTCGAACCCTGGAGTCAATGTCAGCCTCACATTTGGTCTCAGAGGTCATTTCAAGGTTGCTACTGTAGTGACCTGACTTTTGCAAGTTTTTATTTTATTTTTCATTTCCTGACCATTTCTATTTTTCCTCTCGATATGTTTACATTCTCAATTGGCAACCAAAAAAGAGGTATAGAGGGCTGAATTTTTTTAATGTTAAATAAAAATGACTAATGAATTGAAAAAAATCAGTACACATTTTTTTTTGGAACTAAAAGCTGATTAAAGGAAAATAATCCACTGAATTTATAACGAAGTCAGCTAAAAATCACGATATAGGATTGACCTGTCAAAATGAATAAAAAATGTACCCATGCATCCACAGCTAGTTATAACATTCTATTCATTATAAACTGATCATTAACTGTTGAACCAAAGTTGCCAACTTTGGTCAGCTGGCTTGTATTTTTCAGGTATGAGCATATGCACTATGGCTAACCATTTATTATTATTACAGCTGTCTTGGTCATACATAATAGTATAAAGGTTTTGGGAGGAAATACTTGCGCATCACTTCATCTTCTCTTTCCTGGGCCCACTGGCGTGTCACCCTATTTAGTATTTGAGTAGTGCAGAAACTGACAGTCTCTCTGTAATATTTGCGAACCAATCTTTGTGAACCAATCTCTGTTCGTGTACGAAAAACTAGAAATTGTCCAGTGAAAAATTATTTAATCTGGGAGTGACTGTTATATCTGGCGTAAGATTTGTTTGTGTAGCATAAGAGTGTGACAGAGAGCCTGAAAGCATGTCTTATCATACCAAAACTGTAGGAGTTTGTAACCCTTAAATGATGAAAGTCATCTAACTGGTCATAGTTATTTGCTATATATATATATATTAATCAAAAACATTTTTTGTTCTCATTTCAAGTTGTTGTTTTGTTTATTTATGTTTGTTTCTATGTAGCAGAAAATAACATTATGTCGTTGGTATTATTCATTGTATGCATGGATACTATCAAAACAAATATTGTTATATGCTCTAACATTGTTTTTTCTCTGTAAAGCCACTGACCACTCACCACTTTGCTAGTAGACAACTGTATATATAGAGTCGCAGGAGATCTGCTATTAATATACCATGTGGATGGCTAGATTGTTGATCATGTTTTTATGCTAGGTGATTTTCCAAAACAGTGAAAACATGCAGAAGTAATTTTGCACACCGATTAGTGTGTTTGCGATGTTTACTAGTTCAAGTGTTTTACTGGATCAAGAAACAGATCAATCGGCATTGGAGTTATTAAAAAATATATATATCAACCTTGAATATTGGAACCTGAAAGGAAACAAGACTGTACTCAAGAAGATCACAACCAGTTATGAACATTTTAATATTTAAAATTTAAAATCTAATATGCCAATATTTATATTGTTTATGTATTATATAGTTATGTGAGTAGAAAAGAAATAAAAACATCCTTGAAAACGAATTTCAGGATTTTTCACACTTGCAACGCTTATGTTTTGGCACTGTAGTTTACAAAGAATTCAAGGCACACAGCGAGTCTTTGTCGATACTGAAACCACCATTTAGACTACCAAAAACCTGCCAATACGAGTTTTAGCTGAGACATGAGCTTTAATTATAAAAAGCAAGTCAAACCAATATAGGAAATATTAGCGTACTCCCTAGAAGATAAATGTCATGGTTTTATGCTGGAAGTGCCTTTTGGAGCTAAAATTAGCTGAAACCAACACTTAGAAGCTGCCACAGAGTTTTAGGTGAGATAAATTGTGTTTTTTTGGCATCCTTCATTTTAAAATAGGGGTCACACCAATATAGAGAGCACAACCACATAGCTCAATTAATCCCTTACAGTGTCAATTGTTTCATTCTCTCTGGTACATCTTTGGTCGGGCAGATCATCAATGAAATGACAATCCTTAGATATACAGTCTCTGGTTCCTTCTGGAGTTATCTGATAGGTTCCACAGCAAAGGACGTTAGTACCTTTAGTGACTACACTGAACCTAAAGCACATTTAATGTACAATGCAATACGTTTAAACAAGGCACACACAAAAAATATATTCCAGAATGAAAAATCCCAATTGTGTACTGAAAATGATAGGCAGTTGTTTTATGTATGTAATACAAAGAAAAGTGGACATTTTACTAATAACGGTATGGAACTGTAATTGACAGGCCATCTTAGCTATATATACCCAACATGATCAATTTATGCCAACTTTTGAGATTTAACTATGTTCAAGCCATGTTAGAGCCTCATTTATATAGCATAATCCAGAAGAAAAGAAGCCAACTAAAGAAGGACCATTTCAACCCATTTCACCAAAGTTAAATACGCTTGATATACACTGAGTAAACTAGCCAGAGCATCCAAAAATGGTCTACATATTCATTCAAAAACTGCACTAACCCTTGCACATTAAAAAAATCTATATGGCGTAGCATTAAAATCTCTCCACACTGCACAATTGAATGCATTCAATAGCGTTCAGAATGCATTTCGCCCGTCCATATTGCAACATGTTCCACTCTGAAGGTGTTCAGTCTTGAATGGGGGGAGGGAGGACGATAGTATGAACTAGTGGTGCTGCAAAAACTTGTGTTACCACTTTATAGCTCCATAGATTCTGAAACTTCATGGTATGGACTTGATATATAGCTCAAGAGATAGGCCTCTCTGTGTGCTCTCTTTTGATACTAAAATATTCTCATAGAGTTAACTACACCCAAGTTACTGGAGCTAAAGTGATTGTACTCAAAACCTGAGTACCTGATTTTGCTGCATAAATAACTCCAGATTGCCAAGTGGTAGAGAGCTGAAATTAGTTAGCCTTGCAACTACTTTTTTCATCAAGCACTAAAAGTTGAGTATATGGTCAAGCACGCAGTTGGAAGAAGAATATCTTTAAAATTCCTTAAAATATATATTTTATCAAAAGAGATCACACAGAGAGACCTATCTTTTGAGCTGTATATCAAGTCCATACCGTAAAGTGTACAGAATATATGGAGATCTAAATTGATAACCACAATTTTTTTTTAGCACCTACTAGTTCATGGTATCAGTCCCCCATGGTTAAATCCTGCCCACAGTATGTATTCAACTGCATTCGGAATGCATTTCACCTATCCACACGTTCCACTCAGAATGTGTTCAGTCTTTGAATCACAAAAATAGGTGATTTGAGGTTGAATGGAATGGGTTCCAGTAATTAAAATCCAGCTGTCACATGATAGTTGCATGCAAGCACGAGCTATTAGCAGTAGATAGGGGAGGCTGTGGATGGAGTACACAAAAGACAGAAGTTCTAGTTAGTGCTGGGTGAGAGAGCAGCCAGAGAATGCTGCATTCAGTTTCCAGGAACAGGTCAGTCTATGAGTCCATCACTAAGAAAATGGTGCAGCTGGGCTAAGAGAGAACCTGGCAATAGTGCAATACCAAAATTAAGAACCGGTTGCACATATATGAAAAGGTTTGTACATCATCTTGGCTGGTACTGGACAATTGACTAACCTTGAAGAATGATAGCAATGTTATATGGATATCCTTGTAGACAAGGGACAGGAACAGGCGAGGTATGCATGCACAGACAGCATTTACAGAAACTAGCTAACATTTCATAATGAGGCAGAGGAAACAATATGCCTCAGCACACATAGCTGCCATCATGGATTCAATGAATGAGCAATGTTTAAGTTTGATGAAGGTCAATGAATCAAAGAATGATGTTGGAGACTGAGCTGGAAGAAAAGAGAAGGCAAAAGAGGTGGAGCTGGAAGAAAGATGGCCTGAAGAACACAAACATGAAGAGAAAATGGAACCGACCATGTTCAGGTTCCTGCAACAAGTGATGGGTTCCTCTTTTCACCTTCATCTAGTTTACATTCATCGTCTCTCTATAATATGTCCACGATAGCAACTCAATTTGAGAGCACATCATCATCCTATCCCAAACATTCCCTTCCTTTCCCAAACAATTTTGTGTAATCTATGAATATGAGCAGGATGTTTGATGAAGACTAAACAAGATTGTTTCAAAGAATGTATACACCCTAAAAGAGCATTGCTTGTTATGCATCTTCCTCCTCCTCTGAATAACCCGAGTCCTATAAAGATGAATTTACATGGTAATCCATTCCATGAAAGGACAGCAATAATTAAATAAAATTATGGTTAAGCATGTTGACTAATGCATGACTAACACATGAACAAAATGTGTGAATCCACTATTGCCTTCCAGTGAACAATGCTTATGCCAGTGTGGACAGGATCCTAACCAGCACCAAAGATCTGATAGGAACCAGCTTATATTTGTGTATAGTGTGTACATTGTCAATGGGAAGTGTGACATGCTATGTACTGATACCTTCAGGTGTACAGATTTTGTGATTGATGACAGAAACTTAGCTGCATTGCTTTAGTGCCTTTCTGCTTATTGGCTGTTTGGGTAAAAACCAGCAAACTTCATCAGAGTCATCCCTGGGAACTCTTCTTACCTTTAATTTTTTTTAAAATTATCTGTAGCTACTTGCATTGACTGTTTTTTATTCGGTAGTGTGTGCCTGGGCCACAACATTTTAAATGAAGGGTTGTGGTTACATGCCGAAACATGGACAAATCCAATCATATCCATGATGACTATCAAAATAATGTCTAAATTAGGCCTACTCTTCTGATGACGGTTATTAATTAGGAGTGCTCTGTGAAAGCAACCCAATTTTTAGCAAGTTGCGCTGGATTTTTGTAAGGTGTGGTTAGCCATATGAAAGTAGCCCAATTGTGTGGGTAATACGGCCTTAGGCAACCCTGACATTCTCTGCTGTGTTCAGTGTCAGGTAGTTGCAGTAGGTGTGATAAAAGTTAAGGATTGAATACGTGTACACCAATCTACCTAGACCATCTTATTGTCTCAGAATATTTATCAAGCTTTAACGTGCACTTTAAATAGGTGTCCTGCAACAAAGCTGACCAGTCAGAAGCACCTGGGTAAAGTTGTTGCAAGCAGTGCACAAAATTGTATCTGCAGGTAAAATACCAACAACCCAACATGAACTGTATCGGACCAATGTATGAATCTGATAAAGAAGGTCATGTTACCCAAGTTCAAGAAGATCCTCATAGAAGACTTCTGAACATCTCATATAACAACAATTTTGCCATGGTCGTTAGAGCTGTAACAGTGTTAATTACTAACTATCATTACTCATTATCTGACCTTTGGATTGTTGTTGTTATTGTATCTCTTCTATATGCCCATATAAGGGATGCTAGACAGTCAGGTCATCTGACCAATCACTGATTAACAACTCATGTAATAATTTCTATATAATGCCGTGTTTTTGGATACTGTATGTATGATTGCTGGTATGCTGAAATAATAACTGTACTAAGATACTGTGCGCTGGCTCCGCGACGGTTACAATTGGCGTAGTCGGCAGGATCGCTTTTTGCTAACTTTATCTCGACTACGTCATCAGGATGAGCAAGCCTGCCGTACTCCCAGAAATCTACAATGGAGACAATAGCTGGGACGAATGGGTGGACCATTTTGACAGTGTGGCTACCGTGTGCGAATGGGACGATGCCTTGAAACTGAAGTGGCTAAGAGTACGGCTAACTGGTAGAGCTGTGACCACTTTTAAGAGGCTACCTGATGACATAATAAATGACTTCACGGAGGCAGTCAAAGCAATGCGGAAGCGATTCGAACCAGAGAGCCGAAAGGGCCTGTATATGGCTGAGTTGCAGAGTCGAGTTCGAAAAAGGAGCGAAGATTGGGCTTCATTTGGAGAGGATTTGAGACAACTCGCAGATAAGGCCTACCCCGAATTACCCGTAGAAGCCAGGGAACGGTTCGCCTTGAATCAGTACCTCGCTCGTATCGACAAACCCCAAGTAGCTTTCAGCGTCCGGCAAGCTAAACCTGGATCTGTTGATGAAGCAATCACTCTGACTCTCGAAATGGAATCATATTTGCCGACATCCAATCCTGGAAGAGTGGCGGTAGTTGACAGTGAACCTGATGGTCACGCATCTGTGTCTGAACCTATTGCTGCCACTGCTAAAGCAAGGGACGATCCAGTGCAGCTAATACTCGATCGGATGGACCGACTGGAGTCCAAGTTACAGGATGTTATGACTTTGAAGACACAACCATCAAGACAGAATTCAAGATTCAAGCCCAAGTATCGACCTGGTTGTTGGAACTGCGGAGAAGCTGGTCATCTCTATAGGGACTGCTCGAAACCAAGGAGGAGGGACCAACAGCAAGGAAATGAGAGGACCTTTGATGCTGTAAGTAAAGCATGTTATAGCAAAGCAGAGGTATCACCACCTACTGCTGTAGGTGGGGCATCTACTGATGATAAGATTCCAGCCTTTCTCCATTTCAAGTGACTCTAACTATGTGCTGAAGGGTTTTGTTAATGGGGTTCCCGCTAGTATTCTAGCTGATACTGGTGCAGCAGTAACCGTCTTATCCAAGGAGTTTTGGGACAAAGCAAAGGGTAATAATGAAAATTTGAGAAATGCAGTAGGGAAAGGCTTATCGGGGTGCAGGGAACTCCCTTAGAACTGTATGGTGTAGCTCAAATAAGGATTGAGTTGCAGGGAGTACTCTTTGCCACTGAGGCAATTGTAGCTGGTAACCTCACCACTGATATTATACTTGGACGGGACTTCCTTAGGGAACACCAGTGTATGATAGATATGGGAAAAGGTGGGGATGTGTTGCATTTGAACAATAAGGGGATTGCTATGACTTTGAATGGGAAATCCTCAGAGGAGATATTGTCTTGCATCACTGTTACCATAGGCAGAGTTTTGCAAATTCCCCCACAGAGTGAGTTAGAGGTTATGGGACGAGTACCATGCTCTGCTATAAACAAAACCTGGGTATTAGAGGGAAGCAAGAAAGGCAGGAATGCAGTTCTGGTTGCTAGAGCATTGGTTCGACTGGACAATGCCGAGGTACCTCTCCGTATACTCAACACCAGAGATGTGACCATCACTATTCAGAAGGGTACCACCATAGCTGAAATGGAGCTGGTGCCAACTGATCCGATCCCAATGGTTGGTGCTGTCGAACCCTCTTCAGTTAACCTGAATGAACATGAGGCCTTATGGGAGATGGCAGACAGAGCAGGGGATGAGGTCAACCACGGAGAGAAGGAACAGCTGTTTGCACTGTTCTTAGAGTACCAGGATCTTTTTGCCAAATCACCTGATGATTTTGGACGTACGGGGAAGATCAAGCACAAAATCGAGACAGGTGACAGTCAAGCAATTCGCCAATCAACTCGTCGGATTTCTCCAGCTAAGAAGGAAGAAGCCTCAAAACTTCTTAAGGAAATGCTTGATAGAAATGTCATTAAACCCTCAAGTAGTCCCTGGGCAGCACCAGTTGTCTTAGTCCAAAAGAAGGACGGGTCTACACAATTCTGTGTTGACTATAGAAAACTCAATACCATCACGAGGAAAGATGCTTACCCACTTCCTAGAGTGGATGACACACTAGACACTCTCTCTGGTGCTAAATGGTTCAGCACCCTGGACCTTGTTAGCGGTTATTGGCAAGTGGAGATGGGCTCTGCTGACCAGGAAAAAATAGCCTTCTGCACACATGAAGGGTTATTCGAGTTTCAGGTGATGCCCTTTGGCCTTTGCAATGCCCCAGCTACATTTCAGCGACTGATGGATATGGTGCTTGCGGGCATCCAGTGGAAGAACTGTCTAATTTATTTGGATGACATAATTGTTATTGGAAAGACATTTGAGGAACATCTATCTAATCTGAAAGAAGTATTTGAGAGATTAAAGGAGGCAGGACTGACACTCAAACCCAGCAAGTGTAACTTCTGCTCGCCACAGGTGGAGTTCCTAGGACATGTTGTGTCTAGAGATGGTGTGCACACCGACCCACGCAAGACGGCTAAGGTTGCAAAGTGGCCAACACCCACTTCTAAGAAGGATGTGCAACAGTTTCTTGGTCTAGCCAACTACTATCGAAGATTTGTCCAGAACTTTTCTACTATAGCTAAACCTCTTCATCGGTTAACAGAGAAGACAGTAAAGTTTGAATGGACTGCTGAATGCCAGACATCATTCCAGGACCTTCGCACAGACTTGTGACGGCACCAATCTTAGCATTCCCTGACCACAGCCGAGTGTTCATCCTAGACACCGATGCGAGTGCAACAGGCATAGGAGCTGTGCTATCACAACCCCAAGAGTATGGAACAGAGAAGGTTATAGCATATGCAAGCAAGGTATTGACCAGGCCGGAACGTAATTACTGCGTGACTAGACGGGAATTGCTTGCTGTGGTCACATTTGTTCAGCAGTTTAGGCCATACCTCCTGGGAAGACAGTTCCTTCTCAGGACTGACCACGGCTCCTTGACCTGGCTCTCAAATTTCAAGGAACCGGAGGGTCAGCTTGCATGTTGGCTAGAGAGATTACAGGAGTATGATTTTACTATCTCCCATCGCCCTGGACGGAAACACCAGAATGCAGATGCATTGTCTCGAAGACCATGTACGCAATGTGGCAGAGAGAGTCACGAAGAAGGCCTAGTCTCTATGGTGGAGAGTGGATCAATAGCCTCTGACCTTGTGGAGATGTCCACAGTAGAGATGCGACAGAAACAACTTAGCGATGGTCCGGTACAGCTTTTCCTACTAGCAAGAGAAAGAGACGAAAAACCTAGCATAGATGATGTCAGAAGCCAAGGACCCGTTGCTCAACGTCTTAATCAGCTCTGGGACAAACTAGTGGTGAAGCAAGGAGTACTCTGGAGGCAGTACGAAGATGTTAAAGGGACCTCAACCTGGGTACAATTAGTAGCCCCGTGCTGCCTCCAGGAAGAAATACTGCAAGATTTGCACGCTGGAGCAATGGGCGGTCACCTTGGCATGGAAAAAACTCTTAAAAAGTTAAAGGAAAGGTTCTATTGGCCTGGAATGCACCATGATGTCACAAACTGGTGTCAGACTTGCACAACATGTGCTACACGGAAAACTGCTCCCCAAAGAAACTGTGCACCTCTTCAAACCATCAAGGCGGGTTATCCAATGCAAGTGGTGGCAGTAGATATTATGGGTCCCTTGCCTGAGAGTAAATCTGGAAATAGCTACATACTGGTGGCAGCAGACTATTTTACCAAGTGGGTCGAGGTATACGCAATACCTAACCAAGAAGCTATCACAGTTGCCAAGAAACTTACTGATGAAATGTTTTGCAGGTTCTCACCTCCAGAGCAACTACATTCGGATCAGGGTAGACAGTTTGAATCTATATTGATTCAAGAGATATGTAAATTCCTCCAGATACGAAAGACAAGGACCACTCCATACCACCCCCAATGTGATGGTCTAGTAGAACGGTTCAACCGCACCTTACTAGACATGCTTGCCACCACCACAAAAGATCATCCCTTTGATTGGGAAGATCAGCTCTCTAAGGTATGCATGGCTTACAATAGCAGTGTCCACTCCTCAACTGGATATACCCCATTCTTTCTGATGTTTGGCCGTCAAGCGAGAATGCCAGTGGGCATGAAGTACGGGACTGGTGCACATGACGAACTTCCTGTATCAGACTATGCACGTCAGCTTAAGAAAGGATTGGAGGAGGCATACAAAAATGTTCGGGTGAAGCTTGGTGCAAGCCATGAACACCGCAAGAAGTATTACGACAGGAATACTCATGGAAGACCATTTCAAGATGATGAACTAGTTTGGCTACACTCTAGAGTCGTTTCACGTGGGAAATCAAGAAAGCTTCACCATCCTTGGATTGGCCCATTCAAAGTAATCAAATGATTGACGGAATGTGATTATCGAATCAAAGGTCTCGGAAGAAAGAGAAAAATCCATGTTGTGCATTTCAATCGATTGAAGCTCCGGGAGCAAGATTTGAACACAATGCTCCAGAAGCTACCGATTCTTCAGAGAAATTACCAAGTCTAACAACACCTACCAATTTTGGAGTAGACATGGAACTGATCGATTATGGAAGTCAGGACGAACATCGCACGCCTCCTGGATCTCGATACCCTTGTCGTATAAGACGACATCCGGACAGATTTGCCCCCGGTTTGTCTTATTGAATTTAAAAGATTCGTGACGAACTTTTATGAAAGGGGGATAGTGTAACAGTGTTAATTACTAACTATCATTACTCATTATCTGACCTTTGGATGGTTGTTGTTATTGTATATCTTCTAGATGCCCATATAAGGGATGCTAGACAGTCAGGTCATCTGACCAATCACTGATTAACAACTCATGTAATAATTTCTATATAATGCCGTGTTTTTGGATACTGTATGTATGATTGCTGGTATGCTGAAATAATAACTGTACTAAGATACTGTGCCCTGTTTAACGCTGGCTCCGCGACGGTTACAGAGCTAAGAAGAAAAAGATTATCATTGTGATAGAAGAGGTGTCGGCCACTTCACCCATAGGCCATGTGCTTTCCTTTTATGTATCAGTTTAAAATAATGTTTATATCGTGTTTATGTTTATATCGTGTTTACAACTTAACCTTTCCCCCCTTTAAACATCATTGCAGGCAGAGAAGGGAAGTATGCTACCATTGTGTAGGTTTTCATAGAGAAGCGTGCCTACTCACATGCCAAACTACCAACCAAAGTGCTGATGACTATTACTAGTCTTGGACCCAAGATAGTGACCAGCACATTAAAATAATGTTATATGACACACTATCAAATCTTTGCCCACAGAAGCAGTTCAATCTCACAAAGAAAAATGCTTTGCCATACCAGAAATCGGTATAACAGCTCAAGTAGTTAATTTTTTTAAAGAGAAAGCTAGAGAAAGCTATCCATGGAGGTCTGCTCAATTCCTCGACAAATCGAAAACTTTTTTTTTAAATTATGACATAAATTTGTCATTTCATCTGGAATTCATCTTCATTCTTGAACTTGTTACCACATTCAGGTGTCTTCTAAAAATCGATCAATTATCATAACAGTAGAGAGCATGTCTACTGTAGCAGCAAACTGTGTTGAAGCTATCAAAAACTTGGCTCAGATGAAAACTAGCAAACTTTACCTCGACCCTCCATTCAACTAGAGCAGCTCTGGCATGGAATAGTGGTTGTCAGGAAGGGAGGACATTGTAATTATTACAAAGTATCTGGCCAAGCATTATTCATTAGTGAATAGTGTCTGGCAAGACATTATTCATGGGGGGACAATATTCACTCCAACACCATTGTTGGAACAAATAGTGTAACAAATAGTGTATAATTATTAGATAATTGAGGCCTAAAAGTGGAATCAAATGAAGATACAAAAAGTGATTGTTGAATTCCAGATGAAATAAAAGGGTTATAAGGTTATTGTATGTATATATAGACCTTTTCAAGAATTGAACTGACTTGTAAATATAGCTTATTAATTGTTCTATTTTTAAATTATAACTCTAGGTATTAGCCAAGAGTTCAGCTTTGCCAGGGTGTCAGGCAAGGGTTCTCCCAAATGTTGACTCTACCAAAAACTTATATGTGCTGAATTTTCATAATAGATGAATTGTTTCATATCTGATAAAAAATGATCTTAATACTTCCAAAAAACCAGATGGATGCTGCCAAAAGTGAAGCTTGTCCAGATCCGATCTTTCATTTGGCCATTAAAAGGTGACAAATACATCAACAACTTATCCTTATTAGTATAGATTACTGGTATTCTTCCTGGGGATACGAACTAACTCCTGACGAGAAAGGCATTCAGGGAGTAACGACCTAACCCACAGAGTAAGATTGATGAATTTCAGATGAAACGGCAAGGTTATAACAAGAACTAGGGGCTTAAATTTAATAAGAGCTTGTATTAAATATACATATAATATATTGGACTGATTTGCAAAAAACAAAATGGAACAAGAATTTACCAGTGTTGACAACAACCATTACCTGATCACCAAATATAATGCAGAATTTAAAAAAAACAGTTCTTGTATAGCTGGCATCTAATGTTCTGTGGATTTCTCTTTCAATCGCCTTTTTGTTTTTATGGCCAATATTTCAACCGAAATACTTCAGTCTTCATCAGGATAATTTAAAATGAAAAGAATATATACAATGCCAAAATAAAAAAATGCCATGTCATTCATGATTTGTCTGAATAACAGTATAAGCATATTATACAGCAACACACCAGAGACGCAATGTTGGGCATGGTTTCACGTGCATTTTTGTGTGAAATGCATTGCCAGTGGGTGTGGATACATTGCCACTGTCTAATTCGCCCCGAGACCGAAATATTTTAGTTGAGCAATAAAATCAAAAAGCCCACAGAACATTGGTCGTAAAGGGTCCTATAAATGTTTGTGATCTCCATTGGTAAATTCTTGTTTCATTTATTTCTTTTTTGACCATCAATCCAATTTATTTTAGCTTTTAATACAACACTTTTGTCTTATTATTATTATATATACCATTTTTAATTATTATATTATTACCCACAAGAGGGAGGGAAACCAAGGGAGTTGCTGGACTTTTCATACACACACAAATAATAATAATATATAATAATAATAACAGAGTTAAAAGAAGTCGGAGGTGTTCTGGACATGAGATGTTTTCATCACAGTGTCAGTATTGCCACCGACAAAAGTTACAGCATATTAATATTCTCTCAATGAACTCTCAGTTGACATAATAACATTAAAATCACCTTCTCAATAATCAAGTTCAATTTTTATTCACTCGACGTTTCGACTTGATGCTGATGAAGACTAGAGCATCTAGTCGAAATGTCGAGTGAATAAAAATTGAAGTTGATTATTGAGGTGATTTTAACATATTATTATTTACAAAATTTTGTCAAGAAGTCTCCTACAAGAAGTGGATAACTCCAGAACTTACCAATCATAGATGTTTTTCTTTATCACATGGTGTACACACATGCCTATGTATTGATATATATATAGTAGATATGTTTACCATAAGTAGTTTACCTTGGTTTGCTGAAGGTCTTTGCTGTTACGTGCTTCTGTGATAACCAGTCTCGATATTGTGCATACAAAAGCACGTTTATGCACAGACGATCTCGTACAAATTTTCTGGTGTTTTACTGAATTGTTATTCACTGCAATGAATTTGACAACTTGCAGTCTTCTGGGTATGGACATACAGTATGCAAATTAAGCGTGGGGGAAAAGTAGATCGATACACGGATACAGGATCTTGCTTGAGGATGAATTCATGTTATTAACGATATTTTGGTCTGCCAGTTTACTCACGTTGGTGGAATCAAGGCATGCTGGAAATGTTTTGGAGCTAAAATTGGCTGAAGAGTGGTTCTCATTGTAGTGTACTTGGTAACAGAACAACAGAATCTTCTCTGATCCCTTCAAAAAAGTAGGTTTATCAGTGTAGAATGCTTGTAGTGTAGCTAGTTAACTATTGCTTCATTCGAGCACAATATTTTGGGACCCATGCAATTGTTCTTGGATCACAAACTTGGTGTGGTTAATTGGACATCTGTGAGAGTGTTGGCATTATTCTGATAAGTGTCTACCATCTTAATAAATATTTACAGAGTATTAGTTAGTAGGTAGAGAATTCAGCTAAAGCACTGCCTCCCATACTACCCTGACCAGTCATGTTGCATCAAACTCTTATGTTCATGACTCTCTTTGGGCTATCACTACCAGTGTTATTAGATTTCAGACAGTTACACTAGTACACTAGTAGCAATCGCCATCATCAGTTTCCATGTCTGATACAACTGATAAGCACTCTTTTCTACTATATAATATTTCTGTAAAAGCAATAAAATGCAACTGCTAAACTTGTTTGTTTGCAGCTTGATCTTGGAGATCCACCCCTTCAGTGGATATCCATGTAGTAAAGTACAAGCTGTTGTGGTTTGTGTATTTTAATAGAAGAGGACAGAACTTTAGTGTCATACAGTCCTGGATAAGTGACGTCTTGACAGGGTTAAAATAGTGGTCAGACAAATATAAGGAGTGCTACTGATCTGCATCAAACTCATTGTCCATTTTCAAACTCATTGTCCATTTTAAAGCTTGTTTTTTTTCTCAACGAACTCTCAATAGATGGAATGACTTTCTCATACTCACTCGATGTTTCGGCTACCTTTATCAATCCTCATGAAGGATGAAGCATCGAGAGAGTAAATCTAAGTTGATTATCGAGGAATTCATTGTATTATTATTATTATAACTACTACTACTACTACTGCTACTACTACTACTACTACTAGTTTAATATATTTGTTATATCATGTGATTGGAGAAACTGACTTGGGACATAGTGGTTCTGCTTTGAAAGAGATAAATGGGAGACACTTTGCACAAAATTGGTTTGAGATCACCATTGTCAAAGTCATTTAGAAGCAACTTCCTTGGCAATCTTCTCCCTTCTTAATACTCCAATGATGAATTCCAAAGGTATTCAAAAGACTTATAAGACACACACTCCAAATGCAATAGTGGTAACCAAAAATCCAAGTTTGGACTTAGTGCCACAGAAACAAGGTGCATGAAATACTTGTCTACCATGCGATAGCAAACACATCAGGAATACTCTCAGGAATCATCTTGACAAGTTCTCTGTGAATATATTTGCCCCAATAAAGGTGATATAACTGGTTAAATATACCTGTGTCTCATGGGTGCATGATATTCATTGAAAGAGGAGTGGGAGGAACACTAGTAGAGTATTCTAGGAGGAGATTGCTTGTGTCCTACGGAGACACTACTCGCTAGGGAATTATATCCGAACCTGGTCTAAAGGGGAGAGTATTCACTGAGGTGGGAAGGGGAGAGAGATTATCGACTAGTGTCTGGGAATTATTCACTATGACACTGTTTCAGTGTTTGGTTTATGTTTTGGGTTGCTTTTTGTTGTAATTATA
Organism: Cladorhizidae sp. MBARI D1340-BT2; assembly: GCA_028752905.1. Classification (NCBI taxonomy): domain Eukaryota; kingdom Metazoa; phylum Porifera; class Demospongiae; order Poecilosclerida; family Cladorhizidae; species Cladorhizidae sp. MBARI D1340-BT2. The sequence continues at coordinate 14,598,627 of JAQNBH010000013.1, forward strand.
TTCACAGGGAGTCATCCTGCAGAAGGATACTTTTAAAATGTTGTTAATTAATCTCTATGTGTTGTAATGGAAGTTAACTGTTTATGTATATGTTGTCAGTTGTTGGTAATCGTAGCAATTAGAGTATTCATGGAGCCATATACTTCATTTCCTCCCGTGTTTCTGACCATTACCATCTCAAGAACGAAAGACCTAGTGTTGTCATAGTTGTGCAATACCTCAATGTATATTAGCATATATTTCCCCATTTTAAAATTGTAGGAACACTAGGCAAAAGGTGGTTTAGATCAAGGTCTATTTTTGTGCTTTTTTCTCAAAGTATTGTAAGATTGGCCAGAACCCAACATGATTTAATCACTACACAAACAAAATTATTGGATTAACCTGTTAAGTGGATGGGCTACAGTCTGACATGAATATTCATGAGAAAATGTCCCCACCCTCCATATATTGTTACAGGCTCAAGATATATTCAGAGACACACTTGGAGACATTGAAGAACAACATAAAAACTCTTAGCTATACTTGTCATTGGTTGGGCATGATAGATCCAACGATGAATCCTAGTTTCTTACATCAAATCTTTGTAATACCAGGATATCGATTGCTGAATCTGCTGCTTATCAACCTACTGGAGGGTGGCATAGTTTACTATATCCAAGAAAATCTAGAGAACAAGGCAAAAAAACTTACCATTGAGGGTCATTTGGCATAACTACTGTAAGCTCCTTAAAGTCTTCAGAACTGGGCGATAGCAATTTTTCTGAGAGGAAATCTTCCATGCAGCTCTCCCTTAATCTTCTTTCAAGCAGAATATGCCTTTTATACAGCATGGAGTGCTATAGATGGCAAAAGTTGACGTATAAGAAGCTAACCGCTACAGCTACCTTAGTTATATGCGATAGCTATTTAACTATTATCTCAGAATCCCTACCCCCCACATAATTGTTAAAAAAAACATAGCGTGAATCTGTGCATTTCTCAAGTGCATTTCTCAAGTGGCTACTACTAAGCAAATATAAACCATGGGTTCAATTCTGTTTATTTGTCGCTCAACATGCAACCACTCAATCTCTTTAGAGACATCAAAAACTCAGGAAAGCTTCAGGAAAACAGAGTGTGATATTGGTGAATGGTGGCAGAGCTAGAAATAACAGGCGGTCATCGGTCATTTTCTGAGCAATTCACCAATTTGTCTGACCAAATCACTACTTGCTCAGCCAGATTGTCCTAACAGCAAATAACAAGCTAAGTGGCTACTACTGCTTAGTGTTGCAGCTGCAGTGGTTACCAAGAAGTAAAATTCACTTAGTTGTGAAAAAGAAAAAGGAGGGGTAAAAAACAGTGTGGTTGGCTAATAGCATGCAGTGCTGCCCTTGGCTAATTGGTGCCCTTGGCTAATTGTATCCCTAGGCTAATTGCAATGTACTAGGCTGAGGTCTGGTGATTGTAGGAAACAGCTGAGCTAGGTACAAATGATTTCAATGCTGATAGTAGCATTGAGTTATGGTGGGAAAGTACAACTAGACCAAACCAGTGGCCAAGGAGAAAGTACAGGAAGAAAGCCTGCTACTGCTACACCAAGCACCTCAGCATTGGTAGTGAATGAAGATGAAGAGAATGAGTCAGACAGAAGTAGTTAGTCTTGTGACAATCTTCCTTTAGAAGACTGGGATAACTGGATGGAGAACATGCAGTGATATTTTTGTCTACTTAACTTTTCATGCTGTATTGTCATTTGTTTTTATGAATAATACTATTATTATTGCAAGTATACCAACATTTAGTAGAAGTATAATGACTGACCAATATTAGAAAATGACCTAGCAAATCTTATTATGCTAGGACATCATGTCCTACCAACATTAAACCTTATTTCTAGCTCTGGGTGGTAAAAGGAGCTTCTCAAGTCTATGGTGGCAGTTTGGTGAGAGGAACAAGGTGATTATCATGAAGGTATATATCCCTGTAATAACAAGTGGTTGTTGGTGGTTGGAGTAAGCTTTCACATCAACACTCTTACAATGCTCTGTCAGGAGTTAGATTATCACGGAAAATAATCAGGCAAATTATTGCACATTGAGTGAGTATCAAGTATTGCACTGCTTGTGCAATAGACATTCCTCAGGACGGAGCTGCCTCAAGAATTGGAGTGCATCTTCATTTCAAATGGGGAGATTCTAGAAGGGTCAAGAGAGAAGAGGAGATTCATGACATTCGGTATTTGCGCTTGATCGATGACGGTGACAACTCTGTACACTTTACCCTTATTCAGAATGTTGGCGGTTGGGTCCATTAAAAAAACTTTGTGCAAATTCTACCATTTCAGGTTGGAACAGGGATGACTCACCTATAAGCCATGCCATAAAATGACTAGTGTGTCTGTCTTGCTATAAAACCAGGAGTTGGACCAGCTTAGAACATAATGTTCTATTCCACTGCTTTGGACGTCATGATTACTACAGCCCAGACTTCTGTATTACTGCCAGAGAGAGAGACCTAAGTCTGCCCAGTGCACATGTGGGCGGTTGTATCAATAGTAGTGATGAGGAGAGAGGGAGGGGAGAGGGGGATGAAGGGGGAAGTCCTTTAGGTATTTTATAAATGTTTTACAATAAGATTTTTTTTAAAGTAATTAATTTTCATACGCAATACAGAATCAGGTTTATTTACTGCTTTGATTTCGTCATTTTAGGGATCATACTGGAACTAGAGAGAAACAGTTCAGAAAGTCCAACATGAGGAGGAAAACAAACCCATTGATGATATTGCCCCTAAACTAATGCACACATCCTAATTAAGCCGAGTGGACAAAGCAATTACTAAATACAAGACTCTTGGATGAACATCAGAATGAAGTTTGATGGGGGGAATGTCATCAACCGTTCTCAAAGTGCACTGTTGCATAGGTGCAGGCTTGCAACAAATAACACGGGGAAAGGACTGGGGCCCTAATGTTTGCGATAACATGTCAGTCTCTCCCCAATCAATGTCTTTCTCATCACTGCGGTCGCTCTTTTAAGAACCTAATGACTAACCGAAAGCAAAAATCTATTACATACATGTAGGCTAAGAAATAAAGATGACATAGTTAATACTACAGAACAGATAACACAGTAGCTGCTCGTAAAGCCTACAGTAGACATGATGACATTCAGCTTGATGAAGTGAGTGATGCATTACATTTGAGTATTTGGAAGACATGAAGACTACCAGGGATGTGTATAAATGACAAGAGATGAAATTATTGGTATCAAAGTTAGTACAAGAGACAAGGAGAAGGTGACAAGGAGAGAAGTGAGTCAAGTGAACGAAACGACCGGATTGTAAAGATGAGGAAGACAAAAAAAAAAGACGTAAGAAAGTAGACTAAATTTTAAAACATCACATTTAGTGGAAATGAAGCCACAGGTTATGGCACGATAGCCTTTTTCTTTGCTCGTCACGCAATGCATTGCCTATAACACATATGGGGGAGTGTGCAAGCCTTATGTATTGGTTTGAGGCCTGTTTCAAAATGGCGGATGGAAAACCACCAGAAATCAATTAACAGCTTCTTAAGGCTGGTTCACAATATGCTGCTAGGCCTTCGCAGTTATTCACAATAAGGAGTCGCCGCTTGAGGAAACTTGAAATTTCACCCAACTAGAACCCCGCCCATTAATTAATGGACGCCAGCGCTCATGTCCTTCTAAACAAAGCACACTTTCTAGCCATGGATGGTGGAGTTGAAAGCGTGTACTCAACTGAGGAGGACCTGGACCATGGATACGTCCGATTTTCATGACGAGGAGGCAACATAATCTACTCCAAGAGATGAGGCTCTCAGATCCTGAATCTCATTTCAAGTACCTCAGGATGTCCAAAGAAAGATTTGATTCACTATGGTGAGTGCCATTGAAATTGTGCAAGTGTCTTTGAAATAGTTATCTTGTGTAATTTTAATAGGTTGGCTCATTGTTGACCCACAGATGGTATAGTAGCTCTGTAAGAGCAGAGATATCACCTGCAGAGAGATTGGCCCTCACAATACAATATCTAGCCATTGGAAACTTGCAGGTATTTAACTCAGTAATAGCAAATCTCATCAGGAAAAGGCTTTGTAGGTTTCCTTGTCGTTCAACTTCCGCATGGGGAGGTCAACTGTGTGCACGATCGTCAAGGAGACCTGTGAAGTTATTTGCAGAATTGGCAAAACGATGACAAAGTTCCATCATGTGCTGCAGAGTGGGTCGGGATTAGTATAGATTTTGAGAAGATATGGAACTTTCCCAACTGTATAGGTAATATTAACTAGCCATTACCACTAAATGTTCTTGTATTAATGTCTTCTTTTGTATACAACTCCGAGGAGCCACCAATGGGAAGCACATTGTTGTGCAAAGCCCAACCAAAAGTGGCTCACTGTATTTCAACTGTAAGGGCACACACTCTATAGTTCTACTAGATGTCTGTGATGCTCGCTACAGGTATGTGTGTGTACCTGTTATATTGTGGGTTTTGATGCTACTGTTGATCTCGTTCAATGGCAAACCATGAAATATAGGTTTACTTGGGCTTGGGGCAAGTGGTCGGCATAGTGATGGTGGCACACTTTCCAACTCAGAATTTGGCAGTGACGAGTGACTCTCTGCCTTTGCCCCCTCCCCACTCACTTTCTGGCACCACAGAGCCCAAGATCAATTATATAATTGTAGGAGATGAGGCCTTCCCTCTCTGGACGAACATGCTCTGACCTACCTGGTAGATATATGCTCAATAGAACTATCTTGTTATCCTAGCTTCTTTTACAGAGGACAGAGCTGTATTCAACTACAGGCTCAGCAGGGCAAGACAGATCATATAGAATTCTGGCTGCTAGGTATGGCAGTTAAATTTGTAAGAATAAATAATTATTTGACTCTGGCTTTGTACACATAGGTGGAGGTTATTCAGGAGGCCAATTATTGCACACCCAGATCATGCTATTGTGTTATCCTTCATCTCTTCCCCACAGGCATGCTAGGTCTGCGGCCTGCATCCGTGAAGCCTTCAAGAACTACTTTGTCAGTTCAGTTGAACTGTCATGGCAGTACACACATGTATGCAGGACACAATAACAGGAATTATCATTAGGTGTGCATTATTATTCATTATCATGTACTGTATAGAAGAAATGAATAATCTGCATAAAAATTAGGTGATTGGGGGTGGATGGGTGGATTGTTTTGTTCAGGTGGGTATTCCATCTCCAGTATCACCTGGCGTATTCTTATCGTGGCTATCGCGTTCTGGTATGGAGTGCAATTTTTCATGCTGTTAGCAATTTCCATACCGCAGTGTAGCTCTGGATTATTTTCAACTCGCCTTTCCCTGTGGCTGTAACTTTCTAAATACCTAACAATAGACATCCATATCTGCCTCCCTGTGCCATTTAGGTGGCCGACAATTATGTTCCCTGGCTGATGCTGGCTGTGTGGATCCATGCTGCCACTTGCCATGGGTGATGTGTGTGGAGAAGTGGACCGAGACTGAGACAGCGGTGGAGCATCAACCATACTAAAATGTGTATTAGAGTGCATTTGAAATCGATACTAAAACATGTACAATGAAATCTTCTTAATGACACTGAGTATCTGTCCTCAAGCTCGGAGCCACTGAGTCTCTGTCTCCACAGTACTACCGTTCCCTCCTAAGTTTGAGAAAGTGCTGTTCAAGAAGTATATACAATTATACCCATACTAATTCATCAATACCACTCACACTCAGTGCTCACCCCTTCTCCAATCTATAGTCATAGCATGGCTAAAACACATATTCATGTATATACATGTAGATCAATGCGCTAGCTGGTAATGTCAAAATATTACCTCAACTGCCACCTGCTTCCATGCATTTCCCCTAGCTCTCAAGTCCCTGTATATAGGACTTGCTGGATGCATCCCATACACTAGGGAAAGTTCTCACTGCTTCGATGAGCCTTTCGTCATCCATTCAGCTTTGAAAAATCAAAATAAAGCACACCAGAATGACGAAATAAAGCACACATGAATGATGCAATTGACAGCACGCAATGCTGCTCGAATAGAACTCCATTCGATTCGATTCAAGCAAGCAATGTGGTGCGATGCAACTTTGTGTTCACAATATTAAAAAAATAACGCGTCGCATCATATCGTGTCACCGCTTTAGCGTTTTGCACATTCTGAACCAGCCTTTAGCTGCCCAAATGTTGGTTTTTGGCAACTATTAGCTCTGAAAAGACTCCTAGTGTGCCTTGAATCTTTTGAAGTTAATAAACCAGTGGTATAGCTGACATTGGATCTGAAGGTAAAAGGCATGTTGATGCTTCAGCTGGTATTTTAATTGTCCACCAAAAAATGTTGACAAAAGATTGAATTGGTCATGCCTCTTCCAAGCGCTTTTTCCGTGCACTAAAAGTTCTCCACTAGTATGATGGGTATCACTACGATCATGCACTGGCCTATCTGGGCTAGGGGAAATGAACAAACCCCAGCAGTCCATAGTCAAGCTTGGGTGCCCACTTTATTGTTGGTGAGTAATGTACTCCTGCAGTATTGTTTTCCCCATTATAGAACATGTTGATGAGCCAAGAAATCATCATTTCCTGCCAGCAATGCAGCCATTCTCACATACCTATGCAGCTAATTTACTTTTTGGTATGAGGACTTGTGTGTGGCATACAGAGTACAAATAGCAGCCGGCCATCGGCCAATTTCCAAATGATGACATTGAACAGCCGAGCAAGACAGCTTATGGTCTGCCAGATGGGGCTAATCTTGATCAAGATGTGGGCATGATTGTAGCATGTTAGACATGCAGTACTAGTCCACTTTTTTGGTGTAGTAATCATGCCCTAGTAATCCAGTACCACAGATGGAAAACAGCTCGAATGTAGTGTCTTCATAACATCACCTCCACTGGCCACTCCACTGCTAGCTTTCGACATCACCATAGCTGATCGTCGCTAGAATGCAGTATCCAGACATCGCTGCAGTTGACTGCTGCTCAATGCAGTAGTTCTCTACATCACCACAGCTCACAGGCCACTATGCTAGCTCTTAGAATCCACAAAGCTGACCTGCTGCTCAAATGCTATGGCTCTAGACAGGACACAGAGATGAAGCTTCCCCCACCCACCCAGGAAGTAAACATCATTACAAATGGATTTCATGGAGGGTCCACGGACCCAGCGGATTCTGCACAGAATCCGACACATCAAGTTTATTTTGACCTCTGTTATGTAAATAGTGCTCGATTACTACACCAAAAGTGTGAATGAATATTTGTCCAAGCAATCTAGAATAGCGGCCTGACAAAATCCCTACCATGCTTTTTCTGTTATTTTGTGCATTGGCAATTCTAAACTACACAAGTTGGCAAGGCAACTTTGGGCACTAGTTTTGTAAATAAAATTTAACATATCTCCCCAAATAGATGATATTCATCAATTTCGACCTCAAATTTGCAATGTCCTGATGTTCCAACTGCATGGGTAAGGTATGGGTTCATTTAATGTGTGTCCAAGCATGTAAATGACATGAAGGCTACACAGAGTGAGTGGAGAAAATCATAGAGTATGCAGAGAAAACTAACAACTTTGAAGCTCGTGGATATATGGAGTGTTAGACAAACTGATAATATCCTCCGGGGCCAGTGGTCCGGTTGTGATGAAGAGTGAGCGTAAGATTGGTAGAGGTCTTCGATCTGTTTTGATGGCATGGCTAAAGTGACGGAAGAAGCACCTAAGGGTATGGATGAGGTGATTGGATATGAAACTGATTGTTATGAAACATTTCTGACTATGTCATGCACGCATGTTTCGTGGAAACAAAAACGATTAGACTGAAAATTTGGGAGTCACAGATAATGGTCAGCTTATATTGGGAGGGGTGTATCAGAGAAAGAAGGTCTAGGGACACGTTTTGCAAGAAGAAGAAGGGAAAAAGGAAAAAAAACTTTAACGAAGTGCATCTAATGGATTTCTTTCTTTGTAGCAAATAAAGTACTGTTGGATATAAATATAATGTGATTTGTTTAGAATTACAGATATGTTAGTCATCGTTCAGTCATTATAGAACATAAATAAGTTTTTTCCCGGTTAAGATGATCATACATGATGATTTTCAGCAGTGTTAAGGCTGGTTCACAACACGACGCTGGCCGAGCTCCGGAGCGTTGCGTTGCATTGCATTGCGTTGTATTTGTCGGTTCACAACACAACGCTCCGCTCGGCCAGTGTCGTGTGCCAATTGACCTTTGACCTATTCATTTCGAACCACGCTCAACAAAAGCGACAGCACCGACAACAACAGCAAAGAAGAGTTTGATTTAATCTTGCTATTGGCTAGTAGGAGACGAAGAAAGCGGAAGAGAAGGATGTGGGTACGCCCTATATTCGCTCGCTGTACCCAGCATGGAGATTTGAACAATCTCCTACAAGAGATGAGGCTGGTCATTTCAGATATTTGACGATGTCTAGGGAGAGGTTTGACTCTCTTTTAGCTGAGGTATGCTTGGTATGCTTTGTATGTGCCATAGTGTAAATAATAAAAGTTACCTAATTATATATATATATAGGTCAATCCATACCTGACTCATCACAGTCATGGCAGCTCTATCAGAGCTGATATATTCCCAGGTGAAAGGTTGGCACTCGCTCTGAGATTTCTTGCTACAGGCAACTCACAAGTATAGTGCTAAAAAAATTGGATCAATTCACATATACGGCCAGTAGCCGCGTCAAATTCGTGCGCGTATAATTAACTTAAAATAAATAATTAACTAAAAGCATATCATAAACTGGTGTTAATGGACTATCATCCTTTGAAGACATTAATGAGAGTATTACTATCCTTTGAAGACATTAATGAGAGTATTGCAATGAGAGTATTGCAGATAGAATCACTTCTGAAAGGCGAGCAACCATGTCTCTGTTGGAAATAGGAGAGATTGTATTTCGGGATGTGGAAACGTTGATGACCTACCTTAGGGGCAAAGGACTCCTATCTTCATCTGCTGATTGCTCAAATACATAAAATAAGTATGCTGGTAGGCGTAGTGATGTTAGCTATAGTCTTGACACATCATTTTTGTCTAAAGGTGTACTGCCAGGGTTGCCATGAGGGAGGTCAGAAGAGAGGATGTTTCAGATGGCTATTGCTGGAGATGCCCGGCATGTTCAACCAGGACCAGTATCAGAGCAGGAAGTTTTTTTCAGAAATCAAAGTTAGCAATTATATACCCACTGTCAATGCCCTTGCCATATGCTGTGTTTCTTGGTTCTACATAGATTAAAGCTCAGGCAATGGGTCCTGATAATGTATCTGTGGGCTAGGGAGTATATCCTGTATGCGAGGCAAGCCGAGATGCTGGCATCAGTCCACAAAGAGGGGTGGATATCTACCAGTGGCTGAGGGAAGTCTGTTCGACTAAGCTATTGCAAGCGCCAATTGTGCTTGGAGGGGTGGTGCAAATCGATGAATCGCTCTTCCGACACAAACCAAAGGTTTATAGACAGATATAGTATATTTAGAAACCTACTTACTTTACCTTATCTTATTTTACCTTATCTGGATCCCATTATCTTACTTTACCTAATCTAACATACAGCACCACAGAGGCAGACCTCCAGCCCAAGAAGTCTGGGTGTTCGGAATGGTCGACATCTCGACCTCACCAGCCTTGGGATACATGCAGGAAGTGGCAAAAAGAGATGCGGCCATCCTACTGCCCATCATACTAGCCCATATTGCACCCAACACAGTCATCCACTCAGACCAGTGGAGGGCTTATAACCAAGTTGGATCGCTTGCTGGTGTCTCTAGCCACCAAACTGTCAACCATTCCCTGACCCTGGGTCGGGTACCCATACACAAAACATTGAGTCGTATTGGAATAGGGTAAAGACCAAACTGAAGAGGATGAAAGGATGCCATGCACATCAGACCGGAAGCTACCTGGATGAAATTATGTGGCGAGAGAGGCATGGACAGTCAAAACACATTGCATTTAATAATATAATGTTAAATATAAGTCAGCAATACCCTGTATGAATGATATGATAATGAAATGTATGTATAAAATAACAATTCATGGGAATAAGAATTGGATGGGAATAAGAATTGAGAATTTGATTTATAGAAAGAATAACAATTATAAAATATAATATAGCAATAGAATTATAGCAAGAATAATGGCCATTAATTAGGTCCAGTTTATGCTATGCTTTTAGTTAATTATTTATTTTAAGTTAATTATACGCGCACGAATTTCACGCGGCTACTGGCCGTATATGTGAATTGATCCAAAAAATTAATTTGTTGGGTCTCTCTGTCATGAAGTATCCTCTATGATTTTGCAGACCTCACTGACCTTCAACTTTCGTACAGGACGATAAACAGTTTGTACCATCGACGAGGAGTCATGTATTGGAATGGAGTCCATATCATGTTCTGGAAGCAGCAGGGTTCCACCCCCCCTTTGTACCTTGTACATTATATAAAGTCCAAACAATCCGCTGCTCCCACGAGAGATGCCTTCAGGGACTACTTCTCAAGCACAGCTGGAGAAGTCCCCTGGCAATACAACTATTTTTAGCATACATAAACACACAGTGCTAATAATAAATTGTCTAGTAAATATTTTCAACATAATTATACGTACACAAAATTGGCTTAAAATAATTGATAATTGGTAGGTGGTGGGGAATAGGGTTCTTGGGGAATTCAATGTTCACAAATGATGTGTAAAAATTAAAACAGTGGCCAGCATGAAATAACCATGGACCTGCATCCTCTTGGGACTCTTCTTCAGCTCCCCTGCATACCGATCCCTCGGTGTCTTCCACTTTTTGCAACAGTGTTCTGAGGTTGCCTCCTTCTCCAACCTATCATATCAATATGTGGATAATTGTCGTCGCTCGATAGAAACTAGTTGTAGCTAGGCCATTCTTTCTATAGCTAGTTATAGCTAGACCATTCTTACCTGACTTGCCACTGACTTCCAGTCACCTGCCACAAACGGAAAGCTCCTGACATCAACTTTTCTTTATCAATAGGATACTGGCTAAACTACAGGTCAGCGGCACGTGATAGATGATAGCATTCTGATTGGTCCGATGCTGCGTTTCAGACGCTGGATTAGAATTTTTTTCTAATCGAGAATACAGCTCTGTCGCGTTGCGCTCCGTTGCGTTTGAGGTTCACAACACGACGCAACGTTACGCTCGGATGCAACGCATCGGCCAGCGTCGTGTTGTGAACCAGCCTTTAGGTCCCTCAGCCATGACGGGTCTAATGACTAGCTAGCCAGCTAGCTGAAGTAACAGCTGATGAGATTTACAACACCTCAAGGTGTGGATGAATATTTACCAATCGCTAATGTGACAAACCTGAACCTGCACACACACACACACACACATACACTTGCAATTGCTGACCATACAGTTTTAGTAGTAAACTGATTGGTTGTATTAGGAAGGGTCCACTTACTAGTTTTGCCCTTATTTGGTTATTGTATGGCTAACCTCTTCTGAGAGGTTCAAGAGTTAGTGCTACACTGATGTAACTTGACTGATAATACTACCAAACAAGTTTTTTTTTTAAGCATATTTAATTTGAGAAGTCTAGCTGGAGGGAGTACATAAGTAAACCATTCCTTGAAGCTAGGTGCTTGGTCTTAAAGGTCTGAGGTGGTCTGGTAAGATTGGGAACACCTTAACAATGAGCATAGATATCCACACTGGGTGACAGAGGAGTTTGAGATTTTAGCCAGTAAACATAATTTGGTCAGTTTTGTTAAGGGCCAGTTGGTAATTAGGTGGGCTCTATGAACAGTAGGTAAATACGCCGGCAGGGGGGAGGGGGGTGTTGAAGAGCTTGTGGGGGGTTACTAGTGCCTTGGTTTGTTGTTTGTCTATCTCTGGCTGGTTTGCTTTGGTAGTGCAGCCCATTCTGACTAGAGTGTAGCCCAGCCAGGCCAGTCTAGCCCAGCTGGCCATTCTCTCAATTATTTTCTCTTCACTTTGATGACCATCCCGGATTTATGTAAGCCCGCATTATTTAAGGCTGGTGACCTGTTCATATTTTTACAGAAGATTGTACAATGAATATATAGATAGAGAAACATACTTTGTCATGTGCGGCAATATCAAGTTTTCATCCAACTCCCCATTGGGGGGTAATTTCGCTCACCAATAATACAGAGATTGAGCTACTGATATCAAAGCATTATTTTTCCCGAAGTAGCTCCTAGTAAATAACCTATGGGAGAATACATTGGACCAATATCATACTGGGTTAAAGCATGTCGAGAGTGGCTCTGTGGGGACGTGTAGTATATCAATATCACACTGACTTGAGGGTGGTTGGGTTGAAAATATCCCTATGGGGACACACACTGAAGGAAGACAATCAACCTGCTTCAATCCCGTGAGGTGTTGGTCTAGATTGTGCCCCATAGAGTTTTTTCCCAACTGATTTCAACTAGCCTCAATACCATGGATTAATTTTTCTTGAATATTTGATGGAGACAGCTAGCTCCTGCAAATTCTACCCACATTATTTTGCTCCTATCAGAAATAGTTGGTGTTTTATATTTATTTTGGCCTTTCAAGTTTTCTGATGGAACTTGCAGAGAATGCACCATATTTGCCAGCTTTTATTACATTTTAAGTAAATATGAACACTAGAGTTGCCGATTGTTTGGTACTTCTGATTTACAACTCAGTAAGAACTACACCAGCTATCAGCTTGGGAAATAATGGGGTGGGGTAGGGGTCTTTGTGATGTAGCCTTTATTATTCTATAAGAGTTTGTACAATGAAATTCACATGGTCTAGTATTTAGTATATAGTTATTTACTGAGATCATATATGCCAAAAAATCGTCTAAACTTAAAGCATAGTTAATGTGTATGCTTTCTCACTTTCTCATGTAGCAAAGCCCTGCTCCCTCAACAACCTGTCTACACCCACCCACGTCATCCGTAATACATGAAACATGTAGAGGTGTACTAGCACAAAAAGCTAGCTTCAGTTTCCTTCCCAGCATACTCTCTCTACTCTTGTAGTTCAGTTTCCTTCCCAGCATACTCTCTCTACTCTTGTAGTCATGCTCCCCCGTTTCTGGTAGAATGTCTACTGAAAATAGCTAAATTGACTCACCTTGACATTCCTGCTGCTGCAGTCTCCCTCATCAAGTTCAGTAATATTCTTGCTCAGTTTCTCATACTCCGCTCACCAAATACGAATTGTTGCGTTCCTGTACAACAGCGTCTATTTTAATGTGGGGGGGGGGGGGGGGGGGGGGATCGGCAAAATTACTAAGCCGTGACTAATTATTTATGACCTCTCAAAATAAGACGGCAACCATGCAAGTCACGTGACCGGTTCTTGACCTGGCGCTGCAGAATATGGCGACTGTGTATGTCAACTTTTACAAGAGGAACACCAGAAAGATTGAAACATTATCCCCACAAAGCCAAGCTTTGAAATTCCACCAGAACTATAATATTGAGAGGTGGACTTCTGTTCTATTCATGAAGGCAGGCAGCACAAAACCAAGGCCACCCAAAGATTAAACCAGAGGTATATAGATCTTTATATTCTAAGTTTTTCACCAGTGTTCACATTAGATGATATAGAATGCTTTATGCTATTTCTGCGGATCATGTAAAGAGTAAGACTCCAGAGTCCGAAAAATCAGTGCGCGTCAATTAATTTTCGCGGTATATATATTTAAACGGTACTTATCTTAAACGCGCGCGCTATGTACAGAGATGGCTTCAACAACGATCAGGTCGATTGCTCCTGCTGCATTTGGGGAAAACAAGGAAGTCATTGATTACTTAAGGAGCAAATCTCAAATCTCTTTTGGCAAGTACTGTTACTTGTGGAATGTAAGGGAAAATTTTTCTAAAAAGTAATAATAATAGGATAGTCTTATGTCGATATTTTTAGATATATATAATAGTAGAGATAATTATACTTGATGGTTCTCTCTTTGCTCTTGTCTCCAGGTAGACAAGTCCACCGTGATCAACTTCCTTCATACCTCGATGAGTTTATGTGGAGGGAGAGGAATGCCCGCACAACTGCTGAAGCTTTTGCCAGCATCATACAAGCAATCAAAACACAGTACCCTGTATAATTTTGTCCTCTGATGTTTTGTTTTGTTTAATTTTGTTGTTGGTTTTTGCTGCATTTGTTGTTTTATGAAGTTTTAATATGAAGTTGTGTTACTGCTGTCCTGAGGTATGCCTTCTGAACCCTCCATTTTAGCGCGCGAGTTGTAGCGCACGCGTTTAAGATAAGTAGAGTTTTAAAATATATACCGCGAAAATTAATTCACGCGCACTGATTTTTCGGACTCTGGAGTCTTACTCTTTACATGATCCATTTCTGCCATTGTTTAGCTTTATTTGACCACCCAAACTTGTGATTTTGATGCACTTCCCCTGCACCGATTTGACTGTTTATTGAACATATATCAGATGTATTTTCTGTGAAGTTTCATTGAAATCTGGCAAAGGGAAAGGGCAAGGGCAGAAAAATCGCCACGATGTTACATATATATTCGAGTGAATACATTACTCCCCACTTAGTTATTAGATTTTAGAATCCCAATAGCTATATTACTGTTTTAATTTATATTTTCAGCACATTCAAGATGGACTGCAAAGCTATGGTGAAGGTGCACCTAGCCTCAGATGGAGCCAGCCTAGAAGTGAAAGATGTAGGTGACCACAGTCACTCATTGAATGAGGTATGCTTCCTGAGCACATATTGGGAAAAGGATGGAGGGGGGGGGAGAAATTACTGTGAAAAATTGCTGTAATAATTTCCCTTTAAAATATTAAAAACTTAAAAGTAGAATGGAAGATCTCTTGTGGTAACGCAGTGGCATGAATGATAGATAACCTGCTGTAACCAAAAATATTTAAAGTTAAAATATACACTTAAATTTCAGACTACCTTCAAGAGCACCCCCAACAGCACCGGCTAGATCCACACACCCAGGAGGAAGTTCACTAAATGTTAGCTGTGAAAGCTAACAAAAAGCTCCTTCAGCATCATGTGAAACAAGCAACTGGGATCAACTTGACGATGAAAGATATCCACAATGCTGATCAACGTGCCAAACCAATAATCAAAACGACATTCAAGCTTTGTTAGATCTTATAAAGAAAGAGGAAGGGGGCATTGTGGATGTTGTTGTCTCACAGAAAGATAATGAACTGAAGGCAATCTATTATCAGGAACCAAAGATGAGAGCACTGATGGCAGCATGCCCAGAATTAGTACTACTTGATTCAACATCTCCGGATGCCACTGTATTTATTAATGATAGTGGATGGAAAGGGGGAGAGCCATGTTGTTGCACTATAGATGGATAGTGGCAAACAAGGAAAAATGTACAATTAAAAAACTGATGGATATTTTCCTTGAGCACAATAATGGCACCAAAGTAAAGGTAGTCATGGCAGACAAAAATACATGACAGAGCGTCAAGTGATATCAGAAAAATCAGAAAAACTGCCCCCAGTGTCACTCCAAATCTTCCTATTTCATATATACCCTCAGAAGCTTCAAGAGAGAAATCACAACAGAGAAGCTAGGAATGAAGCCAGATCAGCGAAATGTGATCATCATAAGCTGGCTTACTAGAAACTGGATGAATATGATGAATGGCAAGACAAGCTGCAAAGCACAGGCATCCTATCAGTCATCACATACTTTGACAGCAACTGGCATTCCATAAAAGAACAGTGGGTCGAAGGATTGAAGCGACAAAGCTGTAAGCTGATGAATTCAACTAACAACCATATTGAAAGCTTGAATCAGAAACTGAAAAGTGTGATTACCAGATATTCTGGGATGGTGACATTTTTCCATTCTTTGAAAGTCACTTTGTCAGTGCTTGAAAGTGAAAGGGACCACCGAGCTTGTAATGTTCTGATGAAGGTATCAACAGCTCCACCAGACAAAACAGAGCGACAGTTAGCTGAGGCTGTTACACCCTATGCATTTCAACATATGTTCCACCAGCTTTCATCTGCTAGATCCCACCCAGATAACATTCCAGAGGGAACCACAGACACATGATGTCTTTGCGGATTCAGATCTTCAATTCTGCTATATACCTTTCAAACACGTATTAGCTTTTCGAATGAAGAATGGCCTTGACCTGGTTGACCTAACCCTAATCCATGAAAGGTGTCACAAAGAGTATTTCCTCCGTAACCCCCCTTCATTTTCACCCCTACTCCCGAATCTCAATGCAGAGCCTGAAGTTCAAGATCATTGGAATCTGATTCGCAACAATCAACACTTCATACTATTCCAACATAGACCAGACGCATTCTTCTCAGCACAAAAAATACAGAAAGGCCAACTATGTGTGCCTAAGTCTGGCTTCTTTGGCCAGTTAAGTCACAGGAGCCAAGTATTATTCCAGACTGGATGAACTGATGAAGTTGGAGAATTTTTGAAAGAAGGGAAGAGAGTGATTATTGTTCGGGTTGGTAATTCATTATTTAATGTGCAACTAAATGACCCACAGCCATCTACATCAAATCCCCATCCTAGTACAGCCTTTGACGTCTGATTCCCCAGACACGTGGTTAGTTGGAGCATCGAGCCTGCCATTACTATCACCGCTCCTCCTCTTACTTCATTACAAGAAGATTTACAGCCTCATATCAACTCAACACACTCTTCATCACCAACAACAACATTACCTACATGTACAGCTTCTGTCAGTCAGCTACCAGATCTGCCAAGTTCACAAGAAGATGACATTCCTACGATGGTGAGTAAATATAGATTTTTACTCATAAGTTCACATATAATTTTATATATATATTTTTATAAGCAA
Source organism: Cladorhizidae sp. MBARI D1340-BT2 (assembly GCA_028752905.1). NCBI lineage: Eukaryota > Metazoa > Porifera > Demospongiae > Poecilosclerida > Cladorhizidae > Cladorhizidae sp. MBARI D1340-BT2. The sequence goes on from JAQNBH010000013.1 coordinate 14,615,504, forward strand.
AAAATGAAATAATAATGCATGTCCCGTGGTAAATCAGTTAAACATAGTTTTTGAATTTCCACAGCTTTAGTTCTTTTCTTACTTAAAGTAGTAATTATCTCAGATTATAGTGGTAAGTTTTATAGTGGTAAGTTTTAAAGATCTAAAATGTCTCTGTACAGGTAGTTAAGATGAGGAAGCGGTGATTGTCCCCTGTGCAGCAGGTCCAGACCACTTCATTGATTACCACTCCAGGATCTCCCACATCTTTGCCAGTGCCGCATCCCCTATCAACAGTTGTAAGAGTGATCCAGGGAGGTGATCTTCCAGCAGTGGTAATAATTACAATTATTCAGTGCACATTATGTAAAAAAAAATTCATGTTTAAGTAATCCTTATCATTTGTTTCATAAAGCAAAATTAATATTTATATATATATATGACATCAGTTCTATGTATATATACTGAATGAACCAAATGCTGATTTGTAAGGCAAAGTTAATACTTTTATTAATTTTAAAATAAACACAACATAATTCACAGGCAACAACAGCTCCCCAGACCACCAGTAAACGATTTTAGTCACGTTCCCTGGACATGGCCATAAGGATACTACAACCCACTCCAACTGCAACTCAAGTGGGTCATCCAAAGAAGCAATCCCTAGACTTTGTAAGTACTCTGATTCATAAATGTGGTGCAACAAAGTATATTCTCCATGAACTCTCAGTTGACATTATAATCACCTCAATAATGAACTTCAAATTGTATTTACTTGGCGTCTCTAGCCTTCATCAGGAATAATGAAGGCTAGAGCATCTCGTCGAAACATCGAGTGAATACAATTTGAAGTTGATTATTGGGAAGGTGATTATAAAGTATATTCTATTGATACTAATTTAAATTAAAAATATCATTGTGAAACTTTTTTAAATTTGTTCCAAATACATTTTCACCTTTAATATACTGTTAAAAATAATAATTATTATTATGGCACTCTTATATAGCGCTAAATCCGATAAATACTGCTCTAAGAGCTGTACAATGCTCAAATTATAATAATAACAATGTACACAATTGACAAATACTCATTATTAACTACAAAGACAAATTGTAGAACATTGTCAAATAAACTGTTTTTAGCCCAAAACAATTATTAAGGACAATGATATTCAAGTTGCACTTCAGGATGTTGAGATGCTTCACCGATGAATGGCACACCGCCCCCAGCCAAGAAAAGGAGATCCCTCTGTCTCCAAGATCTGATAAAGAACAAGAAGGTTATATATTGTACCTAAATAATGGCACTATGCTATATGCTACATTTCCTGTATATAACCTCAGCTTCCATTTGAATACTGAACCAAGATTTTCTCTATTAGCCAGTGAAATAATAATTTTTTTGTAATTAATTTTCAATAATTAGTGGAACTTTTCTTCTGTAGCATTTAGTAGTAAAATAAAATTTTAGCTACTACTAATTTTCACTAATTGGCCTTTTATTTGTTGCAAAATTAGCGAAAATTAATTGCTAGTGAAATTTTCTAGGAATAAAAATGTGAAAATTTTGCTATTAAAATGCATGATTTCTTGCTTGAAATGCACACTAATTTAATGAATATCAATTTTCATTTCAGGATTCTGTCCAGCATGTCTCTAGTTCTTCTACGTGATTGACCATTGTCCTATGCCAGGTCCTAGTACCAATGTTAGCACTTTAGCTGTTTTGCCAAGTAAATCTCAATCTTGTAAAAGGCCTCTGAGTGAAGTTGGTAAGTACTTAATCTATACAAAAAAAAAAATTCTTTTGTTGGCAAAAAATTAAAATATCTTCTAGTGCATATACTTGTGTACTCCCTCAAATGTAGGACACCATTTTCACATTTTACTTTTAAAATTTACATTTATTGCATTTTATCAGGTCCATATGTTATTTCATTTCCAATTAACATTTTTATATACTTTCTTTCTCATAAATGTAAATTTCTTTCTCATGGCTGTCATGGCTGTCATTTTTATTTTGTGTTTCAGATCTCAATGTGATTAAGATGCCTGCCCATATACCTAAACATGGCCGGCCAAGGGGTGCTGACAAGACGGTGATTGGTTAACCCCGGAGGCGACAAAGGACCAACCCTCTTCCTATTATGGGACCAACCCTCTTCCTATTATGAGGAATGACAAGGAAAGATGTAAGTATATACTGCTTTAATTATTACTACAATAATACAAGATTCAAGCTTTATTACAGAAAGAAATAGAACAAATTATACTAAAATATGTCAATGTTCCACCTAAAAATGATGTTGACCAATTTCGATTATAATCGATTATGATCAATAATCGAAAAATTGTTTCCTATCACTATCACTATTTTCTACTATTTATCTCGTTCTTTTTCTTTTTCTTTTATAGTTCTTCTGGAGTGTGTTGCGAAACCAGTGTTTATTGAGGAGGCACTCTCTTATGGAATGCCAAATGCGACAAAAATGTGAAGTGAAAAAAATTGATTGCAGAAAATCGTATGAAAAAATCGATCAAAGAAAACTGTTCGCAAAAAATTGATTGCAGAAAATCGTTTGCAAAAAATCGATTGCAGAAAATCGTTTGTTTGCAGTAATAAATGAATCTTTTAAAACTCGATTGCAAAATCTTTGCAGCTAAATGATTGCAGAAAATCTTACTCCTTGAGGGAGAGTGAGAGAGACTGAGAGAGAGAAAGAAAAAGGAAGATGGACTAGAAACTCTTGTAAGATTATTGTGAGTGAGGCTAGCAGTGTGACGCTAGCAGATAAAAAATCCCCAACTATCTACAGTCTTTAGGAAGGTATTTTATCAACAAATGGCGCACCCACTACTCTTTATTGCGCATCCCTCATCATATCCTAGCCATAACCAGCAGCTTCTATTGATTTATACATATTAGTGTACCACAATCCAGCAGGCACTAGAAGCACCTTTGTGATGTCACTCGCTAGCCAGCCTCTCTCTCTTACCTCTCCCTCCCCCCCTCCTACATCGAAATTAGCTTAGTGCAAGTGCAGTAGGGATTATATTTTCATAGCTTTACTAAAATTTCTCAGAGCATGTGACTGGATTATCAGCATGTCATGTCGTGGTCCTCTGTGTACTGGTGATAAGACATCTGGTATGTAGACTGATCACTTTTAATCACCATTTGTGAGTTCTGGAATTTTTGTTATATTGTTTTAACACTCATGAACTAATAATGCTTCTTAGTAGACAATGCATTAGCGTAAGCCATCATTTATCGACCGCATTTCAAACTAAGCAGTGTTAGTTAGCTCCAGAGCATCATAAAAACTTCATTCTTGCATAGGACGATAATACGTTCAGTGCTCATTTAGCTATGCTAATTTCATGCAATCCTAAATGAAGCGCAGGAGAATGGAGAAGGTATATATACGTTGCCATATATCGAACTGGCTACCAGTCATTGACCACACATTGAAATCTCAATATCAATTATCGACTAGTTTTTGAACTTTGCCATCCAACTCTGTTCTGGAATGGAATGTAGATCTCATGTTGCATAGTGTGGGGTGTCGAGAGGGTTTTAATGCTCTGTCTCCTCAGTAGATGCCACCACCAGAGACAGCTAGGCAGAGTTTAGGCTATGCACCTTTAAGTCAAATAGATGTTAAACTATTCTATCTTAATTGCAAGTTAGGAAAATCTGACTCTTACCAGGCAGGGGGTGTAAACCACGATTCTATATTTTCACTTAATTTGTCATAACTTCATTATTTTTCATTTTTTGCAAGTAATTTTTATGTCAAATGTAGTCCATTTGATGCTCTTTCCAATGATATGTTTAGTTTGTGCATAGCTACTTCCTAGGTCAAGATATGGTAAACTGAATACTTCCCTTCTCAGTGCAATAAATGATACTCTGACCTTCACACTTAGCACAGCCACAGATATGTAAAATGCATTGATAGAATTTACACATCATGTAGTGTTGGGGAGTACTGGAGTTCAACAAAGAAATCTGTTTTTCCTCCACAAAACCAACCATACCTTGACCTAGCTTACCCCTATCAAAATATTCGCAGTGGAAATGATAGAGCAAGAAAAGAGCCTCAAGATGATATATTGAAAGTTGCCCCATCTATTAGAAAAAATGAGTTATATACTTTTTTGTGACCACGGTTCCACCACTTTGGTAAGTTGAGAAAACGAGCCACAAAGTTACAGTAAGTTGATTGTCATATTGCACATATACATCTTTCTTTATAGTGACTCTATACTGCATGTGTACATAAAACAAAGCATCCCAAGGGTAAATGAAGTATGTAGTATAAAATACAAATAGCAGTCTAGAATTGTCCTGCAGAATAGGAGGTACCCTCTCCCTCAATTCGTGCCTCCTCTGTGGTCTTCTCCACCATCCGCTTAGACACTCATTTGTTTCTTGGCCACCACAGCTTCCTTGGCAAGGGATCGTTTAGTACGGATTTGATCCTGTCTTGTCAAGTAGGCAATACAGAGAGGGCCAGGCTGAATGTCTAGATGATCAATGATCGAAATAAGGGCATGTTTTCCGCTATTGAATATGACAACTGCTTGCCCAACCGCGATCTGCATGGTGTCTAAGGAGATGAACTCAGTTTTATTAGGTGCACGATTCCAGATGACATTGTTAAAACTTTCATTCTGGTTCTGTGTTGCTCCTAGCAAACACCTCTCCAGGAGCTTCTCACGGCAGAGATCATCAAATATTGGCTTCACATACTCTGCCAGATAAGCTGGAATGGTGGGGTTTTGAGGTGGTGGAAAGTCATTAAACTGACACAGAGCGAGGGCCTTGTTGTACCGGCACCAACTGTCCACAGTTTTGGGGCATAAGTCATGTTGAGGATCACCATCACTTGAACAAGAGTGGTAGAACACTGCCCAGCACGCCTCTGTCATGCCTTTCAGTTGTTAGTGTTGCCACGAATCGCATTGCCATAATACTGTGCAAGCTGACCGATCACACTATCAGTCAAACGTCCCTTTCCCCCAAACCCGACGACTTTGCCATCTACTCCAATCATGCGGGTCTTCTTTAGGTTACACAAACGATTGGACATCCTCTTTTGGATATGCCCCACACACTCGTGCTTTACAATTTTAACCTCTTCACCATAGGGCTTGACTGTATTCAGAAGATTAGTCGTCTTGGAGTCTCCATCTGATATGATGGTTGTGTAGCGCAGATGCAGTTTCTCTACCGAGCGTTTCCATATTCTTACTGCTCCCTCTGGCTCCATCATTGGAGATGAGCCAACATGGTTCAGCTCACACGCTGGCTTGTGTTGCTTATACCATTCCATGAACTCCTCAGATGACTCATCAAGCTTATCTTTCTTGAGGGAGCACACGGTACAGCGCTTGCTGAGGATCTCAAAGTCAAGAACCTGTCCTGTCATCCATGAGATGACAACCACAACCCCGTATGTTGCACGTTCCATCACAAGTGACACAAACATCAACAACATCAGAAGGAGCAACATTGAACAGGCGGTGAAGATGTACAGAGGCACCACACATATTCTCAGATGTAACTTCCACCGATGCAACAGCTACATCATGATTGTGCAACTGATAGCTCCTTGTCGAGACTGGAGGAAGCATGTCCATCATTCCACAGAATGACTCTAGGCCTGCCCTTCCTTTTCCAATTGCCCGCATCGCCATGACAGATCGAGTATTCAGGGACTTGGACTTCGTGGAGTAAGGATCAGTGACCAGAGCCTCGCTGTTGCACGCAGTACAACAAATTGCCAGCCTTGACACCAATCCCCTTCTAGATTCCAAACTCTCCTTGAGGACGAGGGGAGCTAGCACATTGGCCAATCTCAGTCAATGCTCGAGATAGCATCTCACAGCTAACAAGTCGATAGCCTTGTAACTTCCCTACATACCCACACGACATACCAGTACCAGCGCTAGATGTGCTAGGCTGTGAAGGACTCCGGAGCTCCATTGGGGAAGAACTGAAAGTTGAGCCCATGGCAGAGATTGCAAGTTTCTTCTGCGTGGCTGTGGGTATTGGCCTTTCAGCTGGTTCAGCTAAAGGGGAAGGTGGCCTTTCTTCTGCCACAGGCATTTGCTGACGCTGAACTCCCATGAAACTGCGTAGCTTACTCTTCTTAGGAGGCATCTTGCTCGAGCAACCAAAATAATGTCACGTAATTGACTAGACAGGATGCGTAGGAAGTAGTAAAAGAATTCAGGGCTGCTCAGTAATCAAGGAAACAGGAAGTAATGAATAAGCGGCAATTTTTCAGGCTTCTAGCTATAACTGTTTGCAAACGCCTCCCGCTTTTGCAATAGCCATCTTCCTCCAGTCTTCGTCAATCTTTGGTAAGAGGTTTTCTCCTGGATCTTTCTTGAAATAGCATGCAATAAAACGGCTATAACTTTAGAATGGAGCTTTCAAAAGCTCTGAAATTTGAAATGCACATGGCTTATAGACCAGAGTATAAAATGATACAATATTTTTTTATATTTTTTATCTGAAGAAAATTCATGGTAAACACCCTTCTTAAAGAAGTTGATCCAGGTGGGTTGAGCCACAACCATATAAGGTAGAAATCATAAGGTGACATAAAATATAACCAATCACAAATAGTCCAACACACAGCTAATTAACATATAGTATCGGGGGGGGGGGGGGAGTTTTCAGCCACCTAAGCTACTTTTCCTTGTTCTACCACACTCTTCATTGAACTTCATTTCTTTTTGTAGGATTTAGTGTTGGGCATATCTTGGGCTACAATAATATCACTTTAGTTAAGGATCATGTATGTGTTTTGTTCAGATTTTTACACCAAAGTGCACCCACCTAACTAAGGGAGTTTTCAGCCACCAGAGGGAGTTTTCAGCCACACCTTTTAACCCAACAATTGTGCCAACAACTTCCATTCTACACACACAATAATGATGTACTATGAATTAACTATTATATCTTCTCATTAATATTTAAGCAAACCAAATAGTAGTGGGGTTGTTTTTCATATTTTGACCAATAATCAAATACTTTCACAAAAGTGACAAAGCCATTCAATGTCTAAAATACTTCCAATGTCTACATCAGCACATGTCTCTTCAAACCATCTTCCACAGTGGCCACATTCCACCCAGTTCTCCTCAGAATCCGAACTATCTTCGGCTGTCCCACAGAGAGCACAACAAACAGACGTCACAAGTGCAACCTTACGACGCTTCGTTCCACGTTTCACTACACCAGAATCACCTGATGAAGACTGGTTGAAATGTGGCAACCCAGAACCTCCCAATGTTGAAGGATCACCAGTGGATGACAGAGGCTCAGTAGTAGATGGAGGCTCGATAGTGGATGACAGAGGCTCACCAGTGGATGACGGAGACTCACCCGATGAAGATGGGTTGGAATTTTGCTTGCTTCTCTGTTTCCCGTACTTCTTCTGTTGAAGCTCAAGCTGCCTCTTTTCCTTTCTCTTTTGCTCCTCCTCCTTCTTCCTCTCTCTTTCTTCCTGTTTTTGATGCCGGATTCTGGCTTTCTCTTTTTCCAATTCCTTTCTTTTCCTTGCCTTTTCCTCTCGCTCTAGTCTTTTCCTTTCCTTGTCCTCTTCTTCTTCTTTTTTCTTTCGTTCTTTTTCTTCGCAAAGTTCAATAAACTGATTTGATGTCAGGTGGCTTGGAAGCTTAGTTCGATGTGCTGTTTGCTTCCCCTTCTTACTTTTCACTTTTGGATAACATAAAATGTCTTTGAATACCGGAGAAATTGCTTTTCCAGGTTGCAATTTAAGATTTGGTGCTGGTGTCTCACTTGATGCATGCATGGAAGCTACAGAGACAGGTGTGGAAGTTACAGAGGTAGCCGTACCACTGGCCTTTGGTGGAGAAATGTTACCTTTTGTTGTAGCATCTTGCGACGATGTGGAAGTCTGGTCTGCTAGACTTTTGAGTGACTTCCATTCAAGGTACAACTCATCATGAGTGAGATCATATCCTTCATCTAGTCGGCACTGGAAACACTCAATCTGGTCCACTGTCATTGATTTTTCTAACATCTGCAGAGTTGGTGTAGATCCTGTAACATCAGGTAGATTCTCAGGTGGGTTGTCATGTGGACACTCAGGTGGACTCGGATTCTTGTCACCAGCTCCACTGTTCTGAGAGTGGTAGACAGTAGATGGTGCAAGGATATCAGCTTTAATAGCTAGCCTGTTTATAGGACAAAGACCTGTGACTCTGAAGCTGTTTACCATGGTTGACAATTTCACTGTCTTCTCCCAGGCAACTCGAAACACTTTTGCGAAATCATATTTACTCAATACATCGCCTAGGTGCTCTATCTCCCATCTTTCTACAGCCTTATCCCAGTTCTGTTTCAGAGGCTTGAAGAAGCCGACATCACATGGCTGCATACAATGTGTACAGTGAGGTGGGAGACAATAGAGTAGTACCTGATTTTCTATGGCGAGTTTAGAAACTTCCATATTGATATGAGAGCCATGTCCATCAAAAACTATGACAACTGGACGTTCAGGAGGTATTCTCTTAATAAAATGGTTGGCTAACCAACCATAGAAGAGTGATGCTGTCATCCAACCATTGTCACTGTGTCCCATGTAACTATTTGGAACACCACCATCTAAAGGGTTTTCTTTGAAGCGTTCACCTGGAAAGACGTGATAGGGTGGTATGGTTTCGCCAGCTGCATTATAGCAGACCAATGTAGTGATCTGTTGTTTATTTCCACTACTAACTTTGTTCACTTGTTTTGAACCACATGGTGCTAGCACTTTCCCAGTACGAGACATGAGAGGAAACCCACTCTCATCGCAGTTGTAGATAGCAGAGGGGCAATCAAGAATATTGTGTGATTCTAGGAAAACTTTAAAGCCAGCATACCATTGATCCAGAATGGCCGGAGTGCAAGAGAGAGCACGATACACATCCAAGGTTTGTGACTTCCTGAGTGAAATTTCAGGATGTCTTGCCATAAACCCACGAAGCCAATCCTTACCAGGACGGTTTTGTGCAAATGGGTTACGTCGACCATCTTTATCTAGAATCGCCTTGACTATCAACGTTAGATGGTCCCTTGTGCGGCCATATCCAATTGAAGACATGTGGAATACCCAGTTAACAAGCTCAGCTTCCTCTGCACCAGATAGATATGGAGAAGGGCCTGATCGAGAATTAGCAGGGATGTTGTGCTTAACTTTACTTTGTAGAGTACCTATAAAGGACAAAGGAAGTTTCATTCAACTCCATTATGAAAAAAAACACCCTAAAACTAAGCTTAGAAGTGAAACTTACCTCTAGGAACATCATTTTTTTTGGCAGATTGCCGCACCCCCATGCCATCATTGCAATCTTTCAAGGCCTTTGTCATCATTTGTACTGACCATTTTCTGTACCTTTCCCTGGTGTTAGTTTCCCTTTGATGTAGATTTTCTTTATTATCAGACATCTGTTAGCCTGCAGACCAACTCCAGCAGCTTAACTCCAATCACAGACAGAACTATACTACAAAGTTTACACCTCCCCCTTAGCTACACACTTTCAGGGTGGACCGCGACTAGTTCTGAAGCAAACGCCACTGCTTATTCACCGCCTAGCTCGGTCGAAGCCTATTACCAGCTATTAAACAATGGCTTAAATTATTTCTATATTACCATGTGACTTCACTGGATGTCTATTTAGAACATCTGCGCTCTAGTTCAGAGGATAAAATTAAAAAAGTTGCGAGGTGGCTGAAAACCGACCCTGGCTGAAAACTCCCCCCGTTACTATACAACAGTTCACCAGTAATGACCTAAATGGTATGAGAATGATACAAGTAATAAGGAAGTGTGAGGTGTATTGAATAGAAGTGTTGATTACATTTACAAAGTTCAGTTAGTGCAGGATTCTGCAAGTTTCCTCTCTCTCTTTATTTGTTGGGCTCGTCCTGATATCTCCCCCGCGCTGTAGACTCCATTGGTCCTCCACTGTCCATCCATGCCTGTCACGAAGGGGCTTCGGCATTGATGTTCTGTTTACCAGATCTATACCTTACAGTGAAGGTAAACTGCTGAAGTCGTAGACACCACCTGGTTAGCCTAGGGTTAAGGTGCTTGGCAGAGTCAAGAAATGTCAGGGCTTTGTGGTCCATCTGCAACTCAAAGTGTCTACCAGTGAGGTAAACCTCAAAATGCAAAGAGTATGACAGCCACCACTGCCAGACACTCAATCTCGGTCGCTGCGTAATTCCATTTGGCTAGGGTAAGCTTCCTGGAGTAGAATCCCACTGGTAACTCCCTGTTGTCCTGGATCACACCTAGGATTCCAAGATACCCTTGGCGGAGGCATCTGTCTGTAATACATATGTGTCACAATCTTGGGGAACAGTCAATGAACAAGTATCAGCAAGAACATTGCATAAATATACAAACGAATCATACATTTCATCATACCATATAAGTACAACCGGCGCGGATTTCCGTGTCGCGTTGGTCAAGCGGATAGAGTGCTGGGCATAGTCTTTGATGAAGCAACAATAATATCCTGTGACACCCAGTGGTCTTAGGTCCATCTGGTTGAGCGCCTTTTAATCTCTGATCGCCTGCACTCTCTAGTTTAGCACTGAGATGTGACCCTCTCCTGCCACCTGCGACATGCCCAAGGATTTCAATCATAGTAGACCCCCCCCCCCCCCCCCCCCCCCACTGACATTTGCAGGGTTTCACTGTCAGACCATGCTGCTGAAATCTGGTCAGAACCATGTCAATATGGGTTAAGTGCTCATACCACTCATCGCTAAATATAACAATGTCATCCATGTATGGATTGGCAAAAGATGAAACATCAGCAAGAATAATATGATTAACCGCTGGAAAATCGCGGGCGCATTGCGTAAACTGAAGGGCATGACGATGTACTGCCACTTCCCCCATGCGGTACAAAATGCAGTTTTACACTGGTCCTCCTCCCGAAGTGTGATCTGGTGAAATCCCTTGTTCAGGTCCATCTTGGTTAGATATTGAGCATTTCCAATTTGAGCGAGCATATCATCCACCCTTGGCATGAAGTATGGATCTGGAGTCGTCACCGCATCGATCTTCTTGAAATTTCACCATTGGTGAGGAGCACAGGCTAAAAGGGTTTCAGAATGCCCCCTTCTGCTAATGAGCGGCCTCGTCTCTCAGCTGGTCCTTCCATGCAGGTGGGATTCGGTAGGGGTACACACGGATGGGAACAGCTTGTCCCGTGTCTATCTGCAACGACATCGTCTTCGTTTTCCCCAGTCTCTCTGTCATCACTTCTTGATGCTTTTGTACTAGCTCATCAATCTGCTGTTGCTGCGACTCTTGAGTGCATATACTTTTGTCTGGGTTGGTACACCATCATCGTCCTCTTGGGCAACTGCCACCCGTAGGACAGCTTCCTCTGGTGCTATCCAGGGCTTAATCCTGTTTATATGGACCACTTGACGCTTGGTTATTCTCGTTGGTACTGCAATTTCCAACGTGACATCTGATATTACCCTGATTACCTCATATAAGCCATCCTAGAAGTCTTCTAGTTTCCCCCACATGTCTGGAGTTTCAATCAGCACCATGTTGCCCACGAAGACTCTGGTCTGCGTCCCAACCTGCTTTTTCATGGCTGATTTAGCCTTCACTTCCCTCTCCCACACTACAGCTCTGGTTGTCTCCCTAGGTCATTGACCCAATCCACCACATTCTTGGAAGTCGTGCATCCATCCGTCCAGCCCACCTGGAGTAGTTCCAGAGGTCGGCGCAAAGCTCTCCCATAGACCACCTCGAACGGAGAAAAACCCGTGTTACTATGAGGAGAATTACGGTATGCAAAAAGAAAATATTTTAATATAAGGTCCCACTCAGTCCGTCGCTCACTACACTTCCGTAGCATGTGTTTTAGTGAGCCATGCCACCTTTCTAGTGCCCCATCTGTCTGGGGGTGGCATGGGGATGTTTTCAATTGTTGGATATTGCACAATTTGCAAAGTTGCTTCAGTTGCTTCATCAATCTACTCATGAAAACCTACCCTTGGTCTGTTAAGAGTTCTGCTGGTAAGCCTATTCGGGAAAAGATATCCATCATGGCCTCGGCAACTGTTGTAGCCTCTACGTTCTTAATGGGAATCACGCATCTGGATACTTGGATCCAAGACCCATGCATGTCAACAAGTACCTATTTCTGCATGAAGTCTGGGGAAGAGGCCCCACAAGGTCAAAGGCCACCCGAGAAAATGGTGTTTCAATTACAGGGAGTGATTGCAAGGGGTCCCTGGCAGGGTTTATTTTGCCAGCCTTTTGGCTATCTGGGCATGCACTGCACCACTGTTGTATATCCTTGGTCATTCCGGGCCATGCAAATAGCTTCTGTATAGCTGCCTTAGTTTTCCTCACTGAAAAATGGCTACTCAATCTATTGCTATGGGCAAGTCTTAGCACTTGGTTCCTCCTAACCACTGCGAGTACAATTCTGTCTTTCATCTGCCCTGATTCTTACTCCAATAAATGCCTCAATATCCCCACTCCCCCAACCCTGGTCTCTAGATAAACAGTCTGCATTGGCATTTGGTGTTGTCGGGATGTTGTCTGGATACTGCACTTGGCATCCTCCGTCTTTACCTTGACCCGACAATCTCTCTGATAATGGCCCTAAGGGGTGTATTTAGGGGGGGGGGGGGGGGGGGGGGGGGGGCATTCGCCCCCCCTTGTATCATTCTCGCCCCCCCCTTGAAATTAGAGATATTTTTTTAAATAATGTCAAGAAAGGTGTAATACAAGAAAGGTGTAATAAGCTTATGATATCAGGTTCAAATGATAGGAATGTCAAACTGAGGTTCTTCTTGGTTTTCTCTGCCATACGTCCACAATCTCTTCAAGGTCGCTCTCAGAGAGTACTTCTGGTGCCTCTATAGCAATCCTCATAAGGTGAGAAAGGCTGCAGTCACTTAGAGAATTACGCAAACGAGTCTTGATCATCTTCATCTGTGAGAAGCTTCTCTCCACAGAAGCAGTAGAAACTGGAATCGATAAGCAGATGGAGGCAATCTTGTGCAAATTGGGAAACATGGCCTTGAGCATGTCGTTTGAAACAAGTTCTTTCAGCTGTGATGCAGTAGTATCCCGTGGTTGCTTGACTAACAGCTGGCGGAATGTTTTCCACTCTGTAAGTATTTCAGTGGAAATCATGGCTGTCTTCACTGTTTCTTCTCCATCCAATGTTTCTGCATCTCTATCTTCTCCGTAGTGAGCAATCAGTTTCTCAACAGACGTGTCTCCATAAGTGGGAAAAGATACTGAATCTGGTTTTGGAACTTTCCGTGGATCGAATATAGACAATGCTGATACAACAGCGTTGGATGAAGAAAATCGGCTTGTTATGTTGGCCTTTAAATCAGCAACAAAAGGCTTACCAACAACATTCTGGAACGAAAGTATTTTATCAGCGTCAATAGACACCTTTGTAGATGACTTCAAGTCTTCAACGTTTTCAAGAAGCTCCAACACCCAGTTCGCTCCAGGCAAAACTGCATCATCCAAGGATTTAACAGTAGCATCAACAAGGAATGATATCAACGAGAGGTCAAGCTGCTCTGCCTGAAGTGCTTTGCTGAGCTTGGCTACTTGTGGTAGAGTGAAATCAAGCAAATATATAGCTGCAATCGTAGACAATTTGCAGAGGGCACCATGGATTCCAAGAGCTTCTGGCTCGTGGGACGTCTCGTAGATGTTCCCAATGGTGATTACAATTGCAGAATAACTTGCTTTGACAGCTTTGACACACCTTTCATGTGCCAGCCAGCGTGTGTCAGATGGCTTGATCACTTTCATTTCTGGAAGTTCAAGAACGTGCTGTACCTCCTTCAGACACTCTGCTCGCTTGGGGGAATTGCGAAAATGCTTCCAAAGAGTAGTCAATGTTCTGTAAACATGAGCAATTCCAGGAGTTTTATTGGCAGCTTGCACACAAGCCAACTGCAGTAAGTGACAGTGGCAGTGTATAAACAGAGCGTGAGGAGTATGTTTCTTGATACGTGCCTGAACCCCGGTCTTTCGTCCAGAAAAAGTTGCAGCTCCATCAAATCCCAATCCAACTATTCTTCCGACTTGTAGACCTTTCTTCTTTAAACAATCGATGAGATTAGAATAGATGGTCTCTGCATCAGCCTTCTTCAATGGAATAAGCTCCAGAAAGCACTCTACTGGTACACCATCTTCCTCCCAGCGGCAAAACACAGACAATTCTTCTACGTTGGTGACATCTGTGCACTCATCTGCCATGAGGCTGTACATAGGTGCCTTTTGAAGTCGCTTCAGAATCGACTCCTCCACCCATGTCCCCAATGATTCGATGAATTCAACCATAGCCACTCTTGATGTGTACACAGCATTTCTTGGTGCAGTTTCTAAGAATTGCTTCAAATGTTGGCTGCCACATCGAACCACCACGTCAACCAGCTTCTCAAATTTTGTCGAATGTGCAACTTGTTCTTTCGTAAGAAAATGAGTGAGTAGGATCAGGCACTTCACTGCAGCTCTGTTCTGAGCTCTTTTGCGAGCTAAAACATTCTGGAGTTGCTGTACAACTGTTCCACCTTTGGCTGCTCCTTTAGCTGCAAAAAGAGCTTGAGTTGCATGGATATGGAAGTCACTTCTCGCATGAGCTTTCATTTTTTCAACAGCTTTCTTCCAATTTCTGCAAGGTTGTGTGACCCACACTCCTCCAGTACGCTGCAGACCAGATTGCTTGCAAACCTTGCAAAAGGCACCATCGCTATCCTCGTCATAATAGAGCCAACTGAAATCTTTCTCCCAGCTCTTAGAGTATTTTCTCTTCGTGGATACAGAAGAGCGGTGTTTGTTTTGCTTGCTTTTCTTTGAAGGTGGAGGACTAAGGCTAGGACTAGATGCCTCGACATGCTCAGAGCTATCTGTTCTGCTATCTTCGCTATCGCTGCTATTAGCATGAGAAGAGGCTTGAGAAGTACTTGCAAAGTATGAGCGAATATCCATATTAATATGAAGAGAAATCAGCTAGTAAGGTTTCTTTTATAGAGACTTTAAGACCATGACATAATGGACTGAGTTAAAAATACTGAGAGAGAGTGGGAAAGAAGGAGGGAACTGAAGAAGTGACAAACCTACAAAGGAGAACACGTGGTGGTGTGTGATGACTTTAAGACCATGACATAATGGACTGAGTTAAAAATACTTGGGAAAGAAGGAGGGAACTGAAGAAGTGACAAACCTACAAAGGAGAGCACGTGGTGGTGTGTGATGTCATCGTGTCATGACACATGCTCTCCTTTTTCCAAGCAGCTACAATATCATGAGAAATATATACAGTCTAGCCATAGTTCGGTATAGCATAATGCCATTGGTAGTCAGTCAAAATAGCTATCCTCAGACATTGTAAAAGCAAAAAAAAATATGGGGGGATCTTCCCCCCAGACCCCCCTTTTACGACTTATGAACATGTTAAGAAAATATTAACAAAAATTAGGGCACCAAGTGACCAACCATTTCCACCCCCCCCCCCCCCCCCCCCCCCTAGAGAACTAGAGAAAAATTGTGTATGAAACCTGTTGTCCATGATTTTGTAAGAAAATGCATGGAATGCAACATAATTCGATTTCACAAAAGCCCACCTCCATTATACGAGTGACAAGTGACTATATCTAATCTATATATGCTGATTGCCGTAGCATGCAACTTCAGCAAATATTTAAGATGGAATGTTGTACTAAAGATTTTAGAAAAAGTGCATGCCATCATAAGTAGCAGCTATATATACAGTTAGTACTGCAAAAATACCTGTGGGTAAAACACTTTCGTACTCCACGCGGAAGCCCAGGGTGCACGTCCCCTTTCCGCACCATCCAGGCTCTCCGCCCCCCCCTTATTTTTCCATATCTCAAGTTCGCCCCCCCTTGGCAAAATTTCTGTATACAACCCGGCCCCTTCTTCCCAAACCTGAAGCATTTGTAAATCTTTAGGTAGGGGAGGTCTTTTATTCCTCCCTCGGCTCAGGTCAAACTGCCTAGATTCGTACCCCCTCGGTCGGTACGGGGTGTCTCTGAGTGGAGTTTGAGTATTCCATTTTTGCTCGGGTCTTCGCTGTTCTCCTTCCTTCCTCTGATTTCCCAAGTGGGCTTCTCACAGCTGGTCAAAGTCGGTTGGATCGAGGTTCCGCATGTGAGTCTCCAGCCATTTCGGTAACTTTCGTATTGTGAGCTCCACCAATATACTGCCTCGAAAATGTTTTTGTCTGTCGAGTCTAACCATTGGGAGTAGTCTTGCCGGTATGTTCTTAACCAGGCATCAGCATTCTGTTGCTCAAAGGGCTTTTCAAAGACTTTTCTTCGGTACGACTCCATAGTCACCTGATGCATAGACAATAAAGTCTTCTTTATTTCTTCGTAATCATTTTGCTGTTCTGCTGGCAAGGCTGATACATCTGTCATTCCTTCTCCTGACAAGGAAGTTCTGAGATATACAGGCCATTGATCTTCTGGCCACCTTGCAGCTCTTGCTGCTACCTCAAAGGTCTTCAAGAAGGAGCTCATATCGTCGACACCTTCTTGAAACTTTTGTAGTTTCAATTTGAGAGGGGGGTCTGCTGCTGGAGCGGGTGGCGGAGGTCGGATTGCTGCCATCAGGGCTTGTATCCACCTGTCTTGCTGCTCTGTCGCATACTGTCGGTCCAGTATACGCTGCTCCTCAGCCTGTCGTTTGTCCGATGCGCGTTGATCCTCAGCCCATTGTAGGTCTTGCTCCGCTCGGCGTGCGTGTCTTTCCTCTGCTCGGATCAACTCCGTCATTACAGTAGTTCGGGACAAGTGAGTGTCAGGTGTAGATTCTGCTGGCTCCGTTTCTATGTCTCCAGGAGTTTGAAAGCTACTCCCGCTCTGTAGTTGTCGGTCATCTCCAGCTCGAGAGCGTTGTGTCATCTCAGCAAAATGCAACCGATCACCAAAAAAAAAATATCAAACAACGGAAATATGCACTTTTCCGAAGGATAGAACAACTCAATATGACCTACTTCAGGGTTTTTGTTCACAGACCCCAAGGTATTAATAACCCAGGCCGTTTCCCTGAGCTAGTACAAAAATCAAAAACAAACAACTGAGAATAGGATAACTCTCGTCAAAATAATCCTACCACGTAGGTACCACCAGAACCTCTCACCTTAGGTCTGGTACAAGAACAACAAAGACCTCTCACCTTAGGTCCGTAATATTCACTGGGATCTACCTAACTCAACTAGAGATCCCACCGCTGCCACCAATGTGAGCGCTAACAACCTGCCCAGCCCCAAATGCTTTATTTGTGCTGGCGTCGAGCACTACTACGTCCTAGCTTAATTAGTGGTCCAAACCCACACAATTACAGCTAGGCCAAAAATCAACAACACTCCTCTGTTGCTGTCTAACCCTGCTATTAGCTTACTAATAGCGTCTAACCCGTAGTTAGCAAATGAGAGTAGGTAACAACTTTATACAGATAACAATGACACAAAGGAGGTGTGCCGTCCTTTACAATAACTCAATAATACCGATCTCAATAATACAGTTCTCGTGCTCTACTCTACTCTAACAGTTCCGTCCTTTTATAATAATACGAGCTGATGATGTCACGAGTCCTCAGCTCTCTCATTAATTCCATGTAAGGTCATGTTGAGTGATGTGGCAGTCGACCAATCAGCTTCTTCTACTAGAAGGTCGTAATCCTCTGGTGAGTCTTTCATGTTATTAATGAATTCATGGTTGCCAACTCCACCACTACCACTTCCGCTGGTCTGTGGACATTGGTCGTAATTAACCACCTGTTCTTTCATTACATTCTTATTCATTTCGTGGATCTCTGCTGCAGTGGTTTCTGCTGCTTCGTGGTCAGTCAGGGTTGGGTTCCCCGACAAGCATAAGCTAGCGGTTTAGTGATTCCACACACATGCGTAAATTATTGAGGTGAGGCTGGGATATTATGCTGTATACCTGCTCTGAATACCGTGGTCGATAAACGGTCTGGTCGATAATAGGTGGCTTGCGCTACAATATCCTTGTTCTTAAAATTTAGAAAACTGACTCCATGCATGCATTTCTAACATATTAATGAGGAGATGGCTTGAGCCCCTTAAGGGGGGAATAATGTCAAAATGCTAATTTTCACTTTACTTAACAACTATTTTAAATGGTGTATCTGCTCATATTGAAGTCATATTCCAAGTTTCAGAACATTTGAAGATTCTATGTGCAGTTACGACAGCTTTTGCACTCACTATTTTCATTCGAAACCCAGCAAGTGTGAAGAAGAATCACGTCGCATTAGATTAGAAGAATTTCCACATGTTTCCACAAATTTCTCCCTAATTTCTCACCCAAACTCCATAATTTATATATCACCAGAATGCTTATTGTGTGCTCTTTAACCTAAATTAATTTAGTTTCACTGTTATGAGAATGTGTTGGGTATAGACCAGCATGAGGTTTGTATGGGATTTCCCCCCCCCTCTCCTGTGGTGCATTATCATACCGATTCAAATAGTTTAGGTGTAACTACTACATGTACTACTCTTACCATAAACGAACTAGAAGTTACATACAGTACTTATGTAACTTTAGCCACTTGGCATTATTAATGGATTTTTAATTCGAGGACTGGCTGACACTTTGGCATAAAAATTATCTATTACAAAAGTTAAATACATCATTAAATAGCTAAGCTACATTTTGGTACAAAAATTATGTTGATAGAGGGTAGTGGGTGGAAGATATGATTGGTATTGTCGAGGTGTATTTTTTTGACATTATTCCCCCCTTAACTGTAGGACCATAATCTGGGTTAAGCGTGCATGGATCTTAGCATCACCATCACCAATGAAAGTAGTGTACCGTACCGAAGGTTCAGCTTGTCAACAGAGCGCAACCAGATTCGTTCAACCTCCATGCTATTAGAGGATCCAGTATAATTAGCCTGGCAGTTTGGCTTGTGCTGCTCATACCACTCCTCAAATTCCCCTGACTCCATATTCATTGATTCCCTTACAGAACAAAACCTACAGTGTTTGCAAAGCACCTCACAATCAAGGACCTGACCAGTTTTCCAAGCTATCACAACCACTACACCAAAAAGGGAAGAATGCCCACGCTTCTGCCAAGTCCCATCAACAGTTACAATCACATCGATCACTTCATCTAAGGGCTTGCCTGCAAGTCTATGTAGGTGGTTTGCTGCTGCAATTAAACTACTTTCAGCAGCCCTGTCACTGGAATCCTTTACATCCTTAGTATAAGTTGAAAAAGATGCAGGTGACAAAGGTGGAAGCATTCCTAAACAGGCAGTAATTGTATCAAGAGTACTTCTCCCATTACCAGTCAACCGAGCACCAAGGACAGCCGCTTTGTTGAATGAAACAGCTTCAACAGAGGAGGGATCGGAAACAAGTACAGTATTTCCACAAGTAGGGCTAGAACACTGCAAACCCACCCTTGACACTAAACCCTTTCTATCTCCAAAACTTTCCAAAATCCTTAGTGGGGACCTACAATGCTTGCATCTAGCCAGTTCCTGAAGGGCAGCATCTAATAATTCAAGGTTCAATACACGATACCCCACCTTCTCTTTCCCAGCAATGGATTGACCAGTACCAGGGGCATAGGAATCTGAAAGGTTAGTAGAGCTGGCAGTGGCTGTGGCAGAGGAGGACGAGAGTGCAAACTTCTTCCTAGAAGCTGTCTCAATGGCAACAGGGTGTTCTCCTGGTGTGGGACCAGAACCAGGGTTCCCAGCAATGGACTGACCAGTACCAGGGTCATAGGAGTCTGAAAGGCTAGCAGAGCTGGCAGTGGCTGTGGCAGAGGAGGACGAGAGTGCAAACTTCCTAGAAGCTGTCTCAATGGCAACAGGGTGTTCTCCTGGTGTGGGACCAGAACCAGGGAGTCCAGAAGTAGATGGTCCAGGTGTAGAAACAACCTACACAAAGTAAATGGTTCACAATGTGTAGCTATCTGGCTAAACCATTCATGGAAGGCATACTTGCTACATGACATAGTCAACTAGCTAATAGCTAAACATAGCTGCTAGCTAGCCAAACATCGAAGTTTTAAAACTTACCGAGGTAGCACTATGGAGCAGCTTGTTAGGAATGGAGGTCTTCCCACTTCTGCTTTTACGCTTAGAACTCCTCTTATAGTAAGTTTTTGGAGGCATTTATGGAGCAGCTTGTTAGGAATGGAGGTCTTCCCACTTCTGCTTTTACGCTTAGAACTCCTCTTATAGTAAGTTTTTGGAGGCATTTTGGCAGATATAGAGAAGCAGAGAACGCAAGACAAGTCAAGACTGGGACGTCACTCAACCGCGTGTACTCTTTGAATGCGCGTGCCCCCCTTAGCACAGTAGCATATGCTCAATATACGGTAAAGGGATACCCATATAATAAGCTACAGTTTGGTCTAAGCTGAACATTTGTAGCCCGAAGATGGAAGTTATGAGATCGTCTACAAAACAGCGCAGTTCTCCTTCATTCGTATTAAAGATTTTGATTGACAATAGTGCTGCAATGCATGCACACAATTAGCTATAACTTCAGAATAAGACTTTCAATTACATTGTAAGTTGAAATACACATTCTTCACACATAATATGCATCATATTATCAACTAAATAAAAATCATATTTTTTTTTGCTTTTTGACAAAATGACCCCGCATTTTGTGGTGCTCATGAATAATTTATTAGCTAATATCATTATGGTAATAACTCCAACCCCCCTAGATGTATGATCTTTATTTTGATGTCAAAATGTAGCTCAGAAGATAGGCTTTCTGTTCAGCACAATAAATCCTGGCATAGCTTTCTTTTTTTGGAAACAAAAGTTGAAAGTTCTTAAATTTGACCCTTATTAAACATATTTCTCAAGCTTGGATGCTATTCAGAAGCCAAAATTTGAACAGTGCATACAAAAATACCCCTTGTTGAGTTTTTCTGAATATCTGTATTTTACTCAAAATATTACCATAACAAATATATATGACCACAAGACACTTGTACATTTACAATATGAACTCTGAAACGCAATGAAATACCTGAACAAGGTGATAATATATAGTTAATAAGCTTTCAATTGATATGAAAATGTTATTATACAACTAAAGTAGTCAAGAGAAAAACGTAAAATTAGAACTCAAAAATTAATATTGAGAAACCAGCTGTTAGTGCTGGGAGTGAAAACCACAAATACAACTCATACTCAATCGTCATTTCTCTCCTACAAAGAAATTTAAAACTGTCCAACACCATATGTAGGTCCTTCTGATGCAATGGCCTACTCTTCCTCAGCTGCTCTCGCTGCATTCCTCCTCCTCCTCTTTACTACATTCTCTGCCTTGCGCTTGCTCTTAGAAAGCCTTTTTTTGGTCGATATCAGCAAAAAAAACTTGCCATACGCAATGGTGGTATAATACCAACTTCCCAAAACAAGGACGACATTCCAACCTCCATTCCCTGATTAAATCTCAGCACCGCTAAGTTAACAGCAAGTTCAACCGAAGGCTTGGATAAAAACTGTCTTTTACTGGCCATGGACCACACAACATTATTAAAGGATTCGTTTTGATTTTGTGTAGCCCCTAAAGAACACCTATCCAAAAGGTCCCTATTAGACAAACGGATAAATACAGGCCTAACGTACTTAGCTAAATCCTGTGGAATCTGTGGGGTACGGTGGGGAGGGACAGAGTTTGAAGCAATAGCTTTTTGGTATTTTCACCAACTCTCCTGACCAGCTGGACAATACTGATGCATAGGCTTACTATCCGTTGACAAACAATGGAAAAAGACAGCATCTATAGCACGAACCATTGCCTCAACATCACCTGCATTATTTCTGATGGCATCACCATAAAAAAGATTTATTGCTTTTATATTTCCATCAGTTAGCCTGCCATTAAATACCACCTTCCTACCCGTCTCATCCGTTACAACCGACCTCTTCAATTTCAGTAGTGCTGGGGGTGCTGCCCCCATTCTTTTTTTGAACATGCCCTACACATTCGTGCTTCGTCACCTTAACTCTTTCACTGATAGATTTACGCAGGGTTTTCTCAAATTTTGGACCTATTTTTACATTTATTTTTATATCTATTTTTATATCTTTCCAGGAAAGTGAAAAATCCCATAGCAACCTTTGAAGTATTTGTGGTTAAAGCTTTGATGGACATTTTTTGGTCAACTACAGTTGCTTAGCAACTAAACCCACGATTATGAATATCATTAAACCTATCACATCACTATTTTACACTATAATTCAATGTGTTTTTTGGTAATCCACTATTGCTACTGGGTGCTATTCGAAGTCTAACTGCATTTCATAATACTGCATCAGGTCAGCAAATGTTCTTACCACATTAGAGAACATTACCTGTTACTACAAGACTTGAAATTCAGGATTTGGGCATTCATTTTACATTCAAAAACTACAAACAGACATGTCATAGAAACAAACACTAGTCCTTATTATACATTACAATGCTACTGTTCATACAAGTATGTAATGATTATAAGCACACTATATAACAAATAATACTATAACTGTCAAGTTATCGACAGTAATCCAAAACATTGTGGTACTTCTCAAAGCACAAGCGGTTGTTGTCCAAGCAGAGGGGGACTTGGCATGTGCAGCACATCATGCGTGTTTCGTGCCTATGTCCACTGTTTGGAAGTTTCTACCTTTTCCTGATCCCCTCACACACCACGCAGCGCTTATGCTTGTCCATCTGACGCGGATAGTGGTCAAGGTCACGGTTCAGGCGGGAGAGATGAACACGCTCAATGTTCGGACGCCCTGCCCGCCGCCTTGAACAGAAAGTGCCCACCAGCAGCTCAGCAAGCTCCAGTCGATAGGACAGGTAGTCCCTCTTGGCCGAACCTTTTTTCCCATGCTCAACTGGCCTAACATGTGATTCATCACGTAGCTATTCAAAATAGCAGACTCAACTATATAATAAAATACCCTTTTCCACCACTTGGTACTACGTCTACCCATGCTATAATACTGTGTCATTTGATCATTACGATCAACCCCCCTCATGTTCTTTTGATAATCTGGCAGAGGAGTGGGGCATGACACATCAGCTTGAATACCAGTAGCAGTACGTCTCTTCACTGTGCATGTAGTACCAGCTGGAGGCTTGGCTAAATGCATCGTGGATAAGAAATAAATAGTACGTTTATCCACCCAAACGGAAGCAAGAAGTGGCCCATTCGAGCGGTAATCCATGAACCCACGATTATGTCTGGTAGCCTTTGTTACCAAATCCTTGGGGAAACCCACTCTGTTGGAACGTGCTGTCCCACAGGCATTGATGCCACGATTATATAGATGATTGTAGAAGGTGGGGGAAGTATAGTAATTATCAGTAAATAAGTGATAACCACTATTCTCCAAGCCAGACATGAGATCTAAGACTACCTTACTACATAAACCTACACTATTGCCACTATCCTCTACTGACTTGCCCGTGTATATTTGAAAGGTTTTTATATATCCATTAGTAGCATCAGCTAATACAAAGACCTTGATCCCCCATTTTGTGGGTTTGTCTTTCAGGTACTGCTTGAAACTGAGTCTTCCCTTGAAAGGGATCATGGCTTCATCAATGGTGCAGTCTTGGTGAGTAAGATACTCTGATTCAAACCTTGGGACAACCAAATCTAACAGGTTACGGACCTTGAAGAGTCGATCATGTCCTGACTGACCATGTGGGATTTGAGCCGAGTTGTCAGCTAAATGGAGGCACCTGAACAACTGCTGGAATCTATTGATGGGCATGACATCAGAGACTGCAGGGGGTACTTAGTAGTCCAATACAGTTCTAACCTAGGTAGCACTATAATACCCATATACAAAATAATTCCCCAAAAAGCTTTCATCTCCTGGACTGTCACATCAGTCCAGCGACGGGCATGAGATGTAGTTCCACAAACTGTGGCAGCGTAGCGATTGGTCTCAACCACAAGCAAGTCAAAAACTTCTTCAGTGAAAAACTGGGAGAAGAGTTCAAGAGGAGAACTCTGAGCCCTAACTGAAGCAGATACTGGTCCAGGGTTTTTTGAGTATGAGAACGAAGTACCAGCTGGCTCCTGTTTCACCCAGACACCTCCAAAAGGGTCCATACCAGTAGAGCTACTAGAAGGGCCAGAAAGAGAAGTAGCAGTAGAGCTACTAGAAGGGCCAGAAAGAGAAGTAGCAGTAGAGCTACTAGAAGGGCCAGAAAGAGAAGTAGACGGACCAGCAGTAGCTGGTAAAGATGGCCCAGCAGTAGATGGTAAAGATGGACCAGCACTAGTTTGTAAAGATGGGCCAGCAGCAATAGAACTGGAAATTCTGCTAGAAGCACAACCTCTTCCTCTAGCTCTACGACCTCTACCTCTAGCTCTACACAACCCTCTATCTCTACTCCTAGATCTGTCCTTACTTCTCGAATGTCTATGACCTTGCTGTGGAGCAGTGTGTGCAGGTTCTGAGTCACCACTCGAGTCATCAGACACAGGAACTAGCGACTTCGAGCAGGATAGACTGGGAGGTGGAAAAGTGGAAGGAGGAGGTACCTCTGCAGAGGAAGGGCTTGGAAGGTATGCCATACTCACAGGTGTAGGGCCTGGAGGGGATGCCATACACAGAGTGGAAGAGCCTGGAGAAGATATATGCACACACAAAAAGAGAGCTAGTCAAGCTGTGAACTAACAGGGAAAGTAAACATGTAGACTGTACCAGTCTAAAACTCACTAGAATCACAAGCAAGGGGAAATAGACACACCCACTTTTACATATACTCAGGAAAATAGTTACTAGATCTATCTATATATTAGTTCTATCTATGTATATACTCTCTTTATAAATCTTGACTCACCTTCAAAGTTCCTCTCATCATCACTAGATTCACAGTCCTGGACAAAGCTAGCTGAGCTACAAGCCTGGTCAGAAATGACAGCTCTGAAAAGAGCTGTCAGTTGCTCAGGCTGGATAACGCTGTCCCCTGTAGGCATGGACTTCTTCTCCTTCATCACAGCTAGATTCGTCTTCTGAAAGGCCAAAATCGCTATTGTAGCACATTTCAAGAACATCATTGGCAGTAAACTTTTGAGACGCCATTACGCGATCGGTAAGGTCAGTTCGGCGTTACGGCTACCATGGTTACCTATATAGTTTGGCTTCAATTCTTTTTTTAGAACTAAAGCAACTCTCTGGGCATGTGCACACGTAATTCTAGACGCTCAGAGCAAATGATTGATTTTAGACAATTATTTTTCGGTACTACTTGCACTTTCGCGTGTATGTCACGCCTGTATCCATGAGAGAGTTAAGGGGTGTTAACTGGCTATTAGTATTAAATTTAAACTTTTCACAAAAGTATTCATATCTATCTCGGTATTTTTCTATAAAATTTCATGAGGTTGTAGAGAGATGGTTGGAGTACCTGTCAACCAAAAAAGGAGTGGTTAATCGCCATAGCAACAAAAAAATGGAGGCTGAAGTTATAAAAATTAGAGCACTTCTATTTCCTATTGGATTATATGATTTTATATTCAGATTCATGAATATATACACTTTAGGGAATGCAACCTGTGTTAGTTTATGAATCTACTACTTATCACCATCGTAAGAAAAATCATTTAAGTTTGAGGTGGTCTTGTAAATACAACTACTTCCCATTTGACTTTGAGTAGCAAACAAAACACACATTGCATAGAGCTCATTGAGAGCATTCCAAAAATAAATACTTTAACCAAACTCTTATGAATAGAATGGCTGCTCCAAGCCTAAAAAAATACTTTTCGGGAATAGGAGGAACAAATTTGAGTATTGTTAAAAACATTATTATAGCCAACATACAAAAGCAAAACACACAAAAACTATATTCACAGGTTAGGAAAAGTACACTAATCTTAGGAGAATGTCAGTTAATTTAGTTTGGCCCTTTTGGAGTGCGATGTAGTCTGTTCTTCCTCTGGTGATTGGTCAGCTACCTCATCAGCAGGCAGATCGAATGCTCCAGAACTATACATGCCTCCATCTTTGTCCTGATCAGCATCCTCAAACCCTTCCTCTTCCTCCGAGCCAATCTTTGTAGGTTTTCCCCATGTTCACTAGTCTTATATACACTCTTAGAAATCCTTTTTTGGTCCTTTGACTTGAATACTTTCAAGCTTTCTTTGGAGAGCGGTAAGTGTAATTGCTCACACACACCAGCAAAAGCTATCGATCCACTATTAAAGCAACAAACACCTAATGCACAACCAGTTTCTACACCTACTCTACCTTGAAACAATTCTTTTCGACAAAACTTCCACACCATGCTGTGAAGGGATTCATTCGCATTTTGGGTATAACCTTCTAGGCAACGCTCCAAAAGAGACTGGGATCCTAGCCGTGCATACAGAGGGTTGAGCACTTCAACAATGGCCAAAGGAATTGGGGCTTTCTTGTGGGTGTGTGGTACTTTGTTGGCGATGGCCTTCTGGTACTTACACCAAGAATCTGGGCCTTTAGGACAAAGATGATGTCGAGGTTTCTCATCTGTAGAATTCAAATGCAAAAGGGAGGCCTGAACTGCTTGCATCATTCCTTTGATATCGCCTTTGTTCCTTCTAATAGAATCCCTATAATAATTTTGTAGAGTGTTTATTAGGACCTTAGTTAGCCTGCATTTCCTCCAATAGTTTTTCCATCCGACAGCTTTTTTCCCCCTTTATATTGATCCTTCAGGTTACGTAATGCTGTTCCCATATGTTTCTGTACGGCCAGTGTACGATGGATGCAGTACTGTGGCTGGAACAAAGGCTGATGTAGCTCCATGGCCAGTGTATGATGGATGCAGCACTGTGGCTGGAACAAAGGCTGGAGTAGCTCTGTGGCCAGTGTATGATGGATGCAGCACTGTGGCTGGAGCAAAAGGCTGGAGTAGACACGGCCTACACAATCCAATTTTTCCACTAACTTTGATGGCCCATAAGGTTTCTGCTTCTTTAGCAATAAATGTGTTTTGCTGTCCCCATCACAAACTAACCGGGTGTATCGTATTTTGTAGTCCATAGACCTAGAATTTTTTTGCAGTGCACCAATAGCTTCCATTGAACTTGCACCTCCTTCAAAATTACTTTTACATTGCCCTTTGTGCTCCTTTTTCCAATCCTGAAACTCTTCACTCTCATGGTCACGGTGCTCCCAATACCTACATGACTCACAAAACTTAGATTTTACCACATAGTCTAACACAAGCCCAGTATTATGGTCTATTATAAAAACTGCTCCAAACAGAGAAGAAAACCCACGCCTCTGCCAAGTTCCATCACAACTAACGGTAATATCCACAACATCATCACCACATAGAGCCCCTTAATTTTACGAACATACTCCCGTGCCTTTTCCATTACTTTATGTACTTCAAGACTACAAGCATCTTCAACAACCTTTGCATGGGAACTATAACAGTTTACCGAAACTGGAGGAGGCAAATTCATAACAGCACAAAACTTTTCAAGCTGGGAGTGTGTTATGCCAATGCATTTAGCCGCAAAAACCGAGACACAATTGAGCCTAAGAGACCTACGCTTTGGCTCAAGCTTGCTAGAAAAGGATACTTTTGAAACTAAGTTACACCTACTACATTCAAAGCAAGGGGCTACATACAAACCCTGCCAAGGCTTCAATTCTTTGTACTTGATCTTCTTACACTTGCACTTTGGGCAACATTTCAATCCAGCCATTAAGCCATCAATTAAAAAAAAACGGGTTCTCTTATCATCTTCCATACAGTAGTCATAGTCATCACTCTCCTCTTGTAAAACTGATGGGGACATAATGCTTATCTTCCTCCTGGAGGCAGTAGAAGGTTGCTGAGGGCTGATGGAAGTAGAGGGCAGTTGCTGAGGGTTGCTGGAAGTAGAGCGCAGTTGTTGAGGGATGCTGGAAGTAGAGGGCAGTGCATTAGCATCTGATGGCACCTCTGGAGAATCTGTAATGTTACAACAAGGGGCAACTAAACCAAAGTAGCTAGCTAACTAATGACCAAAATAGCTAGCTAATGACAACTATCAGCAAGCACATGTGAGTCAGTTCTATTTCTGGGAGGGTGGTATGATTTCTTCTTCCTCCTCACACTTCGAAACTCAGAACTTGACTTTCCAGGCATGGCTAAGGCAACCGCGAATGCTCAAGCAATTTTGTAGCCGTGGATACTGGGGTTGACAGGTTCATTTCAATGACATCACAGGTAGGAAGACGAGCATATATATTTTTTTGAAATTTTGAACAATTTATAGCTATGCTATAAACTTTTTGGATGGCGGTGTTTTGGCGATGTTTCTCCTCCCCGCAAAGATTGCAATAAAGTATAAAGAGGGCTAAGAAATTCCACATCGAGGAAAGAATCCAGGAGTATCCAATTTGTAAAATTTACTGTATATTGATCTCTGATAATTGTAGATTCATAAACTGTAGATTCATAAACTGGAAGGAAAAAAAGGATTAAATTTTATTTTATTTATTAGCCAGTGAACCCCCCCCCACGCCTCTCCCTTGCTCTAACCATAACAAAGAATCTATAAATAAGCATAATTCTCCAAGGACTATGTACATATAGACATCACACATTCCCATCTATGGTTGTATTTGATCATAAGTGAAATGCAGACAATGCTATAAAATATAAACTTTTGTGGGTGTCTAAGAGTATAAATCTGTGAAAAATAGGCTGGAGACATTCATCTGAGGAACAGCTAAAGAAGGCTCAATTGCTGTTGCTTTCAGTGAAGATAATGATGAATAAGATGACTGCATCCACTGCATAATGCAGATCATCAGTGGGTAGCCAAACTGCATAATAATGAGTTGGAGAGCCTTGTGATTTTAATTACCTCTTCATGATGAAGCTGACCTTGAAGGAATAGTAAGCGACAAATAAATGCACATTTCTTATTGATATCTGGTGATCTATTACATACAAATGTTGGTAACCTACTTAAGGCTAGTTCACAACACTATACTGGCCGAATGTTGTGTTGCGTGTAGTTAATTAACCTTTGGCCCCTCGAATCACACTCAACAAAGACAGATTGATTGGTCCGATGCTGCATTTCAGACGCTGGATTAGAACTTTTTTCTAATCCAGCATCTGAAACGCAGCATCAGACCAATCGGAACATCGCGTGTCGGCGGCAGTTCGTGTCAAGGGTCAATTGATAACACGCAATGCAACGCTCGGCCAGTGTCATGTTGTGAACTAGCCTTTAGGCATTTAATAGAACATGCACAATCTAATTAGATTGACGATATAATTTTCTTGTCTTCACAACAAGCATCACATTCTTATTTTGGTATCATGGATTCATAATTCTAATGGTTTTGCATGCCACAAAATGGAACTTTTTGATATGTATTTTTATGGCATCTTATTGCTGGGTTATCTGTATACTAAAACATCAATATCATGCAACAAATGGAACTATTGGAAGAGGACAATGAGGATGCAGTTATTTCAGTTGTTAAAGAAGCCGTCACATGCATTCAGTGTAACTATCGTAATTGACACTTGATCACCTTTTGGAGTAAGTTGAACTAGCACTTCAGCATATTATTCTGCTCAATGGTCAACAAAGTGAATTGTCCTCTGCCCTAAGGGATTTATTTTTGGCCATTGCAAATGACAAGGATAAATAGGAAGGGAAGGCCTGCAATACCAATCAGATTGAGAATAGTTAACTATAGTCAATATTAGCAAACTGTTAGCAAATTGTTCGGTTGTTCAAGGCGAACAATTGAACGAAAATTAGGACAGTTCAACATTTCCATTCAGAAATACAATTCTATAAAAAATTCAGATCTTTATGCGGCAGTAAAACAAATCACAACCTTATTTCCTTAACATGGTGAAAAAAACTGTGTGGAAGGCTCTAAGGCTGATTCACACTACAGACTTTACGTAATGTAACAACTTCCCCGTAACATAACGTAAAGTCTTAAGTCATGTCATTCACACTACACCTGACAACTTAAGTTAAATCCTGAACCTTGAACTCAAGCAACTATACCCACCTATAACAGAAGAAGGCGCCTGCTGTTATTATTGCTGCTGAGG
Organism: Cladorhizidae sp. MBARI D1340-BT2; assembly: GCA_028752905.1. Classification (NCBI taxonomy): domain Eukaryota; kingdom Metazoa; phylum Porifera; class Demospongiae; order Poecilosclerida; family Cladorhizidae; species Cladorhizidae sp. MBARI D1340-BT2. The sequence goes on from JAQNBH010000013.1 coordinate 14,645,639, forward strand.
AGGTGTAAGAGAAGGAGAAGGCAGCAGAGGAGAATCTGGGCGAGGAAAATATTTTAAAGTAGGGGTACAAAAGGAGAATATCAGCCTTAATCTCAGAAATGAGGCTTGGAGATCACCAGAGCTTCTACAGGTACTTCCACATGACACCACTGAGGTTTGCACATTTACTTAGCCTTGTTGGTCCCTCTATCAGACGGGAAGACACCAGGTTTCGTCTAGCTATTCCACCTGACAAACGACTAGCTATAACACTCCGATATCTGGTTACTGGTGACTCAATGCAAACAATTTCATTTAGCTACCGTGTGGGCCACTCAACTGTCAGTGGAAGGAATCATTGAGAGCACATGTGATGCCATCTGGAATGTATTACTACCTCAATACTTGCAATGGCCAACTACTGCTATGGAATGGAAGTGTATAAGTGAGGGGTTTGAACAGATATGGAACTTTCCACATTGTGTGGGAGCTATTGATGGAAAACATGTAGTCATGCAAGCTCCTGCACATTCAGGCTCCACTTTTTTCAATTACAAAGGCACACTTAGTGCAGTGCTATTGGCTGTGTGCGATGCTCACTACTGTTTTACCTTAGTTGACATTGGTGAAGGGAGGTATAGTGATGGAGGTATCCTTAGTAATTCAGCTTTTGGACAAGCCTTGGAAGCAGGGGAGTTATCACTCCTAGTGCAAAAGTATTGCCTGGAATATGATCTCACAAACTTTTACATACCTTTCTCTTAGTGTCCTCCAGCTCTTTTGACAGTCTTCCACTGATAATTTGTACATTGTTTGCTTATACTTTAGGAGGTAAGATGATTATGGCTAGGCCAATGGCCGCTACCTACCAGTTCTTCCCAGTACCTCAGCAATTGCAGTCCATTTCTTCAGGAGAACTTTGAAATCTGCTGATTTGCTGTTATATAGGCAAGGGTACTCCTTAACTGCCTCTATCAGTAGTTCATCTTTATCCATTTTCTTCTTCTAATAAATGTGCACCCACTATCCCTTACGTTTTCAAGTAAGAGTTGAGCTCTGCTGAAGTCCTTACATTACTTTACGTTATGTTAAGTGCACTTTACGTTATGTTAAGTGCACTTTACGTTACGTTAAGTCTGTAGTGTGAATCAGGCTTAAGAGCTGTGGTATTGTTGTTCAGCAAGAGTCGGAGATTGTTTACATGGAGTTGATGCTTCCGGTGTCAGTTCATGGATTAGAAATGCACTGCACCATTGCCAATGTAATGTCTCATCACCAAATGCTTTAGGGCATATTGATGAATATCACAAGTTGATTCGATGGAGATTTGTTGTGCATGGTGGCATAGGTTTCAGCAGACTGGTCATGTATTGCCACTAACAATCGGGTACTGTTCTCCATTCCTTTATGAAGGCTGTAGAAGAGTATGGCCTTCCTTCTAGAGAACGGATGGACAGAGGTGGTGAAAATGTAGCAGTGGCCAGGTATATGGTAGAGCACCCAGAACATGGTTCCAGATCGAAGTAGTGCAATTACTGTGAGAAGCACACATAATCAGCGCATTGAACATTTGTGGCGAGACATTCTTCTACCTCTTCTATCACCTAGGAGGATATTGGGCTTCTGGATGTGGCCAGGTATATGGTAGAGCACCCAGAACATGGTTCCAGATCGAAGTAGTGCAATTACTGTGAGAAGCACACATAATCAGCGCATTGAACATTTGTGGCGAGACATTCTTCTACCTCTTCTATCACCTAGGAGGATATTGGGCTTCTGGATGTGGACTCACTAGACATGCTTCACTTTGTTTCCACACCTCTTATACAGCACCAACTAGATATGGTTCATCATGGATGGACTCATCATCGAATGAGGACTAAAAACAACAAAACTCCAACAATTATGGATACAGGTCTCCATTCAGTGAAAGTGATGGTGTAGCAACCCCCTGCCACTCGTCTTCCTCCCCTCCCTGCAGTGGGTCTCCCCTTCATTGCTGCGCGCATTAAAAAAATTGCCTCGTACCACCCTGTACCACCCTGTACCTTTGGTTCATAGGTCAGTTGTACCATGTCAGACAACTGATCAGGGGGTTGTGGGTTTATATCACAGCCATTTGGGGCCCCGTTTAATAATAACAAAAATTCATGTCTCTAGCTCGCTTGGCCTTTGTTTGAGTATGTATGAGGGCATCCTTCCTGAAGATGGAACAACTTGGCTTCTTGCCGTTAGACATGGTTATGTAGTACTTTGCACGAGTTTGGGTCACACAGCTGACATTATTATTTTTATATATAAGGGGAAGAAGTGATTGTTGAGTGATTCTTCAAATCCTCACAAACTTGAACTCATGAGCTTAGTATCCAGACTCACAAACTTGAACTCATGAGCTTAGTATCCAGACTAACAAACTTGAACTCCTGAGCTTAGTATCCAGACTAACAAACTTGAACTCATGAGCTTAGTATATATCCAGACTCACAAACTTGAACTCATGAGCTTAGTATCCAGACTAACAAACTTGAACTCCTGAGCTTAGTATGCAGACTCACAAACTTGAACTCATGAGCTTAGTATCCAGACTAACAAACTTGAACTCCTGAGCTTAGTATCCAGACTCACAAACTTGAACTCATGAGCTTAGTATCCAGACTCACAAACTTGAACTCATGAGCATAGTATCCAGACTCACATGCCAAAGGAAAAAGGTGACATTCATACTAAAACAGTCTAGTTTAGCTTCCACAAACTCCGGAACTGAGGCAGCATTTCCTCTGCACAGCCACAGAGAGCTGCTGCAGGTGGTACTGGTAGGCCTTTCCCTTGCCTGAACCTGTTGAGTCCATTCAACTACCTGAAGATCCAAGCTACTTGAAACTTAAGAGTTAAGAGCACACTCATGCTACATCTTGTTGCCCCCAAAGACGAAACCAAGAAAAAGGACAAAATTACTTTACCTTCCCAAATTATTTCTGAAGGCTGGAACATTTAGGAGAAATATCAAGCGCGTTGATTAATTGAGAAAGTTATTATAAAAAGGACATAGTAAGCAGGTCAGTGCAACGGTTATTATTTTTGTCTCAAGCTGTGATTTGGCAGGGGTCATGAGACTCATCACTGGGTATTTACACTTGTACTATATAGTGTGTTGACAATTCATGCCACTCATAGCATATTGTTAAAACATATTTACCAATGCATATTGAATCTGCTAGCAGTGATCCTAATGTATCAAGCTTTCATTCGAAGTACTATTTCGTATCTTCCCTCTGTGGGTGCAGTCCAATAGCACGACTTTTGAGGGTAATGGGTCATCTAACCATGTTACATATTTTCAATCAACATAGCTAACATTGTGGTGCATGTGTGAGTGAGTGAGAGTGTGTAGATATAATCTTTGTTGAATATTATATAAATTTTGTAGATGCATACTGTAGCTGCTACAGCTGCCATGCCAGAAACAATCATGTGCAATCCTCATCATCAAACGTAGTGGTAAAATAATCATTACAAACTATCAGCAACAGTTTGGTCTGTAGCTAGTAGCTAGTATAGCTCTAGAGTCACACACCACCAAAGCCATTGTTACCCTTGAGGGCAAGGACCATCCCTATCCTTGAATTCATTGTTCTGAATAAGTAGTTTGATCAAGTCACGTGTTGATGATGAAGGATTATGCATGAAAACTAGTGTAGGAGAATGGCTAAATCCAAGAGGAGGAATGCGATCAGCTCCTGAAAAACAGACAAACTGATCCTCCAGCGAACATCCAATGTCACCATCTACATAAACACCAAGTTTAATGTATTATAATTACAAGTTCGTAGCTGAGAAGAAAGGATTATAAGAAGCTATGTAGTTAAAGTGCATTTTAGACAAGAAAAACAAAACAATTTTATAAATATTGCAGAACTCACCAACACATTCATCCAGAAAATCAGCAAAATAAATATATCTTTGCTGTTCTGCAGATCGATAGTAACTTCCTTTTGACTGAGTACTTAACACAATATTCTCATATCTATAAGAAAAAATATATTCACACACATATATCACATGATAACTCATCAACCCATATAAGAAAAAATATATTCACACACATATATCACATGATAACTCATCAACCCACCAAAACAACGTTGACAAACCTGGTGTTAGAGGACAGTAATCCGACACGAAAAATTGCTCATAAAGATTTGGGGAAGCCTTTACCATGTCAAGTAACCCAAATAGATCTAGTCCTTCCCAAAATTGGTCCATTTCTGCTTTCACCTTAGCCATCAAGTAGTAGACAAGTAGAGCTCCTACAATTTCAGAACAGAGGTCTAGAGTGAAAAAGGAAATAGCCTTACGAAACTCAGTAGAAGTGATAAGGTCAAGAGCTTCACATCCACGTCAAGCACCATTTGGAAGCTCTTCATCATGGTCGTGGGCACACAGTTATGTGAAGGAAGAATACCTTTACCGATAATCAACTTAATTTTCTCCTAGATGCTCTAGCCTTCACCAGGTACTATATATGTCAACAGATTGTTCATTGACATGATAAATCATTAAAGATGAATTTTAAGGGTTTTTTAACACTTTCTCTAGTATTTAAGTCTGCCTCTTTATTACCTTAGCTACCTTAGTGAAGTAGTTAGGGAACTCCTGAATGAGTTTTAGCCAAAATTATATGAGCTTCAGTTTTTGGGAGGTTAGGTTTTAGCCACCCACCACCTTGAAATGGAAGTCAGAACGTAGTGCACTCCAAGGTGACCTTAGTATATCCTTGAGAAGTGATAATTTGCACACAATGTGGCTAGCACCCCTATTATAATAACTTGCTGTATAAACTTCCTTTACTCATATGGCCACCTGTTGGCAAGAGGTATAAAACAGCTCCATAATGAATTGAAAAACATGAGAAAAACATGGGAACCTTGTTGTTGAATTGCTGTTGAATTGCAGGGAAAAGTGCCTAAACTGGCTAACTCAACCCTATTCCTGGCATTTATGAGGTAGCTCATTTCTAGGGTTGTGGCTAGGAGTAAGGCTAACTAAGATTAGAGCATGGAAGCTTTTGACTCGAGCTTCTAGGTGGCACCCTAAAAATATCACTTGAACCCTAGCCTTAAAGCTAGTCCTAGACCTAAGCCATAGATTAACAGGAAAAACAAGGAACCTAGTGATGAAATAACAGGAGAAAGTTCAAAGTTACATTAAAGACCAAGTATCCAATAATGCACATGTAAGACTGCATCAATAAATGCCCATACCCAGGATACATATCCCACAAAGGAAATATACCTAGTGTAGCAGCACTAATTTCTACAACATAGTCTATGAAATGTTACCCACAGAGTTACTTCCCCTATTATCTCCATGGTTGCTTACATGTTCTGCATGATCCAGGAGGAACACACATGCTTAGCTAGATCATGACAACACTATTAAACTTCCTTAACCTTCTGAAGTTTTGGGATCAGGAGGAACTTCACCACCCATAGAAGAACCTGAGGAGTTAGAGGTTAGGCTGCAGAGGACTTCAATGGCCTTGCTGAGTTGGGATAGTGTAAGGTTGATCATTCTCTGCCAGTGTTTCCAATTTTCTGCAGCAGATTTTCTGCAAACAATTTTTTGCAAACGATTTTCTGTGAATGATTTTTTGCAATCGATTTTTTGTTTTTCAATCGATTATTTCACTTCACATGTTTGTCGCATTCGGCGTTCCATACTCTCTGAGCAACACCTGATAGATGGTCGTCAGCTTCTCCCCTGGGATCAAATGAAGATCAAAGTCATTGATGAGAAACGAGTCTCCTTCAGGCTCATACAGCAGTACTTCACATGTGGTGCTTGGAATAGGCTGACTACTTCTCTCCAGAATGCTCTGTTTGTGCAAGAATGAACTGTCAGGGAACTTTGCTGTTAGTTGTGATAACTGGTTTGATTGGGTTTGTTCAGGACTCAAATCTCAGCCCAAGAAAACCAATTGGTTTTGTACAAACTGTTTGGAAAAGGCTTCTAAAGACACTGATTAGTGAAGATTATTGAATAAACTTTTCCAGCTGGATTTATGTTGAGAGTTTGTGATGATTTATTGGTCATAAATATATATATATATGTCAAAGTCTGTATAATTGTGTCATTTTCTTGGTATTAGCAATTGTTTCCCCCCCCCCCCCCCCCCCCCCCCCTCCCGATTACATTGTTAGGGTTCATAATTTTTGTTAATGTTTTTTAATTTTAATGAATGCATTTTTGACTGTTAATAGATAACTACTGATTTCTCGTCATTTAATTGTTGACTTGTGATTTCAATCTTCATGTAGTAGTCATGTACTATAAACTTTGTTGTTAACTGATGGGGAAATCAGAACTGTTAAGAGTTAGTATTTAAGATACTGTCTTGCCAATTTTATGTGATAACTGATTGAGTAGAATTCCAGTAATGTATACATATAAAGATTGTAATACTGGCATGAAGACAAAAAGTTGTGAATAATAGATTCAATGGGTATCTGGGATCAGTAAATTGGTGCCAAAAAAGTGCCAAAAAAATTCTGAAATCAGGGGAAATAGGCCAGAAAAATAGGCCAGAAAAAATCATCATTCATCAGGGACGGTCCCTGAGAAAAATATCGGGGATGAGAATTTTTTTAACTTATATATCAGGGACATGGGAATCAGGGATTTGGCTTTTGAAATCAGGGATCAGCGACCAAATGCTCGAAAAAGTCGGGGATCAGCGAATTTACTACTACATAACCATATTTGCATAACAGTATTGAGCTCTAGGTGATACTAGAAAAAGCTGCAAATTATTATTCCGATGGCCAGCCTGTTAAATAAATTTGAACAAGGACAACAGTCGGTAGAATAGCCTTTCAGTAATTTTACCGGCCGCCAGAAAACGAACTAGGTAAATTTTGGTCACATGACATGCAAATGGAATGATCATGAGATTACCCTGGTAAAATAGAGTCGGCTTATTCAGTCGGTGTCCTGTTCTATAGCAATGATGTTCCCATTACGGTATATAGGCGGTTCTGGAATGCACGAGCGGTTATTTTCGCCACTGACCGGTGTGCACAAATGTACTTTGTAAGCTCGACCCTTTACTCCAAAACAAGAAATCCCTACTTAAGAAATTTCCCGTTTTCCTTCTTTATATATATATACAACTTTTATTGCAAAGCCAACACAATGTGTATATGGGTGGACCAACTACTAATAACTGTGAAGGTGAACCATGAAAAATGGAAAGAGGTAAAGGAGTGAAAAGGAGACAAAACAAGCCAATTTTTTTTTGGTTTAGCCCAGTCCTATATTTGACAAAACTTGAAATTTGGTTGCATTGCTGTAGCTATTGTCCTAGCCTTAGAATAATTGTGAATCCCCCTGTACATAGTTAATGTAGATACTCGCTGTTATCGATATTTTCTTAATTTAGCGTGTAATCATGCAGTGAACAGGTGTGAAGATATAAAAAATGAAATAAATACTGCTTACAAAGAGAATCAAGAAATCCCCATCATGAGCAGCCTTCAAGAAGAAAAAAAAATATATATTCCTGAAAGTACTCCAGCTAATGCTTTACATATAATTATAGTAAGTTTTGAATTATGAAGTAATGGAGATTCCAAAGAGTCTCCTGAATTTTTGAGGGACAGAGATAATGGTATGATTATAGGAGTACTTTCAACGATGGAAAATCCGTATAAGGATTATCCAAAACATACGATGCATTTCCTCCTTTTTCTCCCCTTGATCAGGACTGATAGCAGTAAGGATGCACTGACAAAAGCAGCGAGTATGAGCGAGCACATAGAGGGGTTTATGTTTCACATGGAATTGCATTAGCCTTGACCAAACATTTGACAGATTTACTCTCACTGAGCATTATTGACAAAGAAAAATAAATATCTATACTTTCCACAAAGCATGTTTTTCTATATATTCATTCTATATATTCATAAACAATGTAAAATTATCGTGGGAATAAGTTTACACGATGAAGATTAATGATGAAAGAATAAGTTGCCAACATGAGCCAAAATCTAGGGGAGTGCATTGAAGTCAGTCAATAACAAGTTGCATTACTTAATTGAATTGAAATTTGTACTTGACTAAACACACGCATACAAACAGGCAGTTTCATATAGCTAGATAGGTAATCATCATCACCTGGCTGTCTACTTTTTGACTTTTTAATTGGAAGGTCTCAACTTGGCCACTCTATAATATATGATGCAAAGTTCTTCATGGAATTGGGATGTGTGTGTGTATTGAATCAATGACTAATAAAAGTATTCTTGGGAGGTTACTTTCTGGTCTTGAAACTGCTGTGGGATTGTGGAAAAACATAATTTAACCCTTTAAGCCCCCCCCCCCACCCATTGATTTTTGAGCCCATACGGGCGCACCTACCAATTTAATTAACTCTGCATACTGTGTTAACAGAATGCATATATTCAAATACATACCTTTCATTTGAAATACTTGTCCAATAGATAATTTTTTTTGGCTTTGTTCAAACTTAGAGAAGATTTTTGTTAGCTATCCTAACAAGATGGCAACTGACTCAATGCCCACTACTCGGTCATTAACAGCTGCTACCTTGGGTTTGGAAGAGGTTTTGAGACTTTTGGATAGCAGCAGCAGTGAGGACTCAGTATGTGACCTTTCTGATCCTGAAGATGGTTTTGATGGGGATACATTTACTGGGTAAGTCCAGATAGCTAGAGTTACAGCTCTCTACTTGGATAGCTAGAGTTTAGCTATATATTTACCATAATTTAATTGTTATATAGATCCAATGCCACTGCTGTTGAATTTGCTCTGGAAGCAACTCCAGTACCCTCAGTTTCACCATCTTCTGAGGAAGAACAGCCTCTTAGAAGCAGAGTTGGAAGACGTGTTCAAGGACAACGTTCTTGCAGACGACGTGGTCTGCGGAGAAGTAGGGGTAGAATATGAGGAAATACCCGTCCTAGAGGTCAATATAACAGTGGAGGAGGTTCAGGTATTACATGGCGCAGACAGAGTATCTCCCAATCACATGTCAATACTCTTGAGAATCCTGATACTGCAGCATTGACTGTACACCCATTCAACCCAGTGCGTGAACCAGGTTCATATGTTGCCAGTTATGATGAATCTTTCACACCACTTTATTTCTTCTAGCTTTTTTTAACTGAAGATATAATAAAACTAATATGCAAGAATTCTGATAAGTATGCTGAAAAGAATAAAGACAAATCACCATAATTATAATTATTCTCGATACCCTCAGGGCCTGGAATGACAGCAGTTATGTTATTGAATTTTGTTGGCTTATTTATTTATTTCGGTTTGGAAAAATTGGCATACTACCATGATTATTGGACGACTACGGGAGATTCATTTCTCCTTTATGGTAGAAGTTTTGCAGGGCAAAGTATTATCAGCAGAAATAAGTTTTTTAGTCTCTGGGGATTCTTACATGTGAGTGATATTGACTCGTAGTGACCGGTTGTGTAAAGTTCGACCAATGATGAAACACTTGAACGATTCAAGTCAGTGCTACTTTCAACCAGATCAATCGATGAACGCATGGTGAAATCAAAGGGGTGTTTTCCAATGCGCCCAGAACATCAAGAGTAAGCCAGTCAAGTGGGCCTTCAAGCTGTGGTGTTTGTGTGACTTTGAAACTGGTTATACTTATCGCTTTACAGTGTACAGGGGAAAGCAAGGAGAAGTACGATCAAGTAATGGTTTAGCATATGATGTAATAGTTGATTTAGTAAAAGGATTGGAAAATCAAGGATATTGACTTTTCACTGACAATTTCTATTCTAGCCCTATCAGCAAATGGGTTCGAAGCATGTGGTATAAAACGTCGTAATGTTCCTAATCTTTGAAGAACTAGCAAAATCGTGTACTGAACTTGGAGAAGGTCGATGTGTTCGGGACAAAAGCTTAGTGTATGTTATGTGGAAAGACACTAAAGTAGTAACTGTGGCTTCAACTATGCATACTGCCACAGGCAATGAGAAAGTGATACAGAAAATGAAAGATAAAGCTGGTCAATTATTGCGTAAGGAAGTCAAGATTCCTCCTCCTATAGTAGAGTACAACAAATATATGGGAGGTGTTGACCTTTCGGACCAGGCCATATCTTACCACAATATTCTACGCAAGACTCGAAAGTATTGGCGCACCCTTTATTTGTGTGCATTTTTTGGATGTAATGGTGACCAATTGATATCTTCTGTACAAACTCCACCTACCTGAAGAAGAACGCAAAAAAATTTACTCACAAAGCATTTCGGGAGAATTTGGTAACTCGGTTATGTGACCTACGAAATGGTTCTGAAAAAACCTTATTATCTCCTTCACACAAACAGAGTATTAGGGCTCCTCACCAGCTTACGCACACTCCTCGTGAAGAGCGACAATATTGTGATCTGTGCAAAATATTGAAGAAACCCTGACACCGCACCAGATTGAAGTGTGTTGCATGTGGTATGTATCTTTGCTTTGAAACCAACAGAAACTGCTTCAAAGTTTGGCATTCTAGTCAATGTGACTGTTTTCTGCTAGAAATATAATTATTGTTATTGACTTATTATACCATAATCGTAGATGGGTGTGGCTTTGTGGTCATTTGAGTAAGTATGATGGTTTTAGTATACATATATTACATGTTTACTACATATCCATACTACACAATAAAACTACACATGTAGCTACATCTTTTTTGAGATCAAAATGAGAATCATTTGCCAAAACCGGCAATATAAAAATGAAATTTATCATATTTCACCCACATCTTGAATGGGGAAAAAATTGTTCAGTGGTGATGATTGATGGTTGTGTAATAGTTTTGAGGTCATAAAAAGGAACTTTGTTGTACAAAATTACGAATATTGATTCCTAAATTTTTATCTTAATATAATTTGTTATGGGTGTGGTTTAGAAATTTAAAAAATTGTATGGCTCATTAACTTTTAGATTGTACCCATATTGCTATCCAATATTCCCTTAGTTTTTAATTTTAAACAGGAAGGTAAAAAATGAGAAAAATTTGTAAAATGCTCAGGGGCTTAAATGGTTAATAATTATAATAATATGGACTTTAGAAAATTAGGAGGATTTTTAAAATTAATTGTTTGCATATGTACTTTAAGCTATATCATGGTGTAATTCAGTTGCTCCATTTTCATTAGTTGTGCTTATTCTTGTGGCTCATGTTAATATCCTCGTAAAAATGAAGGCCTTTGCAATTTGAGCAAATTAGAGCAGTGTTACTTTATTTGCACATCACTCACCTACTTCAGGCATTACACCATTTCAAATAACTAACCCAATAAGGAGAAGAAATTGATCTGAAGGATAGACCATTGGACTCAGCAGCTTTTGCTAGATCGAAACCATTAGAGAGCTCTTTCAAGGCGAGCACACTGAAGGATTACTTCAATCATACTCGAAATATGTCTGTTCTTACAAATCTGTTGATTCTTAAATGACCCTAAAGAATTAGCAATTGATGTTCCAAGTTCTTTATTGACTGTGCATGTGCCTAGCATTCATTGCATGAAGATGTATCAAACATTTAGCATGTTTTTGAAGAATACCCTTTTAATTTTGCATGCTTCCAATCTCTAAAACCTAATTTGGTAAATGTTTCTTCAGCTCTATCATGACACACTGTAAAAATAACAGCAAGCCCCCCCCCACCCCCCCCCCCCCCCCCCCCCCCCCCACCCCCCCCCCCCCCCCCAAAATGCCCCAAAAAGCAGTACACTGTATTTTGAATACTAGAGCTATATTTACAAATGACCGTTTCTAACGTTCCTATCAGTGTTGAAGGAAATTCAGTTGTTATGTGGGAAAACTGGACTTTGTTTTTGACACAGGGGCTTGAGGCAATATCTGAAGGTAAACTGTGTTGCTGCAACCTGATACTTCCTGACCAGAAGTGCTTGATCTTGGTGCCGTACCTACAATAGTCTTGGCCTGGTGCATTATCCGAGTTGTAGCACACCCACTGGGGTTCTGGACAGTGACATAATTACATTGTTTAGCTACATTTTTACTAGTCTGGTACTCTGCTGGATTACTGCCTGGAGAGACTGAAAGTAGATTCTCCTAATTTCAGTTTCAGCTGACTCTAATCTCCTTTTCTTAGCTAAGTTTAACTATGCAAAGTTAGTTGCCTTGCAGCAGGCATGAGCATCAGGATCTTGCACTCCTAGACAAATTTCTAAATAGTGCACACCACGTTATGTAACCTAATTAGTACAAACAATGATCTGCACCTAGCTAGTATTTGCACCAATAGCATTCATACTAGATTGACCCAGGACAGTTGGTAGGGCATGTAGCCTACACGCCCTGGTGTAGCTAGCTATTCCACTGCAGAGGCGACAACCTTCTCATTAAACAGCATGGGTGGGGGGGGGGGGGGGGGGGGGGGGGTTGGACACTATGTGGGCTGGGCTTTCACTCCTCTTTGAGGAAGGCTTTCATATTTGCAACCTTTGACTTAAATTCCTGATGAAGGCTAGAGCATCTCATTATTCCTGATGAAGACTTAAGCAGGTTCCTCCTTGGAGCTAAGGATAGCCCAATATTTTCTTGGTTAGAGCTAGGTAGATACAAATAAGTGATAAGTGATAAATAGTGGAGTATGGTGCACATAACAAAAGACTTGGTAGTCAGATAATAACCACAATGATCATATTAACATGAAATTCACAACTGACCATGTGTTATACAATAGCTCTGGCATGCTGCAGTTGACCACTACACTTGGAAAACACCTTTTATAATTATGACCACATTTACAAATCAGCAAACTAAGATCACAATCTGGTGATATAACCATGCCCATGACACAAAATTGCACATGATATAAAAGATCAATCCATGATAGATATGTATATTTAGCACGCTTCATAAATGATTTAGATTTGAATTCAGAGACTAAGGGTCCCATACAGTATCTATTATTCACAATTTCATAAGTGAATGAGAACATGCAATGACTCCAACAGTCTTGCACGTTAAACCGTCCCAGTTAAGAGTCATGGCTAATAAGGAGCTGTAAACTGTCATCCCTTACTTTCTTGAGAAACTGCATGAAGTCAGTACCTCCACTTCCTTTAGTGTTGAGTGCAGGGTTCACACTGTGGCGCTGCTGGTTTACTATGTAGCGTGACACAACAACCACATGGTCCGTACGAAAAACTGCAAATTCTTGGATGGCACGGTTAAAAGAGGCAATCAAATCAGCGTTTCCTGATCCTTCACAGTAATCATGCAGTGATGGCATCTGTTGCAGCATTTCCAAAAACTGTCTGTGACCTTTAGGCATATACTGCAGCATTTCATCCAAGAATTCCTTGTCTGGGCCAAAATGCTTTATTCCCAGTAAGATATCAAACATATGCATAATAGAACTTTGTCCCGCACTTGCTCCATGAAGTTGCTTTGGCTCTGAACTCACGCCTTCAAAGATAATGCCTTGAGGAAATGCATCTAGACCTTTGGAACCTACTTGGAAGGGGCGAATGTCTAAGTAAAATGTGACTGGCCTACATCTTTCTGTCAGCTTTTTCATGATCATCCTCATGTCACTCAGTGATTGCTGTACAGTTTCCAGGCATTTCTGGACACCACTGTCCCTCTGGCATGACATGTCCAGGAACACATGCTCAATGGCTTGCAGAGCAGGAACTGCCGTGAGTTCTATGAACCCAGTAATCATATAGAACCAAGACTCATCCTCGGTACCTGTAAAGGTAAGATTAGCATGGAGGTTATCTAGATTCCAAGGTTCTTGTGGATCCAACAATCTGAAGTTGTAAAGGACCGTGGCACAGTAACATATCACAGGTTGCAATTGTAGATGGTCACTGACTGTGCACCAAGGGATAGCAATTTTCTTAGGAACTTTATCAACCAGCCCTTTCTGTCCTTCCATCCAGATGTATCCACTTCCAAGGTAGCAGAGCAAGGAGTAAGCACGTCTCCACTCCTCCTCGGACTGAAGTGTGGTCGAGTTAAATTCTAACTCGGGAAGCTTGTGCACTTCCTTTCTAAGCTGTTTATTCTTGATAAGTTGTGGTAGCTCCAAAATGAGGTCTTCCCAAGAAGCAAACAGCCCAGGAAGCCTGATTAGCGGAGGTACAGCTGGCATAAATCCTGTCTTAGGAGAAATCTGAAAGTCACGAAGGGAAAATGTCTCGCTGTACGTAGCTTTTGAGTTTGCCATTATCTGAATCAGAGTTGCACACAACAAACTTCAGTTAAACCGTCTGGATAAGCACACCATCTTTCTTCGCGTAACCGATCGACACGTCATCACACTTGCCGGCACGTCACAAAATTACGTCAATTTTTTTGGTTGTTTTTGGCTTTGGCGAGATAGAAAGAAGAAAATACTAAGTGGACTTTGGCTAGCATCTCTCCAGGACCGAAATGCTACTATTCCTACAGCAAATCACTTCAGGCAAAATAAGTATATATATACCATCACCTATCTAGGAGTATTGGAGCTAGCTACATTTGTTATCGCTGAGCCCCATCAGGGCCATCTTAGTGCAGTCCACATGGAATATATTATACTGAAATAAAAGTCGATACTTACAAGAGGATGATGAAAGTGTCTGACTCATTATGGCTGTAAGAGGAGTAATTACTACCATAATGAGGCAGGAAACAGTCTGTCATACAACAGAGGGAAGACATTGAAAACGGTTACTCTTCGATTGGAGCAGAGCAAAAAAGACATCGTGTTTATCAGAAAATGTAGTTTGCTCTGGCTTGATGGAAAATAAAACTAGCTGGACACACAACTTAGATGTTTGGTCCATATTGGACTTCTCTTCTTCCCTTGACAAACCAGTAAATTGTTGCCTGACAATGAAGCTTGCAGATTTAGACTCAGCACTAACAACACTTGTAGGCTTCCACACTCCATACTTCCCGACTGTCTGCATGAATGAACACTAAATGCAAATTCAAGTATATATATGTATCCATGTGCCTTGAATGGAATACTGAATCTGATTGTACCATCTTCTCCCAGAAGTGTTCTCTACATGACTTACCTGTTAGTCTCCCCTCTCCTCACTCTAATAGCAACCTCAAGGTGGCTGTCACATCCAACCACTACCATTGCCTCATCGATATCCGTTTCTCCTGACTTCCCTCATATTTCTTCCACCCACTGCAATGACTATGCAACTCTAAGCAAAAAATTATCTTATGGAATTCTCGAAGTATCAATCTCTTCAATCACATATCGCTTGACATCTTTGCCATGCCAGAAACTTGGCTTGATTCTGCTATCTCTAAAAATGAAATCACTTCAGTATACCAAATTCATTGCTGAGATAGAGTTCCTATTGGTGGATGTGTCGTGATAGCTGCTTCTGACTTATTTACCTCCCACACCTTCTCCACAAATGTCAATATATAAAGATTTAATTTCCCCCTCCTCTACTCTGTTGTTGTGCATGTGTTGTCCACATGTCGCACATTTTCCAAAACAGTTTCACTTTCATCTCAAGTCTTTGTGTGGACAACATGAAACTTGTTCTCTTGGGTGACTTTCACCCAGATGTAAATTGGCCTTCTCTCTCTTCCCCCACTACCACTGGATCTCTCACCTGTGAATGCATGCTTAATATGAATTTAATTCAAATGGTTACAGACCCCACACATATCCATGTTTGTATTCTTGATCTAATAATTACAAACAACCCCTAGTCAATTAGTGCGAACATCATAGATTATTCTTGCCAAGCAATGAACCTGAGGGGGAAGAAACTATGCCGTCTAGGGGTGCCAAATTCCCTGGTGGATGCCAAATCCACTAGGGTATTTAGGGTATTTGACATGCATGAATGCTATATTCCCTTGTCTGTAATGACAAATATACCCTGTGACATAAGGGGATAAAAAAAATTCTGGGTGATTAAATTTCCAGTGTAGACTGCTGTGGCCGACCGTTTACCTTCCTTATCTTTGGAGTGAAGGAAGAAAAGGGTCAGCGGATTTGACTTGCATCATGCAGCTATAATAATAATTTTGCTTTACAGCCACGTGTAAGATATAGCATGAGTACATAATGGATCATGAAGAAGTGTGGGAGGTGCAGGTCAAGCACCAATAGCTGGTATTGGCCTGTAGACACAGCTAATGCTAATGAGAGGCTTACATAAGATGAGTGGCAGTGAGAGCAACGACGTATTCAACAAAATCAACAAGGGTTATTGTGGTGAAATTTATCTAGTGAAATTTATCTAGGAAATGTTTCTTTTAATTGACATGATGAAAGAAGAGTGGTAGATCGGAGTTAATGAGTTCCACAGTAGGGAAACACGACTAAAGTACTGGTGTGGGTTATGGAGGATCGGTGAAATTTGTATTCGGAGTTTGTTTGAAGAGGAGGATCTTGTTTGTGCTCTGAAAGAAATGTTACATACTGCATAATGTCAATATTGACTGCAGGTTGCTTGAGACATTTCACCAAGAATAGAATGTCCAGAAATTCTAAAATGTATGAGGGAGAAGATTGGGGGAGGTCTAGAGCATACTCCTCACTCTATCTTATATAACATTCTATTCTCTTTTCCATTTCAGTCATTGTTAGAAAGAAGTTATACTTAACTTTGGTGATGAGTTATCTTATATTCTGCTGTCAGCTATGGAGACCTAATCCTGCCCAGGGCTCTGGAAAGAGTTCAACAGCACCATAAAAAATTGTTTGCATGACTACCACTCTGATTACAAGTCCAGACTAACATTACTAAATATACTACCTCTTATGCTATGGTATGAAATGCAACACATCTTGTTCTTGTTAAATGCTTAAAGTAACTTCTAGACAACTACATGTATATATAATGTGCTCAATTACGTTTCCTTCAACACAAATTCCACCAGATCATTTGCCAAATTTAAACTCAATTATAAATGTAGCAGGGTTCAGTAGCTAGACATTTCTGGTTTTGTAAGACTTTGGAATACACTACCATTGATTGATCATACCATATCAAGGGGGGGGGAAGGCTGAAAACCGTGGTTTACCAATTAAAGTACCATAACTTTGCACACATTCATGCTATAGCAAAAGGTAGCCAATGCAGAATGCTTTCTAGTGGTAGTTTTTGTTTTACCATTCACATTTATCTTCTGGAACTGCAAGTTGGAATGTGAAGTCAAGTTGGAATGTGAAGTATGGTCACTCAACCAAACTCATTCAGGAAATAACTTACAAGCATCCAGTCTTGAATGGTTATAACAACTGTGATTGATAGAGCTGTGTACAAACACTATAAGATATTTTTAATACATTTTTTAAAGTGGACTTATGTACATGTCAATATTGTCTAAAATTATAACTAGTGGTTATGATTTTGGAGCTCCATAGATTCTGCAAACTTGACTCTTACTGACTTGATATACTGACTTGATATATAGCTAGAATGATGATCTCTCTCTGTGTTCTCTTTTGATATTAAAAGCATAGGTATCACTATGCTAAAGTTACATGCAGCCTAAGTGGGAGTCCTCAAAATCTGTGTCAGTTTGTAGTTGTGGTTCCTGATTTGGAAAGTGCTAGCCAGGTATCCGCGGCTAGATGTACAAAACGAGCGTATTCACTCTAGTAGTCCCCTAGAGGTAAAGTTCGCCAAAAGTTCACGACCTGCTAATAAAAAGCGGGAAATTCCTAGCTTAGGTGAAGGCATGTTCAAGCTGGGATGCTACTATATTGGAGGAGTATAACAAGATCGCCTGGACAAGATTCTAGAGGTCCACATGAGAGATAACTGTGTCTACCTTTGGAACACGTAGCAGTAGAAGAATTTCTAACCAGCTTTTATAAAGGAGAACCAAGTACATAGCACAAGGCTTGAATTTAAGATGACGGCAAGCTAGTCAAATTTCCAACTTGAATTTATGACACTAGAATTTATCAACATGATTGTAATGGGTTTAATTTTTAGTAAGACATTCTTTTATAACTGGCTATAATATATTGCCACAATGCCAAGTCCTGCCAGGTTGGCTATAACCCTCCGCAGGGAAGGTCTAGTGCGTATTACACTATTTTGCATTAATTCATGTCAGTGGAGGAAACACGATTTTATAAAGGGTGGGTGCTAATGACTGTGCAGTTCTGCGCGGACTATGGCTGCCTTTTACTTACAAAAAATTGGCTATGGTTATCTTGGACTTGATGAATCCCATGCACCACAAACTTCTTCACTACGATATCTTCTAGTCCTCAGGGCTGTACCTAGCCAATTTCATCTGGGGAGGGGGGAGGGGCAATAAACACCACATGCAATCTCGTCAACTATTTGAAATTTGAACCTGCAGCCTAATTTTCTCGGTATAACAGAGCCTTCTTCTATGCTGAACAAGACTGATAGTTTCGGCTTCTAGACAAAATTACATACAATTTCCAGCAGCTAAGTGTGAACTGCTAGTTTTTTGTTGCTTTGCTACATTTACTCCATAATTCCGTTCGAAGAATTGCCCCTTCCTCCAACTATTCAGCTCTAAGATTTGCCAAGGTAGGCACTGGCGGCTCCTAATGCACTAGGGTTACTTTCATCCTTTCGAAGATGAACTTCCAGATCATCTAACCTGCAAACAGTTGGATGGTACATTAATTAGCTAGCAATGACTTGCATTCTACACTAGCACCCAATGAGAGGGCAGGCCAGGTATATGGACAACGTGCGATAGAAAAATCCCCCCTCCCTCATATCAATTGAGTAAATCAGGATTTTATTTCTGAAGATAGCTGTTGAAGGACCAGCGATATGTTTCATTGAAGAGATTTTAGAAATTTTCAAGATGAATAGTGGTGTGCTTTAATTGGAATTGAGGCTAGGTGAGACTGGTAGGGGTGTTTCAGTAATGATTTGCCTCACTCCCCTGCCCCCTGTATAAAACCCTGATTACAATACACACTTGTCTATGTACATGAAGTAAATACAAAATCATAGCTCCAGATTTTAATTGCATTCTTTGGCAGGTGTGGTTACCTGTAAGGGGAAATAATACTGAAATGGGAGTAAAATATACTTCAATTTATTACTAATGGTACTGAAAGATGGTATTGAAATGAGGTAGGAGGATCTGCAACCCATACCTTACTGATCTTTCCACTACCCATAAGATAGGGAAAAGAGATATGGAATGTAGAGAAACTGGTTATGCAGGACTATTTAAAAAACGAGATTGCTGTGGTGTGCTATCAAATTTAGCATGCTTTGCTTCATCAACCACTTATACTAGCTGCTATAACCTTGCTCGCAATAGGGACATCAGAAAAATCTGCTCTATGGGAGTGCCTTTCCTAGTAGTGATTTGGTATAAGGTATCCTTTCCTTCCTCTCACTCCTCCCCACCCACTCCCCTAAATTGTGACCATGGTGGTCACGTATTTTCACTCCATTCTTAAAAAGAAATATGCTGTCAAATCCTGGCTATGTCCCTGTATACGACGTACTGTATTTCCTCGATTAGAACTTGTGCATTGTATTCTTTTCATCAGCTATCTGGCTGTGTGTACTATTTCAGGGCATGTTCTAAATGAGGGCATGTTCTAAACGAGGGCATGCTCTATTATTTGAATGTGCATGTGCACAATAGTAGGATGAGATCACCAGACCTCGAACAGGTAACAGTCGTGCTCTAGGTATCTATTCTAGTTTGATCTTCACTGTCTACTTTTTCACTTGTGAAGGGATCTTTATTGTCAGTCTCTCCCACCTTTTCTCTGTGAAATTTGGCCGTCTAGCTAGAGATTTTTTCTGCAGCCCATTCTGCTACTTATCAAAGCTTTAGCAGTGAATTCTGTCATCATGTGACCCATCCGTCTGGACTGAAATGCCACTAGAGATGGTGGGTATTCTAATTGAGGGCGCATCTATTTATCACATGAGCTGCCGAGCTGCCTGTAGTATTTGAGGGCATGTTCTAATCGAGGGTGAGGTTTAATTGGTGAAATACAGTATGCTAAATATAATTTTTGCTAGCTATTTTTATTTCTCTTCAGAATGGTATTTTGCCATCTCTGCCAATCAAACCTAGTGCTCTAGTTATCCAAATCTATTTGTCCCCATAATACTGTCACCATTACTATTACAATAATTATAGCTAAACAGGTACATGACCAAACCTGGACAGCGTACATGGAGTTGTACTATAGCTAGCTATTACATTTAGCTGTACATTAAAAATTAATGTTGTAAATCTCTATAGGAATCTCAGAAGCTTTATTGGAGACATGGCATTGGTGGAAACTTGGTTCAGTTTGATAATACACCATTCACTCTTGGGGAGAAGCAGCTATTGGATTGTCACTATGGTGTTCAATAATTAAAAAAAGCTAAAACCACTTTCCACCAGCAATAAGAGAGGATGCCTGCAGGTATCCAGAACAAGAGGTTGTTTAGCCAACATTGAATTACATCAGTTCAATCTTTATCCATAGTAAAGGTACACTCTCTATTATCTCCTGATTTGTCTCAAAAGAAAACCCATAAAATCAGTAAAGAAAACCTGATATCATTAAGTGAAGCTATAAAGACAGAGAGCGTATGAAAATAATTCACCAAGTACTACTTAAAATTGCCTGCTGAAGAAGCCCATCATTAATACCATATGAAAGGGCTAATGGGAACCTCTCAAAGAGTGCACCCTGAGCTCATAGCCAGAGTGCAAGAGCTGGTGTCTGCTGTAAAAACTGAAGTACAGTGACTACTCAAACATCATGTTCATAATTATGTGTGTCCAGAAAATCTTCCCAACCCCAAAGATAGGGCATATCATCCAACATTAGATGACATAAGGAATCATGTCTCTAAGGCAAAGAGAGTTCTGCAACTCTCAGTCATTGACCAGGAAAATGCTCTCAAAACAATTGATCAATGGTACTCCCTTTCACCTAGATATAAATATTTTTTTGTTGACCTAACAAAGAAAACAAACGATGTGGATCGTTTGGACTCTATAGGTTTAGAAAATAAAGAGGAGAGTTAGCTTTGGGTATATATACACACCATTTAATGACAATGTCATATCATTAATGGATGCTACTTACAATATAACTTGTCACTATTCTTTGTTAGTGTTCACACGAGTACAGGGTATTGTGTAGTGGGCCGAATTCACCACTCAATCAGAATCAGTCGAAAATATGAATGAAGCACTTCAAATCTTAAAATTATGGAATCTGAAATGGGTTCCAAAGTTTTTTATGACCAATTTTTCAGAGGCTGAAATTGGAGCACTGGAATCTTCTTTCACAGACACAGTGGTGTACCTTTGGGATTACCACCGTGAGCATGTCTGGGAAAGGTATGGGACAGAAAACATGAGCTGAGATGAAGATGGTGAAGCACTTCTTAGCTTGTTATGCTCTTGTGCTTGGACCCCTTCAGCTGATGTTGACACTGACATTTCCTGCGACTGCTATTTCCATCAAGGAGTGAAAACATTGATGGTATTTGGCGAAATAATGAGCACATTCGTCCATGGCTTAGTACCACTTGGTTTAACATGTCTGTATTGTGTAGTGGCCGAATTCACCACTCAATCAGAATCAGTCGAAAAAATTCAATACGCGGAGGAACTTTAAATTGGTTAGGGGGTGGGCACAATTCAACTACATCCATAAGGTAGGAAAAATAAAAAAATCTCTGATATAGTTGTATTTCAGAGAGAGTGAGTAAAATACGAAACTTCACACTTCAATTTACTATAATTATGCCGAAATGCTACTTTCACCCATAAAGAACTGATACATAATAATGACTTCTTTGATCTAATATTATTGCATTTGTATTTTACTCAGTAGTTAATATGACCATGTATCATGAATCTTTCTCATCTGTAGCCTATAAATAATGTGTCCTCTGAAAATGGATTTAGCATAACCAAATGGATTTACGTACATAGGTGGTCATTAATATGATGAGGCATTATGTCTTGCCTGTTAAATCTGAATATAACTACACCAAAAAATTGTCAAAGCTTCATCATTTTTCTGGAAGTTATTTCACTGCCAATTGGGATTCTATCACAGGTTCTGAAATGACCTTGCCAGTAACAAGCTGACAATTAACTGAAGCTAGGTTGTTATTTTTTTAATCTTCTGTAATCATCTGTAAAGGGTTTAGCACTACAACCAACACATCAGGCAATTCACCTATCTTGATCACAGGGACTATTGGTAACTTTAATTTACTTGTACATAATATTCTTGTGCAATCTGAGTGGGCTAATTATAAAAAATCTGGGTGGGGGGGGGGAGAGGAAATCTTATTCAAAAATCAATTCTGGGGGGCTATGGCCCCTGGTTCCTCCTCCTATGATATCTTCATGCAGAACTACATCTCTGATTAACATACACTGATCATATTTATGCAGAGATGGGCTTGAGTTTTCTGAGATAGTGTGTATCATGCAGATGTAGAAACCAACAATGGTGCTGAGGTGCTAAATAGGGTAGTCAAGTACCAATACTTGCCAAGACAGAAAAGAATGAATGATGTAGCCTAACAGAAGAGTTCCTTCTTGGTCTTCAATACAAATATATTTACAAGAATTTCAAACAGTCTACTTTCTACAGATCTTACAAACCAACTATTATACCAAGCTGTCTCCAAGGGTGTTCAAAGTCTACTATACTTCACTGTCTACACCAACAGTAATCTAGTAATAAGTTTGACTTGGCCATGGTTAAGGCTACGGATACATCAGGGATGCTTGGAGTTAAAGAAACCAAAAAAACCATAAGATAGTTTTTGGAACACCTTCATGTACATGCAAGGATGGGGCTAAGTGTTGTTAACTTTGCAAACACTTTTTCACAATTTTTCGTAAATTTTCCGAATGTGGCTGGAAGAAATTACCACAGTCGCATCAAGATTCAACTTACTTAAATCTTGATAAGCAGGCCATGTCAGCATATGTCGAGTCACAAGATGATCATCTCATGCTATCCTGATCTCCATCTGGGCAGTTTTCTGATGGTCCCTGTATTCAGCAATCCGAAAATGATGACGGTCAAATGGATGAGATCCCTTTCCAGGTTTGTTTAGTAATATTTATCCTTATAAGAAGTAAGCAAATGATTTTTTATTTTGTTATACAGCATAAATGCTTCTCCATTAGAGTAACCTTCAAATCATTCTCTTCACTGACATACAATTGCACCAGTGAACACCAATACCTGCTAATGGACGTGCATGCAAAGCTCATGGACCATTTTGAATCACAACTTCCTCATGATGAAGGATTGTTGCTTCGTCCAGAGCTATGCAGATAGTTAAAAATTCTTTCGACAAAAGAAGTCTGCGTTATCTAGAGTATCACAGCTCAAACCTACCACAAAACGTGGACGAAAGAAAGGTGATACTTCGTATAGAAGCTGTGTTGGGAACAGGGTACAAGCATTGAGAAAGGTAAGTCTCAGTTTGCAAAATAAATAATATTATCCACATGTAGGCAGCACATCTTGTTCAAGGAAACAGATACTTCTCTTTCAGTTGCTACTACTGGATCAGGCATTGATTGATACAATGCATTTATGCATATTATGTGGCATAATTTTATAGGTGTGAAAAGAACGCTGTTACAATTGTCGCACCTGTCATAGTGAGGACTGAAGAACATGCAGGTTTTGTTTGGACAAAACAAAATTTGGAGGTCCGAATCGGAAGAAGCAGTGCTGCATTAATAGATGTTGGTTACAATCTGCATCATTTGTGTACTTGCCAAATATTCAGAGAAGAAAAAAGTACTATATAATTACTTATTATAATGCATGTATCCACCACTTGTATCATATATTATAGGGCACGTTCCAAGAGCTACAGGTTCTACATGTTCGGTGAGTCTCAGCCTATCAGGACGATGTATTTATTCAGTGGTTGGTGATGGTAATTTTATGTTAAAATCACCTTCTCAATAATCAACTTCAATTTCTATTCACTCGATGTTTCGAATAGATGTTCCGGTCTACATCAGGAATAATGAGATGCTATGCTTTGCTGTTTCTCCTATCATCATGTAGGAACTGAAGAGAAGCATGCAGCCATCAGATCATTGCCAGTACAGTTTGAGAACCTGAATTCTTTGAGCCTTTGCTTATGGTTAACAATGAGCCTATCTTCTCTGAGAAAATTACTGTGATGTCTCATTCCTCCACTTGGGGAACGCAAGTGGATTGTTGCAGCTGCTTCTCTATTTCAAGTTCCTGCATATGAGTATGTACCATCTTGGGACTGTGAATCAGACCATTGGGAAGTCCATAATCCTTTAGACCTGCTCATATGTTTCACCAAGTTCCAGTGACTGAGCTCCACTCTGTCATCACTCACCACACTTTGACTCTGTTTACAAAGTTAATTCACATTATGACTGATCATTGACAAGAAACTAAGCAAGTTTGTATTACACCTCCATTATTACACTTCGGCCAAAATTGACTTAACTGAAGATTAAGTGTATGTGTACATTTTTAATATATACTATAATACCATATTTATTGTCTATAAACTGTGGTGTGTGTATAATGTGTGTTGGGGAGGGGGGGGGGGGAGGGGGGAGGGGTTGGGGGGAGGGATAGAATCAGCCGTTATAATGCATCAATTAGCAATACAGCTAGCCATAGTTATATATGTATTTTTGTTTATGTGTATAGCACAGTATATTCAAAAGAGTCAAAGAATACCATTGACCAAAGCAGATGGAGAGGGCACCATTGATTGCCCATTTCCAAAATCTGAGAGATGGAAAGTCTTTGGAAGAGGTGGTTGGGCAGATTTAGTCTGTGTGATGCATAACCAAAGACCCTGAAGGCACTAATGTCTGAGATTATATTATTATTATCACTTTGCAGTACCTATAAACACATGACTATACACGTAAGATGAGCTTGAATATTGATAAGTTTACTAGAACATTACACGCAGACATTGAAAGTGATCTACTGAGCATTTAAAGCTTTAACTATGTTCAAGAGATGTCATTAGAGGGAAGAAACTCGCATTTGTTCTAGCTAGAGGAATAATAGGCAAGATAGTTCTGGCAGCCTCATCACTCCAACCGAACCCCACTCCTAGAGAGTCTATATAATTATGTATCTTCAAGATACATGCCAGGCACTGGTAGGAGTGGCTTCTTTCTCTCTCAGTTTTCTGCTAAAATGTGCTACAGTACATCAAATGGAATGAATTAGGCGTAAGCGCTGAAATTTTTTTCAACACGGAAGCTCGTTACGGTTTAGCACCTAAATCAACACATTGTTCGAGTACAGCTTCCTCTAGCCGCAGATAACAATGGCTAACACTTTTCCAATCAGGAACCAGAAACTTAAACAATTCGGCACTCAGGTTTGGAGGTACACCACTTTGGCTGCATGTAATTTTAGGTTCATATGCAACTTTTTAATACCAAAAAAGAGAAAAAGAGCACACGAGAGTCTATCATTTGAGATGTAGTATGCAGAATATGGAACTCCAAAGTCCTAACCACAAGCACAGTTTCCAGTCATTTTCAGACTGTTTCCCCCCCAATTCCACAGGATCATTTCCAAATTTAAACTTAGTTATAAATATTCAGATGCTAGATAATAGTGTATTGTAAGGAATACATCATCGATCTTACCAAATCTTATAACTTAATCAAGCAATGTATTTTGAACACTCCTGGCTTCACTTCAGGAATAATTTCAACTCTGATATCATACTATATATTTTCAATGTAGCCTGTCCATGTTTAAATTGTTGTCATTATGAATCACTAGTTTTGTATTTGTTTTTGTTCAGCTGTACCAGCTCTTGGTGTAAGTCTGTCAATATTTTGGAGCTGCTATATACAACCTGTCATATTGTATAATAATAATAATAGTAATGATGATGATAATAATAATAATAATAATAATAATAATGATAATAATAATAATAATAATAATAATATTAATAATAACAATAATAATAACAATAACAATAACAACATCAACAACAACAACAAAAAACAACTACCACTACTACTACTACTACTACTACTACTACTACTACTATAATAACAATAATAATAATAGGTGGCAATCCAGAAAGGGCAACGATCCGTCCACTTCAAGCTCGAAGTGGCAGCGAAGTGGACCTTGTCTGGCAATGGAAGCAGAAGAAAGAAGATACTACCATCCTTAACCACCAACCAACAGGAGAGCACTACTCCAACCAACCAAGAGAGATCCAAGCAGCAGCCTGTGCCAGAATGACAGCAGCTGAGCAGCTATGTGAGGAGGAAAAGTCACGAGGAGTCACAGTAGCCCACAATGGACCACACTCAGGTAGCGCCAATGGTCTCATAGTGATGATACACTGGATGCAGTTGCAGGATGATACCATATGTGGGAATGAGGAGAAAAGTAAAGCAGCCGAGGAAGCCGGACAAAGAGAAGAAAATGCCAGACAAAAGTGGGCAGAGAAGATGCAGCAGACACTCATGGCCTTGATTAAATCTCAGACACGGAAAGATGAGGAGCGACGTTTGGAGAAGAGAGATGCCGGCAAGAAGACATGGACAGACAAGAGGACTCTAGGATCGAGGACACTGCTCAGAGAAGATGGGCTGAAGAGGCAAGGGTGCAAGACACCCTAAGTTTCACCGCTTCCCCAAAATTACACCCATGACCAAAGATTACAATGCTGAGGCCTACCTGGCCACTTTTGATGACTTTATGGAGTAATGGGACATACTCGGAAATTCTTGGATGGACCACCTCAAACCTCTTCTGGCTTGGAGATGAATGATGTCCTGGAAGCTTTGTCATTACGGAAGCAGTTTGACTTCAACACAGCCAGTGACATGCTCATCAAGTTTTGCGACCCACCCAGTCAGCTGGAAGTGAGATACTTCACCTTGAAAAGCCAGAAGGAAGAGACCTACACCTTAACACTATCCCAATGCTATGCTCATAGCAAGAGAGAATTGAACACATTGACCAGCTCCTGGATAAATTCAACAAAGAGCTCATACTTCAGAAGATGCCTCAAGCAGCAGCTGCCTACATCAGGGAAAAGAACCAAGAATCCGTGAGAGAGGCATTCAGACTGGCAGAGATGTATTCTTAACTGACAGGAACAGCTTCCTGGACGATTTTAGGTGGCAAAAGAAAAACTTCTTCAACAAGAGGCAGGACGGGCAGGGAACTACCAAGCAAGACCACCCAGAGAGATCAGATGAGACCAGCAGTTGCCCACAGATGAGGCTGACAGGGGAAGGGAGAAGGACCAGGACAAATCTACTCCTCAGAAAACACTAATGAATATACCAATCATTGGACCACAGTGTCTTACAGCTGCCACAAGTGGGGCCACATCGACTCAAGAGGCCCCAAACGTGTCCTCAGGATAGGATTGGCTGAAATGGACAACATGCCAAAAGGTCAGAGGTCACCAGCAAACATCAAGTATCTGCAAGCATGTACTCATAAATTAACACTTCATTCGTCTAAGACCATACATAACCTGATTATACCACTGCATTTGTTCTGACATAAAATCCCAGACCACGCTCTATCACAAGAAGTGCTGTTTCATAACTCTGTCTTACCGCTGTGTACAATACTGTCACTCTGTAAAATGATTGCCATTAAAACCTTATTCCAGCCGTACTTCTACTCTTTATGGCTCCTAGCCAGTGCAAATGGAACCCATTCCCTAGACGATTGCTTCTCCCACTGATCAATAAACCGTACATATGTTTGTGAGTCTGTGTGTATTTCTTTAGTAAAATATGACAAACCTTTTTCTAAATTACAATGGGGCAAAAGTGTCTACACAGGTGGGTATCAGACCAAATTTTCGTTGATATCTATTTCATCACGTTTAAGGCATTTGTCATCATTGTAATCCAAGTTCTATATTTGGTGATTTTTGCAGAAGCAAGTGATTGACATTGATGATGGTAGCTTATCTGGAATGGGGCTCTGAAACATCCTGCAATTTAACCCCTAAAATACCTGAGACATCCTGCAATTTAACCACTAGAATAACTGGCATCCACTTAACCCCTAGAATGCCTGGCATCCACTTAACCCCTAGAATACCTGGCATCCACTTAACCCCTAGGATACCTTAGCCCCTAGAATACCTGGCATCCACTTATATATTTGTTTATTTGTTTCATTTGTTATTGTGTGTCAGTTTGTATGTTTCTCTGATAAACCAACAAAACTATGCCACGCCTTGAAGTCTGAGTTTACAAGTTCAATGTGATCTTGACCTTGGTTCAGGCCCCACCTGGCTGACCTAACTTGAGCGCCGATGATGAGTGATGATAGTTTTCACTTTGCACTTTATGGAGAGCTGCTGCTATAGTCATATAAGGAACTTATCATTGTCATTAATTCAGCTCTTCCACTGGCCAATCAGGGTTGACCAGTGTGGTTTTATGACCTAAGAACATGTTCTACCTATTAAAAACCATTAATACCTTCACTAATAATTATTTTACATGTAATTAATGGTTCAGTTGTATGTCGAGGTTCTCAACTGTTGGGGAGATCCACATGCTGTCTGGTTGCCTTGCTCTAGCGATTACCATATATGGATGTACTCTGACTCACACCTGGAAACCTATATAAAGGATCCAGGTCTGAGGGTTAAGGATGGTTGAGCTAGGCTGTTGTGTTTTGTGAATGTGTAGTTACGTTACCAGATTAACATTTTAAAACTTAGGTGAACAGTTTTCTGGAGGATTTTACCGTGTAGCAACATATTGCAAGGGAAATCCTCTACATTGCTTGCAGCTACCGATTGAACTTACAGCTGAAGTTAAGAACCATGTCAACAACACCAAAGAGACAACTACCAGTGGACAAAGCACATTTCCTTACACCAGAGGACTCCGATAACAAGGAGTCACTAGAGCTCAGAGGTTCCTTCTCAGACAGCATAGAGAGGGAGACCTCCAAAGTCGAGGCGCTCACTACAAAGATGGAGCAGCTAGAGTGCGAAAACAGATGGGAAACAAGAAAACTACTCGAGGAGTTCTAAAGACGAGAAGAGAAGGTAGAACAAGGAGGAACAGAGATATCTACAGGAATGAGAGGACCAACAGTGCAGAGAGAAAGTGGAAGAGGAGAGACGAATAAGAGAGGAAGAGTAACAACAGAAATATTAAGAACGTTGGATGGAGCTGTTACAATGTACCCAGTAGAATAACAAAGATGGACAATGCGAAGAGAGAAAGAGCCAATGGCTGGAGGTAACCGACATGCAGATGAGAAGTGGAGAGAGCTAGCACTGGTGACAGGCAAGTCAGGACAAGAACTTGTTAAGAGAACAGATCTCAACCTGACTAGATGGACAAAGATGGCCAGCACCAGAGAAGGGTTACATGAAATGCTAGTCATTGGCCAGGTTATCGAAGTATTGCTGGATCTCAAACTAAGGGCCTGGATGAGAGAGAGGAAGCCGGTGGCACCATCACATGCAGGCAGGTTGGTGGATGAGTACCGCTTGTACCTGCTCAAGATGAAAGGCACCCAGAAACAATGGACATGACCCTCAGAAATGAGCAGACCATTGAGCGGAGGCAAGTGCTACCGATCTTGACCCGGACTTCCAACCAGTGAGCTGGAATCGACTGGAACAGATGGACACCAGTCATGTGGCCCTCCAGACCGCCAACATTTGACCAGGTGCTGGGACCATGGTGTTTCTACTGCTTGGAGAATGGCCACATCGCAGCTAAATGTCCAAAGAAAGTTGTCACAATGGTGGGTGACTAATAACCAGCTCACTCTTTTTCCACTCCCAGGTACATTAAATGGAAGACCTGTCTGGACCATGACAATCGACTCGGGGTGTATGCAACACAGGTCCACGGTGGATGGGTCAGCCAGAAGCACCTCACTGGCAAGCAGGTGAAGGTGACCGGTTTACATGGCCATACACATGCCCTACCTCTAGCCAAGGTCATTCTCAGCACACATGATCTCCGACTGAAGATGTGTGTAGCAGTAAATGACCACATCACCTCAGATGCTCTGCCATGCACAGGCATACCAGATCTGATCAGCCTGCTATTTCAGGCAGCCAAGAAGAGAATGACTGCCATCAGACCGGTTGCAGATACCTGTAGCGATTGACTATTGACCCTTTACCATAATGTAATGTTGATCCTTTACCATACAACGTTTGATTGAATTTTGGAATTACAACCTCGTGTTACTTCAATCATTGGTTGCTACAATTGTTCGTTGTAAGTACGTTCTTACACATTGGTGACCCCTATGATGAGCGACACAGAAGAACCTCCTGGACGTGCTTTGCACGCAGTTAGCGCTATTGCGCTAAAGTTGCCACCATATGGGCCTGCTGACCCTGATCTTTGGTTCGCGCAGGTAGAGGCTCAGTTTGCCACTCGAGGCATTACGCTTGAAAAGACTAAGTTTGACTACATTGTGGCATCACTTTCACCTGGAACTGCCACTGAAATTCGAGACTTAGTTTTGGCCCCTCCCCATGACACTCCCTATTCCGTGCTAAAAAGAGAGTTAATCACCAGGACAGCAGGTTCAAATCAGCAGAAATTGCAGAAACTCCTCAATGAAGTTGAGCTTGGCGATCGCAAACCCTCACAGCTGCTGCGTTGCATGCAACAACTCTGGGGCGAACGTCCTGATGATTCCTTTTTACGGGAGCTTTTCCTGCAACGCCTCCCCAGTAGTGTGCGTATGGTGCTAGCTCCCTTGGGTATGGATATCAGCCTAGATACTTTGGCTCACATGGCCGACCGTATTGCTGAAGTAGCGCCACCCCATGTCGCAGCATTATCGGTAGCAGCAGTTCATACCCCCCCATCGCCTCCTGGAGTGGACTCTTTGCGCTCGGAAGTGCACCAATTACAAGAGCTAGTGAAATCCCTCTCCATGCGCTCTCGTGAAGTTCGACAGCATCCCCCCAGGTCTGCTTTCCGACGCTCTCCTAGCCCTGGCCGACAAGCACAGAGAGAAGACCCCACTCTCTGCTGGTACCATCAACGTTTTGGAGATGCTGCTACCAAGTGCCGTCAACCTTGCCGCCAGGAGTTAAAACGACCAGGCCAGGCGCTAGTGGCGACGAGCGTGTCTGGCACAAACCCAAGTCTATTTTATGTAACTGATCGTTCCTGTGGCCTCCGTTTCCTTGTGGATACGGGCGCAGAGGTGAGCGTGATTCCACCATCATGCATGGAACGGAAACGACCCCACGATCGTGTGACTTTGCAAGCTGTCAATAACACCCCCATTGTCACTTTCGGTAGCCGCTCACTCACCCTCGATCTCGGATTTCGACGCACCTTCCGTTGGGTTTTTATCCTTGCAGATGTTAAGAGACCCATCCTATGAGCTGATTTCCTTCGTCACTTTAATCTTTTGGTGGACATGACACACACTCGCTTAGTGGATGCTCAGACCCAGTTGAGAATACAGGGTATCTCAACTACAGCACCTACACCTAGCCCATCCATTTTGCCGCGAGACCCAGCCAATGAGTTTGGTGCTATCCTCTCTGATTTCCCCATGCTCACTGCGCCCCAACCTGTCAATCAACCTCCTAAACACAATGTCACACATCACATCACAACTACTGGACCTCCTGTCTCTGCACGAGCTCGTCGCCTTTCACCAGAGCGT
Organism: Cladorhizidae sp. MBARI D1340-BT2; assembly: GCA_028752905.1. NCBI lineage: Eukaryota > Metazoa > Porifera > Demospongiae > Poecilosclerida > Cladorhizidae > Cladorhizidae sp. MBARI D1340-BT2. The sequence goes on from JAQNBH010000013.1 coordinate 14,677,314, forward strand.
CTACACATTGCCCGCCAGGAATTTGAACACATGTTAGAATTGGGAATCATTCAACCTTCTTCGAGTAACTGGTCGTCTGCCCTACACATGGTGCCAAAGAAAACCCCTGGTGATTGGCGGCCCTGTGGGTTTTGAACAACATTACCACACCTGACCGATATCCTGTTCCCTACATCCAGGACTTTACTTCCTCATTACATGGTACGCAAATTTTCTCAAAATTAGACCTAGTCAGAGCTTATCACCAGATCCCAGTAGAGCCCTGTGATGTGCCCAAAACAGCTGTTATTACCCCCTTTGGTCTTTTTGAATTTGTTCGTATGCCTTTCGGTTTACGTAACGCAGGTCAAACATTTCAACGCTTTATGGACCAGGTTCTTCGGGGTCTACATTTCTGTTTCGTTTATGTGGATGACGTCCTCATTGCCAGCACATCGGTAGAGGAGCACAAACAGCACTTGCGACAAGTTTTCGAACGCCTGAGTCAGTATGGCATCCTGATCAACCCTTCCAAGTGTGTATTTGGTGTCGACAGTCTGGACTTTTTAGGCCACCATGTCTGCAGTCATGGCATACGTCCACTGGATAGCAAAGTAGCGGTTGTTCGTCATTTCCCACGACCTACATACTTCGGTGCGTCAGTTGCGTGCATTTTGGGGCCTCATTAATTTTTACCATCGTTTTGTACCCCAGTGTGCACAGATTCTTCAGCCGTTAAACGCCATGTTGTCCCTCCCTCAACACCGCTCCCAGCACCTGACCTGGACGGACGATGCAATGGCATCTTTCACAAAGATAAAGGAGTCTCTTGCACACGCCACTCTCCTAAATCACCCCAAGCCGTCTGCTTCCACATGTATTCTTACGGATGCGTCAGATACAGCTGTCGGCGCTGTCCTTCAACAGTGCATTTCAGGAGTTTGGTCCCCCATTTCCTACTTTTCTAAAAAGTTAAAGCAGTCAGAGACACGCTATAGCACGTTCGACAGGGAGCTCTTGGCGGTCTACCTGGCTATCAAACACTTCCGGCATTTCATTGAAGGACGTGTTTTCCACATCCGCACTGACCACAAGCCGCTCACTTACGATTTGGGCATTCGAGCCGATCAACATTCACCGAGGCAGATTCGTCACCTCGATTTCATCTCCCAATTTACTTCAGATATTCGTTTCGTTAAAGGTCAAGACAACCTCGCAGCTGATGCTTTGTCCCGGATTACCATCAACACACTCAACACTCATTCCCCCTCACCCATTGATTTCCAAGCCTTGGCACACGCCCAGAAGGGAGACACAGAACTTATCGATCTTCAGTCCGGAACTACCTCACTCATCTTTCAGAAACTTCCGTTGCCCACTGCAGACATCACCCTGCTTTGCAACATGTCTACTGGTACACCACGCCCTTTTGTGCCCCAAGGTTTCAGGCGCACTATATTCGATGCCCTTCATGGTTTATCTCATCCTGGAATCCGAGCAACACAAAAGCTCCTTACTACACGCTATGTCTGGCCAGGCATTAACACTGATGTCCGCAACTGGACTAGATGTTGCCTACAGTGCCAGCGCTCTGAGGCATACCGTGTCCCCACTTCTCCCATTTCCAACACCGGATGCTCGCTTCGATCGCATCCACCTTGATCTTGTCGGGCCTTTACCACCTTGTAAAGGTTTCTCATACGTGTTAACATGCATTGACCGTTTCACTCGTTGGCCCGAAGCTGTCCCGATCCCCGACATCACTGCAGAGACGGTTGCTGAAGCTTTTGTCACCATTTGGGTGGCACGATTCGGTGTCCCCTCCACAGTCACGACAGATCGTGGAGCTCAGTTTGAATCAGCACTCTGGGACCACCTAATGCGTTTGTTGGGAACAAAGCGTATTCGCACCACAGCATACCATCCTATCTCTAATGGATTAATCGAGCATTTTCATCGACAGCTCAAAGCTTCCCTTAAATGCCAACCGACACCCATCAATTGGGTTAGTTCCCTACCACTAACCTTATTAGGTATTCGGACTACCCTCAAGGATGACCTACGCTGTTCCACTGCTGAATTGGTATATGGCACCACACTACGTTTACCTGGTGAATTTTTTGACACTTCGATCACCCAGACCTCTTTTGACCCAATGGGATACGTCGACAGGCTCAAAAAGGTCATGCAATCTCTCCGACCCCCACCGACCCCCACCAACATGTTCCCCAAGGCAAAGGCCGGTACACATAGATAGTGCTCTTTCGTCCTGCACCCATGTTTTTGTCCGATGTGACACAGTCCGCAAACCTTTGCAGCAGCCATATCACGGCCCCTTCGAAGTCTTACAGTGTCAGGGCAAATCTTGGGTCATCCGTATCAAGGACCAGAACCAGACCATCTCATTGGACTGCCTGAAGCCTGCTGCCATGGATTGTATCGTTCCCACCCAAGTTGATTAGCCAGCAACTTCTTCAACCAATATTCCCATAGTCTCCACCCCGTGTATGCCACCCAGTCCTCAGCACTCCACTCGTGCTGGTAGACAAGTGCGGTGGCCCAAGCGACTATGTGACTATATTCCTTAACCATTCCATGTTTTCACTGGAAGGGGAGTACTGTAGCGATTGACTATTGACCCTTTACCATAATGTAATGTTGATCCTTTACCATACAACGTTTGATTGAATTTTGGAATTACAACCTCGTGTTACTTCAATCATTGGTTGCTACAATTGTTCGTTGTAAGTACTTTCTTACATACCCACGACCTAAGACATATGCAGAGACTTCAGAAGGCCAGGTTACCGACCCAACAGACACGGATCGAGACATATCTGAAGAGAGAGACATCAAAAAAGATGACACTAGTTCTGATGAACAATATGAGCCTGCCAACCAATAGTAAGGGAGACGCACTCTGGAGCATGGAGGACCTACTAGATTTCAGCGACAATCTGTTTCAGATTAGGGAAAGAGTCAAAAGAGACTAGACCAGCAGAGGTACACGAACCGATGGTGCCAGCCAGTGGCACTGGATGGAAGGCCGGAAGCAGCTACAGGAAGCTCAGAAGAGTGACCCCACTTTGAAGATAGCTTGACAACAATGTGACTTATCTGGCTCCCCCTTTTTCCGATGAGATGGTTTACTCTAATGTTGATGGACTCCTCCCAAAGAGGTTGAGCAGCTCGTCCTACCCCGAATCTATAGAAAACCCACCCTAAGAATGTCCCATCTAATGCCATGCACAGGCCACTTTGGAAGGAAAGGCACGACTAGCCGTGTGTACTGCACCAGATCTTCTGGCCAGCTATCAGAAGTGATGTCGGTGACCTCTGCCAATGCTGCCAGGTCTGCCAGAAGATGACCCATCGCAGACGTGGCACCACTGGTCCCATAACCAGTTGTCACTCATCGTTTCTGATGCATCGCCACCGATGTAGTTGGGCCACCACCATCCACTGAGGAAGGATATCGCTTCATACGGACCATATGTGACTACGGGGCAAGATACCCAGAATCATTCCCCCTCAGAACAACCACCAGCAATGACATAGCAGAGGTACTAGTGGAACTCTTCTCATATATGACTACCAGATGAAATTCTCGCCAACCGAGGGTCAAATTTTTGCAATGAATTGATGCAGGAGTTCCTCAGAATCTTTGGCATCAAGTCAATCCCAACTTCTGCATACCACCCCGAGACAGATGGAGTGGTGGAAAGGTACAACGTGATACTGAAGAGTAGGCTGCGCAAGTACATCAACTGTTTCGGAGGGCTGTGGCATAAGTCAATCCCATACTTGTTGTTTACATTCAGTGAGCTACTGCACGAGACAACAGGTTTCATGCCATTTGAGATGACTCTTGAAGCCTGATGGATGTCATCTGAGAGCAGTGGCAACAACCCACAGGCAGGCAGGATAGCGTCGTGTCATACTTGAGAGACACATATGAGAAGCTAGAGACAACCCGAGATCTGGCAGGAAAGGCGGAGACACCAGCCAAAACCAAGATGTGGGTTTGGTATGACCACATGCAAGAAAGATAACCTTTCAAGTAGATTATCTGGTGTTGGTACTCCTAAGCTGAGGTCAAGATGGCAGGGACATTTCCCCATAACGGAGAAGTTCTTTGAGGCGACCTACAAGGTTAAGACCGGTCAGAGAGGGAAATCTAGCAATACACATTCCATGTAAATATGATTGCACGCTGGGAGTTGCCATCAGCAGTGTGTCTCTTCAACTCAACCTGAGAACCACCAAAAGGAGATGAGACAGACACCCCGACCTAGAGTACTGAGACATCATCAAGCACCATCCAAGGACTGCCAATGAGAATGCTGATGGTCTCTCACGACAGGAGTGGGACAGCAATGAGACCCGACTTCACCACAGGAGGAGATGGATGCCTCGCTGGAGCAAGGCAACCAGACAAGCATGTCGAGGATCTCCCCAACAATTGAGAACCTCGAATCCAACTTAACCAATAATTACACATAGAATAATTGGTGAGGCTGTTAATGGTTATTAATAGGTAGAATATTTTGTTAGGTCATAAATTAGACTGGTCAACCCTTATTGGCCAGTGGAAGAACAAAACTAGCTGTAGATATTACTATATATGGATGTACTCTGACTCACACCTAGAAACCTATTTAAAAGGATTCAGGTCTGGGGGTCAGGGTTGGTTGAGCCAGGCTGATGTGTTTTGTGAATGTGTGGATATGTTACCAGATAAACATTTAAAAACTTAGTTGAACAGATTTTTTTGAGGATTTTACCATGCAGCAACATATTACAAGGGAAATCCTCTACAGTCATGCAAACTTGCAATAAAAAAAATACTGCCTAAAATTCTTAAAATGCTACCTAAAATGCTAGCACCATTCTAAAAAATTATTCTGAAGCTACCAAAACTATCATTTTAGGTAACATAATTTATCAAGACCTATTTGTTGGGATATGATGATTTGTTAGAAATCGTGCAAGTTAATTCACACGTAGTTTCTATGTGGTTTAGGTTAATTTGTGTTCCTTGGTGTTAGCTAATGTGCTAACATGCTCAGCCTAATTAATTACATTGACAGTTTTAGTCCTCTCTTGATGATTGGAGTAAAAATGAGTGATTGTTTGACTGAGAAGCGTGATCAATATTTGATTGAATACCTGTGAGGTAAGAGGCATGGTTTACCAAACCTACACACAGTCATTTTGCAAATGGGCAGAGACAACAGGAAGCTTCTTTTGAAGAAGGCCTTCTTTTTTACTCGAGTGAAGACTCAGTATTTAGTGGCTCTCATCTTTGCTTTGTTGTGGTGGAGAAGAAAGAACAAGAGAGGCTTATCAAAACTTGTCATGATGGCATAGATGGTGGTCACATCGGGAGAGACAAGATCATGCGCAAGGTTTGTTCTTTGTTTGATTAGCTAGTGCTCTTCCCACCTCTACTCCTATCTCCAACTCCTCTGCCAATAAATATTGAAAAGAAGTGGAGACAGCAGTTTTTAATAATAAGTTGAATCTGAGAATATCCTGACTGCTCATTTCGTTTTGGAAAAGGAGGTAGAGCACCACCTCCCTCAACCTACATGACATTGTTTGCCATCCTACTATAGACTTAAAATATTACTTGGACAATGTTGGCATTTAGCATTTCTGTTGTAAGCCACTGGACTGTTTCTTCATTTTAATTTTCGAAGATTTCTGAGACGAATTGCAGGACAGGAATGGTATGATGTCGGGAAATATTGCAAGAGGTGAGATATATGTCTAGAGGGTAAACAACTGGCTAGGAATGGCAAAGGCTGAGTTACATCCGATCCTGAAAATTTATTTTGGAGCAAACTTGACATTTAACTAATAGGTTAGTGATTACAATCAATGACTTTTTTTAAAATCTTGTAATTCATCCTGCTATATTTATGTGTATATCTCCTACTGCCCTTTTATGGGATTTTTTAAACTTATTAACTATCTATCCATTACAGGTCCTTTTCCTGAAACGCAGTGAGGAAACCAATATATCGTTAGTTATAGATTACTCCTCTTTCCGACAGCATAGAGAATGATTATAACCAATTTCCATTTTTCTGTCTTTTGTTGGGCCAAAGACAATCATATCTGATCAATAGAGGGAGTTTGCTAATGCAGTGTCAAGGTGTGTAGTGTTCAATTGAATATGCTAATCGAGTTGAGACCTTTTTTGCAATGTTATTTCCACTGATGCACTATATATGTATACACAATGTCAATGTGATGTATATCCAATATTACGATCTAAAATTTAAATACCAACTATTCTAATAATGAACCAGAATGGGTGGCTTTCAGCAGATGACAATAATTGTTAACTGCAGTTGAACTATTGTAATTGGTTTTTAGCTTTGGACTTTTTCAGGGCAAGTAAAAATGCACAAAATACCTATGTGTCCAAAAAGGTCACATGATTTGCACATGGACAAGATGTGTCTGATTGTTACAGCAAGATAACTTTGCATTTTAAAAAGACCAAAGTATATACTATATATCTATATATCAGGGAGTGGACTAAATATATAGTACTCCTTATATTACTATTTTACTTTTTACAGTATGTAGCTTTGGAATTGGGTATATATTGTTGTTGTACCATCTTCATCAATATATTTCCCATCTATTATAGTTTTATATGTGCAGAATTCAGCCCCCCCCCCCCCAAACCCATTCCTTTAACATTTGATGCAACTTGTAATAAATATTACTTTTTGATTAAAAAACACAAGTATTAATGGTGGTGAGGTGTGAAGAATTATATATATATATATATAGGAGCTGGAGTTTGGCTGATGAATATGGAAGAGTGGGGAAGGATAGGTGGCATTGGTGTTGGGGAAAGCTGTGGAGAGAGTACGAGATGCAGTGATAGAAGAGGTGGGCGAGTGATTTATGCTTCGAGTAGGAAGAAAGGAACTGTATATGGCGAGTAGATGAATGATCCTTGGTTCCCTCCCCTCCCATTCTCTTTGAACAATTGGACACTCTTAGCTATTGAAGTATGCTGTCTGCTGTTCTTGTCAATAACATGTTTATTAGAATGTTATTAGTATTACACAAAGTTAGTGTCACATTCACACAATAATGCTGCGAATGTAATGATCCTACAGTACATTATATATCAAGATTTATTTTAAAAAAAATCACTGCCTCCATTCAGCCATTCTCTCTTCCATCCCATCTCCCAATCGCAAAGGTCTTTACCCATATGAACGCATTGGGTAGTGGAAATGTCCATAGCTATACATATATATACTATTCCTTCAACGACTTGGTTATCTACAAGCTCTATTTCACCTAGATGGAGTGAATTGGGCTGGCCCTGGCCAGAGAGGTCACCTCCCAGCTAAATCCAACTAGGCCAAAGGTGATTTTTTCGAAAAAACCAAACAAAGAGAGAATATGGAATCGGGATCCGTCTCAAAACATCCTCTAGTCGCTAGCTACTGGAGGAACCAGGTACCTATATCAAGTCTAGACCCTTCCTGAACAGCACTCAGATTCTTCAACAATTCTTCTAACTGCTGCATGCCAGCGGCACTGGCATAAAAAGCCCTTAGCGATAAAAAAAGGGGGAGGGATACCAGACATTTTCACGTTGGAATTTAGGTAAAGGTCACATGTGGCCCTTAAAAGTGTGGGCGTATCAACCACAACAATAAAGTAGCGTGCTCGTCAGGTGACACAAAATTAATTCTTTTAGTCACTGTAGACATTCTACAACCTTCCCGCTTCTACTTTCCAATTAGCTAGTTGGTGCCCCTCCCACAACCCTGTCCCTTATTTGAGCTGCTGGATAGCTATCACCGAGTAAGGCAGCGAGTGGGGCAGAATGGGTAACTCGAGTTCTGGAGAGGATGATAGTTATTTGGATGTAAATGAGCAGGTAATGTATATTTGTTAGTATAGAACACCCGTATTATCTATGGCAGCACTTGGTCTATGGCAGAGTGAGGGCTAGTCTGCTAAGTTCGTTTGCATATCTCCTCTCATGTGGTCAGTAGACCCTTACCCAACTGGATGACCTGGTCAAAATATTGTTCAATATCATGATTGAATTTTATGCTTGTCACGCAAATATGACCCATTGTCTGCTCAGGCGAGCTCTGGCTTTCATTCTTGCTCGTATTGTAGCATCTTCGCTGACCCTACCGTGTTATTGGGTCCGCTTTGTGTTCTGGCAAGCTGGCACTACTAAACACTTAGCTGAGAGTGCATAACCCCTTCTTTGATGTGAGGTTGAGTCTGTGCCTAGGCAAACAACACAGCTCAGCGACTTAATCAATTTTATTCAATAGTCACTGCACCTCTTTTTTTACCCAGAGCAGTTTTGAAGTGAAGTGCGCTGCATTATTCCTGCTTTACCTATAGGCATTTTCAATCTCTATGTATGGTCAAATTTGCATCTGACGATGATCAAATTGAATCCGCTTGCATGGCAGTTAATGTTGTTGGTTTACTCCATGCAATTAATTATGGGGTGGGGTGGGGGAGACTGGCCTCTAATCTCAGACTACTTCTGATCTCTATTTTGAAAATGCTCCAGCTTACTTGCACTGAGTGTCCCAGCTTACATTGAGTGGCAGCTTATACTGGGTGGCTCAGCATGAGTGCATTAACAAGCCCACACAAACTGCTTCCCAACCACAACACTTAGTTTACATTGCCTATCTAAAATGTGATATAGTTTTGGAAGATACTACTCGAGTGTACAGTAGGAGAAGGCTGAGTTAATGCTAAAATGTGCTCAAGTTATAAATGGTAGTTTGAAAGAAGTTCATCCCGTTGCTGAGTAGTCTGTCGTGCTCAGTTACTGTGAAGCTCTTCCTACGTATCTCCTCCCCTTACCCCCCATGACCACAATGGACCCACAATGCACTAACTGTCATCCAAAATCGTTTCTAATTAGCCCTAGTTTTTTAATTTGAGGTCATGTCTGGAAAGGGTCATCACTTATTTTGACAGCATAGGCAACTGATGAACAACCTATTGTTGCTGTGAATGCAGGAAATGTTACAAGATGGCGGTGAGGCAGACAACCTGCTCGACTTCACTCCTCTCTTCAACCTTGATGTTCTTTACAAGTCCTTCCTCGCTCTCAAGTATGCACACCTTTCTACATTTTCACTGCATGTTCTGATTACCGTATATGTTTAGTACTTGGTGGGTCAAAGCCTTCAAGCTTTCTCCGACTACAATGAAACCTCCCTTATATAGCCCCCCCCCCCATCTCCCCAAAAGAAGACGGAAAAAAAAGCAAGCCCAGTTTTTGTCCACCCCCTATCTCTCTTCCACTGTTATGTTGGCTGGATTTTCTATTAGAACTTTGCATGCCAAAATCAATTGGCCCCCAAAATCTTGGAACCTCTACTTATAGCCTTGTAATCAGTTTTTACACTATCTCTTCCCCTCTTATATAGGTAAGGTTTCAAATGTTAGGAGGAGTACTACTATTAAAATTTATTTGCACCCATATTGACACTTTACCCTTTCTCCCACTTAGATATATACGTATTTATTCAAGTATTCACTATAGCAATGGGCCTGAATGATAGAGGTTGTACGCCCAATAGGGTAGTCAATGGAGCATCAACAATTGTCTGGATCTAAGTATAGTAGTAGTATGGTGTTGGAGGAGCATTCAAGAAATATATAAACTTCTATAGCACCTTTTATGCCTGTATTCTATATTATTATTACCATTTTGTAGCCATTTTGTAGCTACTATTATTATTATTTGTTATTATACCAGTACATTTACTACTACTACTACTACTACTACTACTACTACTACTACTACTACTACTACTACTACTACTACTACTACTACTAATACTACTACTATGACTACTACTACTACTACTACTAAACTACTACTGTTACTACTTCTACTACTTCTACTACCACAATTACATGCTCATTGTTGTTTATTCAGGGAACCCCCTGGGGATATTTCAGTTCGTTTCAAGGACCAGTTGATAAAATGGTTAAAAACACTCGTGGACAGAAGAGAGGTTAGTGTTCATTTTGACCTACATGTACATGTATTTGAGTGAGGCAGTTTACACACTTTAACGGTATGAGGACACGCGAGACAAAAGCAATATTTCTTCCTGGCCACCTATGTCTTTTATTAGAACCAAGTAATCTGACCTTGCTAGAGGCCTTTTAAAGCAGAAGAAAAATATAAAAATATTGCTCTTTTCAAAGGAATGCATGACATTCAGTGTCTTGATGTACATTCAGTGTCTTGATGTACCTTGGCATGCTGACCATGAAACTGGTATTGGCCTTTTAATATTGGGTTAGCCAGAGATCAATAAATGTTTCTTTTTTAGCATGTTTAAATGATTTCTAATCAAGCTACATGTAAGACTGTGTCGAAAGGCCTGTCCGCACTGCACCTAAACTGATGTGCATTAATGATCGTTGGGGCCTAAGAAAAGAGCCCTTTAAGTCAATGCGCGTTCATTGCGTCCACACTATCACCTAAATAAAACGCAGCCTACTTAAGTCATATACTTGAGCTGTAGTTGAGATGAAGTTTGTTTTTGCGTCCTTTTCTTGCTGATCAGCTACCTACAGATGCGCAGGAAACATTTTCTGCAGAGAGGAAAGAGGAGAGAGCTGAGGGAAAGGCAGACCCAATGAAGGTTGCGAAACTTCAGAAGTCCAGATGCAGGGCATATGAACATAGCAAAGGTTCATTAGCTATGTAGTTGGTTTAGCCGGAGGCCTCAGATAGAGTGCATCCACGTGCATGTGCTTGGTGTGCACTTTGGACGCCGATGTAGTGTGTCATCTTCATTGGCAAATTCCATGCCATCAACACCAAACATCCACTTGCAGACATCTGATTTGCTTTTGGCACTGGCAAGAACTTCATGTACACCTATGAGCTATTTGTCATGCTTCAGGTATAGACAAGTCCACACTCCTTACTCTGGTTCTAGTTTGGTGTGGTACAACCTCGTCATTCTACCAAAACATCGACATGGAAGACTAAAATTCCTACCTGGAGGTCACTCAGGCTTTTAAATACTTTGCAGAAAATCCACATACACCGATTACCATGAACTCCATGCATTTTCAACTACCGGAGCACTTCACAATCGGTATATATAACCAGACAATGGAATCTGTGAAAGAGGCACGGAGAGAGTTGTTCTGCAAAAAGAGCTAAATGACGGAGAACATTCCACAACTCGGGATGCTTTGTTGCAGCACTTGAGATCTGATGCCTATCAAGCTGGAATGTGAACCACATGTGAAGTAGCAGTGTAGCGGACTCCTACTCCAGAAGGATGGGGGTGGAGGACGTTCAACAGGGTGAGCAAGACCTGGGTTCCTGCAGTGGACTAGTGAAGTGTGGATGCAGAAGCTCGAGTGGCTGAGGTACAAGATGTTTGGGATAGAATGCACACTGGAAATGCATTGAACTTTGCAGCTGCAAATGTGACGTATAACGATAACGAACTCACAAAGTTTAAATCTGACAAAAATTAGAACTCACAAAGTTTCAATCTGACAAAAATTATTTGTACACTGATCATGCATACATTTTTCTTTTGTTTGCTGTCAACTATTATTAAAAAACAAACATATTTTGGGTGCATTTTTACGGTCAATAAGTAACGAGCAAGGAAGCTCTATCCATGTCAGTTGTTTTGTTCCAATAAAAAAGCTGAACAAATAAAAGGCTAGAAAAAAGTTTGATGGTTTTGTCCGGAATGTCCCCTTCATTTTGCTAATCTACCTCACTACCTGACTCTCTTTTTGTAACATTATACAAGAAGAATGAACATACAAAGCTTCTAAAGAGCATGGGCATGCACCCAGAGAGTTGCTCTAATCAGTAAAATAATATTGAAACCTAATTAATATGGCAACTGGGGCGGTGGAGATGCTGACCCTGACCGCAATGACGTCTCAAAAGTTTACCTTTGCCGATGTGCTGCGACAGCAATTTTGGTATCTCAGAGGATGATGGATTCAACAGTGATGAAGTAGAAGAGGTCGGTGCCTACAGGGAACAAAGACTTATTCTGCCTGAAGATGTAGCTGCTCTTAGCAAAGCAGAGCAGCTGGCTCAGTTAGCTCTGTCCTGGATGTTGATTTAAGTGATGACGAGAATCAGGGGAACTTTGAAGACGAGTATGATAGAGTTTGAAGTGTGTAGAACTGTATATGTATGGGTAGAGTTTGAAGATAAGTATAGATGTATAGGTTGAGTTTGAAGATGAGTAGATGTATAGGTGGAGTTTGAAGATGAGTATAGATGTATAGGTGGAGTTTGAAGATGAGTATAGATGTATAGGTGGAGTTTGAAGATGAGTATATATGTGTAGGTGGAGTTTGAAGATGAGTATAGATGTATGGGTAGAGTTTGAAGATGAGTATAGATGTATAGGTTGAGTTTGAAGATGAGTAGATGTATAGGTGGAGTTTGAAGATGAGTATAGATGTATAGGTGGAGTTTGAAGATGAGTGTAGATGTATAGGTGGAGTTTGAAGATGAGTATAGATGTATAGGTGGAGTTTGAAATGAGTATAGATGTATAGGTGGAGTTTGAAGATGAGTATAGATGTATAGGTGGAGTTTGAAGATGAGTATATATGTGTAGGTGGAGTTTGAAGATGAGTATAGATGTATGGGTAGAGTTTGAAGATGAGTATAGATGTATAGGTTGAGTTTGAAGATGAGTAGATGTATGGGTAGAGTTTGAAGATGAGTATAGATGTATAGGTGGAGTTTGAAGATGAGTATAGATGTATAGGTGGAGTTTGAAGATGAGTATAGATGTATAGGTGGAGTTTGAAGATGAGTATAGATGTATAGGTGGAGTTTGAAGATGAGTATAGATGTATGGGTGGAGTTTGAAGATGAGTATAGATGTATAGGTGGAGTTTGAAGATGAGTGTAGATGTATAGGTGGAGTTTGAAGATGAGTATAGATGTATAGGTGGAGTTTGAAATGAGTATAGATGTATAGGTGGAGTTTGAAGATGAGTATAGATGTATAGGTGGAGTTTGAAGATGAGTATAGATGTATAGGTGGAGTTTGAAGATGAGTATAGATGTATAGGTGGAGTTTGAAGATGAGTATAGATGTATGGGTGGAGTTTGAAGATGAGTATAGATGTATAGGTGGAGTTTGAAGATGAGTATAGATGTATAGGTGGAGTTTGAAGATGAGTATAGATGTATAGGTGGAGTTTGAAGATGAGTGTAGATGTATAGGTGGAGTTTGAAGATGAGTATAGATGTATAGGTGGAGTTTGAAGATGAGTATAGATGTACAGGTGGAGTTTGAAGATGAGTATAGATGTATAGGTGGAGTTTGAAGATGAGTATAGATGTATAGGTGGAGTTTGAAGATGAGTATAGATGTATAGGTGGAGTTTGAAGATGAGTATAGATGTATAGGTGGAGTTTGAAGATGAGTATAGATGTATAGGTGGAGTTTGAAGATGAGTGTAGATGTATAGGTGGAGTTTGAAGATGAGTATAGATGTATAGGTGGAGTTTGAAGATGAGTATAGATGTATAGGTGGAGTTTGAAGATGAGTATAGATGTATGGGTGGAGTTTGAAGATGAGTATAGATGTATAGGTGGAGTTTGAAGATGAGTATAGATGTATAGGTGGAGTTTGAAGATGAGTATAGATGTATAGGTGGAGTTTGAAGATGAGTATAGATGTATAGGTGGAGTTTGAAGATGAGTATAGATGTATAGGTGGAGTTTGAAGATGAGTATAGATGTATAGGTGGAGTTTGAAGATGAGTATAGATGTATAGGTGGAGTTTGAAGATGAGTGTAGATGTATAGGTGGAGTTTGAAGATGAGTATAGATGTATAGGTGGAGTTTGAAGATGAGTATAGATATATGGGTGGAGTTTGAAGATGAGTATAGATGTATGGGTGGAGTTTGAAGATGAGTATATATGTGTAGGTGGAGTTTGAAGATGAGTATAGATGTATAGGTGGAGTTTGAAGATGAGTATAGATGTATAGGTGGAGTTTGAAGATGAGTATAGATGTATAGGTTGAGTTTGAAGATGAGTATAGATGTATGGGTGGAGTTTGAAGATGAGTATAGATGTATGGGTGGAGTTTGAAGATGAGGATAGATGTGTAGGTTGAGTTTGAAGATGAGTATAGATGTATAGGTGGAGTTGAAGATGAGTATAGATGTATAGGTGGAGTTTGAAGATGAGTGTAGATGTATGGGTGGAGTTTGAAGATGAGTATAGATGTATAGGTGGAGTTTGAAGATGAGTGTAGATGTATGGGTGGAGTTTGAAGATGAGTATAGATGTATAGGTGGAGTTTGAAGATGAGTATAGATGTATGGGTGGAGTTTGAAGATGAGTATAGATGTATAGGTGGAGTTTGAAGATGAGTATAGATGTATAGGTGGAGTTGAAGATGAGTATAGATGTATAGGTGGAGTTTGAAGATGAGTATAGATGTATAGGTGGAGTTTGAAGATGAGTAGATGTATAGGTGGAGTTTGAAGATGAGTATAGATGTATAGGTGGAGTTTGAAGTCAAATAAAGGCACCAAGTTAGAAACTTTATTGTCTGGAGTGTTTGAAAAGGTTGGAGTGGCTTTGTCATGGGTAGTTAGTGTTTTATTAAGCATATATGATCCCAGTGAGTTTATAGACTGGTTGCTAGTCCCACATAGTGTAGGACTGGGGGGTGCTGGTCCCACATAGTGTTGGGTGCTGGTCCCACATAGTGTAGGGTGCTGGTCCCACATAGTGTTGGGTGCTGGTCCCACATAGTGTAGGGTGCAGGTCCCACATAGTGTGGGGTGCTGGTCCCACATAGTGTGGGGTGCTGGTCCCACATAGTGTGGGGTGCTGGTCCCACATAGTGTAGGGTGCAGGTCCCACATAGTGTGTAGGGTGCTGGTCCCACATAGTGTAGGGTGCTGGTCCCACATAGTGTTGGGTGCTGGTCCCACATAGTGTAGGGTGCAGGTCCCACATAGTGTGGGGTGCTGGTCCAACATAGTGTAGGGTGCTGGTCCCACATAGTGTGGGGTGCTGGTCCCACATAGTGTAGGGTGCTGGTCCCACATAGTGTGGGGTGCTGGTCCCACATAGTGTAGGGTGCTGGTCCCACATAGTGTGGGGTGCTGGTCCCACATAGTGTAGGGTGCAGGTCCCACATAGTGTAGGGTGCTGGTCCCACATAGTGTAGGGTGCTGGTCCCACATAGTGTAGGGTGCAGGTCCCACATAGTGTAGGGTGCTGGTTCCACATACTGTAGGGTGCAGGTCCCACATAGTGTTGGGTTCTGGTCCCACATAGTGTGGGGTGCTGGTCCCACATAGTGTAGGATGCAGGTCCCACATAGTGGGAGGTGCTGGTCCAACATAGTGTGGGGTGCTGGTCCCACATAGTATGGGGTGCTGGTCCAACATAGTGTGGGGTGCTGGTCCCACATAGTGGGGGGTGCTGGTACCACATAGTGTTGGGTGCTGGTCCCACGTAGTGTAGGGTGCTGGTCCCACATAGTGTGGGGTGCTGGTCCCACATAGTGGGAGGTGCTGGTCCAACATAGTGTGGGGTGCTGGTCCCACATAGTGTGGGGTGCTGGTCCAACATAGTGTGGGGTGCTGGTCCCACATAGTGGGGGGTGCTGGTCCCACATAGTGTTGGGTGCTGGTCCAACATAGTGTGGGATGCTGGTCCCACATAGTGTGGGGTGCTGGTCCCACATAGTGTGGGGTGCTGGTCCCACATAGTGTGGGGTGCTGGTCCCACATAGTGTGGGGTGCTGGTCCCACATAGTGTGGGGTGCTGGTCCCACATAGTGGGGGGTGCTGGTGTTTTCTCTCCATAGCATTACTAGCTCTCTTGTTGTTCTCCAGGCGTTTCCTCTTGGGCAGGTGCTTCTTCCTCCTCTTTCAGCATTTACAGTTCCTGTATACAGTACATGTACTTTGACAACTCTTCAGTTATGACTCAGAAGCCACACCCACTTGTCGTAGACATGCATGACATCAGGGTAGATATAGAAGATGTAGAGACTTATGTAGAAGTCATAGAGTAGAAACAAGTTGAACTTTCAGTACTGCTTCATCTGCTTCTGCTTACCCATCTTTGCCAGGTAATGTTAGTCTGTCTACACCATCTTTGCCAGCTAATGTTGGTCTGTCCACACCATCTTTGCCAGCTAATGTTGGTCTGTCTACACCATCTTTGCCAGCTAATGTTGGTCTGTCTACAGCTTTGCCAGCTAATGTTGGTCTGTCTACACCATCTTTGCCAGCTAATGTTAGTCTGTCTACACCATCTTTGCCAGCTAATGTTAGTCTGTCTACACCATCTTTGCCAGCTAATGTTGGTCTGCCTACACCATCTTTGCCAGCTAATGTTAGTCTGTCTACACCATCTTTGCCAGCTAATGTTAGTCTGTCTACAGCTTTGCCAGCTAATGTTAGTCTGTCTACACCATCTTTGCCAGCTAATGTTAGTCTGTCTACACCATCTTTGCCAGCTAATGTTGGTCTGTCTACACCATCTTTGCCAGCTAATGTTGGTCTGTCTACACCATCTTTGCCAGCTAATGTTGGTCTGTCTACACCATCTTTGCCAGCTAATGTTAGTCTGTCTACACCATCTTTGCCAGCTAATGTTAGTCTGTCTACACCATCTTTGCCAGCTAATGTTAGTCTGTCTACACCATCTTTGCCAGCTAATGTTAGTCTGTCTACACCATCTTTGCCAGCTAATGTTAGTCTGTCTACACCATCTTTGCCAGCTAATGTTAGTCTGTCTACACCATCTTTGCCAGCTAATGTTAGTCTGTCTACACCATCTTTGCCAGCTAATGTTGGTCTGTCTACATCGCATACTGGTCCTGCTAGTAGTTCCACTAGCATTGCTCCTTTTGGCGGTGGCTGTCTGTGTGAGAGAGCAGCCATCGTCTAGACTGGTGTCTGCTTCAGTTAGGCCTGAAAGTTCTCCTCTTCATCTCTTCTAGTTGAAAACTAATGTTCTTTTTGAATTCCTTGTGCATTAGAGACCCATCGCTGTAGTGCCACAGGTTGACATGTGTCTGTTTCTATGCCTTGCGTGTAATGTGTATGGCATATGGTGTCGTCAAGGGAACAACCATATCATACCTGAATCTGTGTCCAATGGTATCGGATAATAGTTTTCAGTTGTCTAACACGCCGAGAGGAATTGTTGATCGCATAATTAGTCATAAGTTTAACAATATTCATAACTATGGGTTTGGTTACAATGAACCATGATTAGTCACAACATGTTCATCAAAGCAAATACATCAAAGCTTGTTAATTAAGGAGGAAAATATTAAATATAATAATAGAAATAGTGCCATCCCTGCATAAATCTACCGGTGAGAGCTAATTCATTTACAACATACTATTGTGGAAGGTTCACTCAGTGAGTGTGTGTGTGCGTGCGATGTACGTGTGTAGTATGCAGGCCTTCATTTAGGAATTGTTCTCAGGTGTGGCAAATGTAATTAATATAAAGAAGTGGTGGGGCGAAGGGGGGTCTGGGTACACCCCTCCCAGAATTTTTTTTCCATTGTATTGTACGAGATCGCTTCTGGTGCATTTTCAGTCACTTTTCATTTTCAGTCACTTTTAAGGGGAGCCGTCTGCATTTTTTAATTTTAATTTTTTTAACCTGTGGTTACAACTTTAGAGCTCAGTAGATTCTGCAAACTTCATGGTATGGACTTGATATATAGCTCAAAAGATAGGTCTCTCTGTGTGCTCTCTTTTGATACTAAAATATGTTTCATAGGTATAACTATAGGCAAGTTACTAGACCCTAAAGCGGAGGGACTTCAAAAACCTGCACCCCAAAACCGCCGTTGGAAACCATTCTGAGATGCGAAGTGCAAAAAAATTAAAAATGGTACGAGTGGCTAGAGGAAGCTCTAGAGCATACAATGAGTATATTGAGTAGGCGTGAAAAATTGATTACCTGGTCAAGCGCGCGGTTGGAAAATTGAAGGCGTTGACAAGGCGTCGCCAAATCAACGCCTTCAATTTTCCAACCGCGCGCTTGACCAGGTAATCAATTTTTCACGCCTACTCAATATACTCATTGTATGCTCTAGAGCTTCCTCTAGCCACTCGTACCATTTTTAATTTTTTTGCACTTCGCATCTCAGAATGGTTTCCAACGGCGGTTTTGGGGTGCAGGTTTTTGAAGTCCCTCCGCTTTAGGGTCTAGTAACTTGCCTATAGTTATACCTATGAAACATATTTTAGTATCAAAAGAGAGCACACAGAGAGACCTATCTTTTGAGCTATATATCAAGTCCATACCATGACGTTTGCAGAATCTACTGAGCTCTAAAGTTGTAACCACAGGTTAAAAAAATTAAAATTAAAAAATGCAGACGGCTCCCCTTAAAACCATCAATGAATACTGGTCACAAAGGGTATTTTGTTAGAATATCCAATTTGGCACCTACATCACAGGAAGTGGTGACTAACTAATCTCAAGTGCCTCTACAGCAATACTCTATTGATGAAGTGCTACTGACAGCAATTATGGTAATCTGTCAATACTTTAAATTGCAATCCACAATTGGCACTTAAAGGAGTGTGCTATTTTTAGATATAAAGACTTTATATCTAAAAATAGCACACTCCTAATAGCTCTATATAATGAGGCTCTCAATCATGCATTGAGCATTAAGTTTATAATGGATATTCGATCTTTTTGGGGAGCTCTAGTAAAGCAGCTGCTAGAACATACATGTAAGTAGTAGTGAAGCTGAGTCTGAAGAGGAACTAGAGGTTATTCCAAGCAGCAAGACACCTTCTACTAGTTCACCAACACAACCCAAGAAACGTTCCAGTTCTACGCCATACTCAAGTACTAGAAAATACCGCAAGACTTGGGAAAAAGATTATCCTTGGTTATAATATGATGCAGATGCTGAAGGTGCATTTTGCAAAATCTGCAAAGTTTCTGGGAGGTCAGTTCAACAAGCAGGTGGCGTTTGGACAACAAAGCCATTCACTAACTGGAAAAATGCTGCTGCCCGGATGAAAGCTCATGCTAAGAGTGATGGTCATATCATAGCAAGTCAAGCGGTTTTGGCTACCCAACTTAGAGGATCCATCGTTTAACAACTTCAAAAAGTGGGAACACAAGAGAGAATGAGGAATAGGACTGCTATCAAATCTTTGATATGTTGTACTCACTTCCTCGCCCGCCAACACATTGCTCATACATGTACTACCAATTTTAGCAAGTTGGTTGACTTGGTTGTATCTTGTGGTGGTGAAGATTTGAAGTACTTCATGGAGAAGACAGGGAGGAATGCAATGTACACATCTCACGTAGCCGTAGTTGAATTTGTCCAAGCTTTAGGAACATGGGTTGAAGAGTCCATTCTGAAACGCCTTCAACAAGCCTCTCATTACAGCATAATGGCAGATGAGTGTACAGATATAACTACAGTGGAAGAAATGTCAGTATTTTGCCCGCTGGGAGGAAAAGGGTATACCTGAGGAGCATTTCTTGGAGATTGTTAATTTATGTCAAGCAAATGCAGAGATTATTTTCTCTGCTCTCGTTGAGTGTTTGAAGGAGAAGAAACTTCAGATCAACAGAATTGTCGGGATGGGCTTTGATGGAGCGAGTACATTTTCAGGGGAAAAAACTGGAGTCCAAACTCGAATGAAGACGCTTGCACCCCATGCTTTGTTTGTGCACTGCCACTGCCACTTGCTACAGCTAGCTTGTGTTCAGGCTGCAAACTCTACTAAAGGAATCAAACATGTGGATGTGACCCTGATGGCTCTTTGGAAATACTTCCACTACTCCCCAAAGAGAGCAGAATCTTTCAAGGCGGTCCAGAGTGTGCTAGACTTACCAGAGTTGAAAATTGCTAAACCATCCGATACACGCTGGCTGGCACATGAGCCATGTGTAAAAGCAGTGAAGGCAAGCTATGGTGCGATCGTAGTGTGGCTCTCAACAACATCCATGAGACTACACATGAGCCAGAAACACTCGGACTTAGCAAAGCTCTCAGCAAGGTCTCCACAGTCGCAGCTATGTACATGCTTGACTACACCCTCCCACAAGTTGCTAAACTCAGCAAAACACTCCAAACCGAGCATCTCGACTTGTCCATCATACCTAGCTTAGTCGATTCCACCCTTGATTCACTTGATGACACAGTTTTACCAGCTGCAAATTGGGTACTCGAGTTGTTAGATGAAGCTGAAAATCTAGAAAAAACAGCTGACATCGAAGTTTCTCTTGAAGACATCACCACCTTCCAGGCGAATGTAGCTAAGCCATTCATCGCACATTTGAAAGACAACATTTCCTCTCGATTTGCCTCGTCTAGTGATGTGTCAGCAATGAGCATCTTTGATCCAAAGAAAATGCCTAGTTTTGATTCGCCTGATCTTCCTCAGTGTGGCAAAACCTCCAGACATTACTTGGTAACCCAACCGTTAAGAAAGCACTTATCTCCTCTGAGATCGACACTGAGTGGATAACATATCGACGACATATGCCGAAACAACCCAAAGATAATATGAAGTCACAGCTTGAAGATTTGGTTTCGAACGACATGTTGGCAAACGTGTTTCCAAACCTGTACACTATTGCAAAGATCAGTTTGTCCATCCCAGTGGCTACTGCCTCCGTAGAGAGGAGCTTCTCTCAGATGAAGCTTATTAAGACAAGGCTACGCGCAGCAGTTTGAACGACTCTATAGCTTGTCACATCTGATGAAAATCGCTATTGAGTCACCGGACCAACTAACAGATGGTAATCTTGATGAAATAGTCGAAGTTTGGGCAAGAAAAAACAGAAGAATAGTAACATGAACTTGTGTTATTTTGCATATTACATATTATTATTACTTACTTATTATTATTACTTACACATTGATTTATCTATATTATATACTCATTATATTACATATTATTATTACTTACACATTGATTTATCTCTACACTTTAAAAAAATTGGAAGCTCCTAATAATTATTTTACATGACTAGTGAACTTCTCAGGTGGGGCGAGATTGCGCACTCGCCCCACCTCGCCACACCCTAAATGAAGCCCTGGTATGGTGTGGTGTGTGTATGCGTATGTGTGTGTTAAATGCGTATTTGTGTGCGTGCAGACAACTGTGAGTGAGACTCAGTTTATGGACTTCATGGCATCCAAGGCTTCAAAGGAAGAAGCTCTCGTGACCTTTAAGGACTTTGATGCCGAGGAGGCAGGGTTTTTAGATATTACACGCCTGATAGCGGTAAAGATCTCTCTCTCTTGTCATCCCCTCTCTTCGCTATACTCGATATCTTTTAACCCTCCCCTTCCTCCCCCCCCCCCCCCCCCCCCCCCCCACACACACACCACAAGCACATACTATCTCTCTCTCCCCTCATTCATATCCTTTCCTGCTCTCTGTCTGTCAACAATCCTCCAAGTGCCTTTCTAATTGCCATCTTACCTTTCTTCGTATCACCATTGCTCCTTATCTCCTCCTCTCCTCCTCCAAGACTAATCCTTGTTTGCTGATTTCTTAATGTGCATGAAAACTTTAGATGTTGAAGTCTGCGCCTTCAGAACCAATGGAAGCATTCCAGCCTTGCCATGAGCTACCAGGTCAGTCAAGCTGGTGGGTGTGGCTAAGGGTAGCTTACTTTACACACCTGATGATGTACTAATTGCCCTACTGAAGCAGTGACATATCTTAGGATTTTTCAGGACTCCTCAGGATATCAAATTACATTTTAGTGTATCTTGGGATACTACAGGATCTTTCAAGGGTATCTGGGTATCTCGGGATATTTCAGGATGTCTTGGTGTTTCAGGATATCATTTAAAGTTTTCTGAGCTGGATAATGCAGAGTTGTGTTTGTGTGCATATTGGAAGTGGAGGCAAGGAGAGATTCATGCATCTTTTTGTTTGTAACCCCAATCTGCCATAGACTGATTAGGTCATGTGGGGGTGTAACTTAACAATTAGTCATGTGGGGTTTTCCCTCAACACCAACCATCCCTACCAGCTTGTGGTGGCAAGCTATTTCTAGGGCCAGGGCTACTGTATATCTAGGGCCATGCTATTCCTTAGGCCAAGGCTATTTCTTCGGCCAAGGCTATCTATATCTAGGGCCATGGCTTACACAGGGATATTTATAGGGCCATGGCTATTACTAGGATCAGGACTATTACTAGGGCCAGGGCTATATCTAGGACCAAGGCAAATTCTAGGGCTAGGGCTATTTCTAGGACCACCGCTGGGCCAGGGCTATTTCTAGGTCCAGGGTTATTTCTAGGGCCTGGGCTATTTCTAGGGCCTGGCCTATTTCTAGGGCCAGGGCTATTTCTAGGGCCTGGGCTATTTCTAGGGCCAGGGCTATATCCAGGGCCAGGGCTATATCTAGGGCCAGGGCTATTTCTAGGGCATGGGCTATTTCTAGGGCCTAGGTTATTTCTAGGGCCAGGGCTATATCTAGGGCCAGGGCTATTTCTAGGGCCAGGGCTATATCTAGGGCCAGGGCTATATCTAGGGCCAGGGCTATTTCTAGGGCCAGGGCTATTTCTAGGGCCAGGGCTATTTCTAGGGCCTCGGCTATTTCTAGGGCCAGGGCTATTTCTAGGGCCAGGGCTATTTCTAGGGCCAGGGCTATATCTAGGGCCAGGGCTATTTCTAGGGCCTGGGCTATTTCTAGGGCCAGGGCTATATCTAGGGCCTGGGCTATATCTAGGGCCAGGGCTATATCTAGGGCTAGGGCTATATCTAGGGCCAGGGTTATTTCTAGGGCCAGGGCTATTTCTAGGGCCAGGGCTATATCTAGGGCCAGGGCTATATCTAGGGCCAGGGCTATATCTAGGGCCAGGGCTATATCTAGGGCCAGGGTTATTTCTAGGCCAGGGCTATATATATCTAGGGCCAGGGCTATATCTAGGGCCAGGGCTATATCTAGGGCCAGGGCTATATCTAGGGCCAGGGCTATATCTAGGGCTAGGGCTATTTCTAGGGCCAGGGCTATATCTAGGGCCTGGGCTATATCTAGGGCCAGGGCTATATCTAGGGCCAGGGCTATATCTAGGGCCTGGGCTATATCTA
This sequence comes from Cladorhizidae sp. MBARI D1340-BT2, assembly GCA_028752905.1. NCBI lineage: Eukaryota > Metazoa > Porifera > Demospongiae > Poecilosclerida > Cladorhizidae > Cladorhizidae sp. MBARI D1340-BT2. The sequence continues at coordinate 14,700,441 of JAQNBH010000013.1, forward strand.
GGGCCTGGGCTATATCTAGGGCCTGGGCTACATGTATATCTAGGGCCAGGGTTATTTCTAGGGCCTGGGCTATTTCTAAGGCTAGGCTGGTTTGTCTCGTTATTTTAGCAACACCTTTTGCCCTAACCCTAGCCCTAGTAATAGTCCACCAGTGCCACCACAGGGAACGAGGTGTTGTGAGAGGAAGTAGAACTGGCATGAAACTACCTAGGTGGTACTTTTGAACACTGTTGGTGTTGTTGGCAAGTGTTGATTCATTACTAGCCTGCAGATAAATGTTCAAGTATAGGAACGTCCAACCCATGGCCTGCAGGACCAAGGTCTGGCCAGCAATTACCATCAATCTGGCCTGCCAAGTCACCTCAATGATTAATTGCATATTTCTGCTTGACCGGTTAATCGCTGACTCTATTTGTGGTTTTTAAAGGGTGAAGCATACTTAGCTGTAACTTTTTTTTTGTTAAGTGTAAACTTTTCAAACTGTTCAAGTACATGAGGTGCAGTGTTGTTTGAGAATGAGCAGGCAAGTAAACCAAAAGCTATGCATTGCTATGTCTCTCAGTGAACACAACTTACAGCAAGGAAGTACATTGCTGAAAGATTCCTTTCTTAAGAGTGAAGGGATTCAGAGCATTTCCAGGTAAGCTTAGGTGCCTGTGCACCTGTCCTCCGAAGCTTGGTTTCCAGAAACAGCAGTAATGGCCAGGAAGAGACCGTTCATGATGGTAGTTGTGACCAGCCATATTTGTGCTCACCCTTTCAAGCAGGAGTAACTAATTGACAACGATAGATCAGTCTACTGGGCATGTGCAGGTTAAAAAATATCCGGTGTTGAGTGTGGCCCATTCATTTTTATATTTTTCTTGTGTAAACGATGTCCGTGTTTATAGAGACTCTTAACCGAATGAACTCAGACTTTATTTGAGGTTTGCTGTAATAATTATATTGAAATACAATAAGGTGCAGCTAAGAGTCGGCTCCATTGAAGTGAGCAAACCAAAGCTATGCAGCTCTACGTCGCTATATGTCTGTAACAAAACTTACACCAACGAAATCCATCGAGGAGCGTCTCCTTGCAAGGCATTCAGAATTATTCCTGGGAAGCATAGGTGCTTGACAAGAGTTTCATTTAGGGGGGGGGGGGGGCAGGGCTGCCCCCCCTTGTAACCTTTTTGTGCCCCCTTGGAAATTGTATTATTATTATTTGGAGTCTCCCCTCCCCCCCCTCCCCAAACTCAAAACCCTGTATGAAACCCTGCCCCTGCACACACACACACACACACACACATTCAAGCACCTCCCAGATGGCGTATGTATGTGAAATTTTGTCACATCTTTAACCATCATGGCCCCCCCCCCCCCCCCCCCATTAAAATCCAGATTCCTCCAGTTGCCACCCCTGGGACAATTTTCTAAATGAAACCCTGCTTGTGCTGTTCCCATCAAAGAAGAACCTCCAGAAACAGTAGCAAAAGCCAGGAAGAGACTCTTCAAGAATGCAGTTGCGATCTTTGCTCCAACCAGAGCAACATTTTATATAACTCAAGTGCTCTATTAGACATGTGCAAATGGAGAATGGGAGCATAATACAATTCTTTAAATTAATGTATAATTTCTGCCCCCCGACGATGTCATAGTTTGCGCCAATTGGTATTTAATCATTTGACAATGAGTGCTGGATTTTCAAGCCCTACTCGATTACAGATATTTTGTCACGGAGCATAATGATAATATTCTGTGTTTATGTTGTCAGGAGACAATCAGGTATTCAAAGAACAGAAAGTCAAAGGCCATCATCTAACAAGGCACAGCAGCAAGTATATGACAGTGTTCAAGAACAGACACGAGTGGACAATGCAAACTCGTTCATAAACTGCACCGTGGGGGGGGGGGGGGGGGGGGGGGGGGGGGGGGGGGGGGGCAACAGAATTTGTTCAATATTGGGGGTCCGAACTCTGAAGCAGCAAACTAAACCAGTTTCATAATTAGTGAGGCCTTATGTCAGAAGGGAAAGCCTTTCTCTGATGGAGAATTTATGGAGAAGAGTATCATAGAATAATTACATCTCTTGTGTGCCCAGGTTAAAGTAAGTGGTGGACTACTTTCCTCACCAGACAGTTGCTAGATGAGTAGAGAATGAGTCCACCAATATTGAAGAAACGCTTGCTGAAAAGCTGAAGGCATGAAAGCATTTGAGCTTGGCACTTGGGGAAAGCACTGACGACAGCAACAATTTTCTATTTTTGTGAGTGATGTCACTTCAGGTTTTTTGTTCGAGGAGTTTCTTGACATGGTCCGAAAGGAAGGCACTACCAAGGGTGTGGATATCTTTCAGTAGATACCTACTCAAAACTGTGGCACTGTGTGCCTGGCTTGGTGGCTGGGTGTGCCAGCACACCTGCCTGGAGCAGTTTTTTTCGCCAATGGAAAACATAAAAACTAATTCAAAGTCTCTTCTCTCTGATGTCCATTTAACTGGGACTTTGTGAGTAAAGTGTTTTAGATCAGCCCAGACTTTGAGCAATTGTGCCATCAAAAACAGAGCCAAGTGTCAATAACACACACACAGAGCTACTAGTTAAAGTCATTAGTAGTGTTGTATCATTAGTAGTGTTGCATCATTAGTAGTGTTGCATTATTAGTAGTGTTGCATCATTAGTAGTGTTGTATCAAGAGTAGTGTTGTATCATTAGTAGTTAGTAGTGTTGTATCATTAGTAGTTAGTAGTGTTGCATCATTAGTAGTGTTGCATCATTAGTAGTGTTGCATCATTAGTAGTGTTGCATTATTAGTAGTGTTGCATCATTAGTCATTAGTAGTGTTGCATCATTAGTAGTGTTGTATCATTAGTAGTGTTGCATCATTAGTAGTGTTGCATCATTAGTAGTGTTGCATCATTAGTAGTGTTGCATCATTAGTAGTGTTGCATCATTAGTAGTGTTGCATCATTAGTAGTGTTGCATCATTAGTAGTGTTGCATCATTAGTAGTGTTGCATCATTAGTAGTGTTGCATCATTAGTAGTGTTGCATCATTAGTAGTGTTGCATCATTAGCAGTGTTAGTGTTGCTTCATTAGTTGTGTTGTATCATTAGTAGTGTTGTATCATTAGTAGTGTAGTAGTGTTGTATCATTAGTAGTGTTGCATCATTAGTTGTATCATTAGTAGTGTTGTATCATTAGTAGTGTTGCATCATTAGTTGTATCATTAGTAGTGTTGTATCATTAGTAGTGTTGCATCATTAGTAGTGTTGCATCATTAGTAGTGTTGCATCATTAGTAGTGTTGCATCATTAGCAGTGTTAGTGTTGCTTCATTAGTTGTGTTGTATCATTAGTAGTGTTGCATCATTAGTAGTGTTGTATCATTAGTAGTGTTGCATCATTAGTAGTGTTGTATCATTAGTAGTGTTGCATCATTAGTAGTGTTGCATCATTAGTAGTGTTGCATCATTAGTAGTGTTGTATCATTAGTAGTGTTGCATCATTAGTAGTGTTGCATCATTAGTAGTGTTGCATCATTAGTAGTGTTGCATCATTAGTAGTGTTGCATCATTATAGTGTTGTGTTGTATCATTAGTAGTGTTCTATCATTAGTAGTGTTGCATCATTAGTAGTGTTGTATCATTAGTAGTGTTGTAACATTAGTAGTGTAGTAGTGTTGTATCATTAGTAGTGTTGCATCATTAGTTGTATCATTAGTAGTGTTGTATCATTAGTAGTGTTGCATCATTAGTAGTGTTGCATCATTAGTAGTGTTGCATCATTAGTTGTATCATTAGTAGTGTTGTATCATTAGTTGCATCGTGGTATTAATTGCATTTCAAGGACAGAATAAGCACATTATGTTATTACTAGGTCATTTGTTTGTCATATTTTGTGTGGTACAGAGGCAAATTCAGACATCTTTTGCAAAAGCATTTCAACTAACTGGGGTCACATTTCTCCTGTCCTCCCTTTACTGATGATACTTTCTTCCCGACATTGCTGTCTTCTTCTGGAGAATTATTTTTACATGTGGGGTGCGGAGGAATTATTTGCAGCTACACATCTGCTCGATGTTCATTTCCTTTCGTTTCCTCTGTCAACTCATCATGCCCGTCATGTTTTTTTTGCCTGCTTTTTTTACACTTGTTTTGCAGTGCAAACGTCAAACCTAGACACACCTATTTTCTTCTAGGCTTAAATTTATACAATTTTCCTGTCAGAAAACACCAGGACCCATCTGTGGGACAGCACTGGGCAGTACACCAGGACCCATGTGTGGGACAGCACTGGGCAGCACACTAGGACCCATGTGTGGGACAGCACTGGGCAGCACACCAGGACCCATGTGTGGGACAGCACTGGACAGCACACCAGGACCCATGTGTGGGACAGCACTGGGCAGTACACCAGGACCCATGTGTGGGACAGCACTGGGCAGCACACTAGGACCCATGTGTGGGACAGCACTGGGCAGCACACTAGGACCCATGTTTGGGACAGCACTGGACAGCACACCAGGACCCATGTGTGGGACAGCACTGGGCAGCACACTAGGACCCATGTATGGGACAGCACTGGACAGCACTGGACAGCACTGCGAATAAATATTTTATATGGCACTTGAAAAGAGAATGAGTTGCTAACATATGCAGGGGTTTGCTGTGGCAGCCACAGTATGTGCACTTGTACTGATATCAGTTACTGTATCTGAAACCAGAGCACTTCCTTCAAGATGTTTTGGTTGTAACATTTGTGATAATTTCATTTTCACAGGTAATCTTTCCCAAAAGGAACAGGCAGGTCTCTATGCGCACTGTGCTGGGGCAAAAATGAGAGCTTATGAATTCCCTCACTCTAAGCCCTATAGCTCTATCTATCAAGATACATAGTTATAGCATGCTACACATTAAATGTTCATCACAATATACAGTAGTTCTCAATGAACTCTGGTTGACATAATTAATTATAACAGCTACATGTATGCTCTAGCCTTCATCTTGAGATGCCAAGACTCATGTGAGGCTCATCATTAGCACCGCATTATTCCTGATGAAGGCTAGAGCATCTCCCCGAAATATCGAGGAATAATTCAAAGTTGATTGTTGGGAAAGTTTCTACACTTCATCTGTTGATGATTGTATAAAAGAATATGCATCACCAAACTTCATTGTTGCTAAATCTTGAAGATAGCCTTTGAGATGGAGGAGCTTGACCAACACACTAAAGCATGACAGGTTGGATTCTTTTCCTAATTTGGTAGCCAAGGCATTACCTTTGCTTCGTTGACAGTCAAAGTTCTTCAACCTCCAGTTCCAAGTTTCAGACCTTTTTCTCTCCCCCATACCGAGAGAGACGGTTGCTTCAAATTAATTTTTGTGACACAGTTCATTGGTTAAAGGTACCCCGTTAAAGGTTCACTTTGCTCCCCCATATTTTCTCCTGGCCCTTCAAACAACCAGTAATATTTAATGTGCGCCCCCCAATGGAAATGATTTGACACCCCTGTTGTAGTAGTCTAAATTGACTTGATGTGTTAGGAGGTAGATCCAGTTTCCTCCCCCCAATATATATATATATATGACATGTTATTTTCCATAAAATAACTATTTACCATCTTTTTCAAACTAGATCATGTGACTTGGGTCAGACTCAAGTTCATGACCTCTGTCACACGAAGAGTTCACGGACTTGGGGTGCCGCAGTAGTCGGTCATATGTATAGAGAGGCGGGGTTGGGTAGGAGGGGCAAACTGCTACACTGCGGACTACCACACATGAGATGACCAACACACAATCGGCCAACAAATGTGACAAGTCACACGATCGAGTTTGAAAAATATTGAAGACCTCCATGGAAGGCTTACCATAAATTTATTGCATGTGAAAAGAAGGAATCGTGCCGGGAAATGCTCCAACCCCCAAACAGAAGAACTGCTTTTAACATCTGGAACATTTCTTTCACGAATGAGTTTCATGGTGCCAGATTTTTATTGCTTTAGTTCACAAACAATTCCAGTGATGATAAAAGTGTTCCACATCACATCCCCCAGTCCCTTTGAAGCCGAACAATGGAGGATGTTTGAAAGGAGCAGTTGTATTGGTGGCTGGCACATCTGCAAGCTAAGCTGCAAGCAGACTAGAGAAATGTGCACTAACCTGTTGTGTGGCAGACATTTCTTTCCATTCTTTTTTTTCTCTTCAACCCACTGGAACTGAAGTTGTAGCGAGCTACATCTAGTTAAGCAGTACAATTCTAGTTATGTGTGTGTACATGTATATATATATATAAGCTAGCTATCTAGCTAAGCAGCACAATTCTAGCGGTGTATATATAGCTAGCTTTAGCTAAGCAGTACAATTCTAGCTGTGCTAAGCAGTACAATTCTAGCTGTGTATATATAGCTAGCTTTAGCTAAGCAGTACAATTCTAGCTGTGTATATATAGCTAGCTTTAGCTAAGCAGTACAATTCTAGCTGTGTATATATAGCTAGCTTTAGCTAAGCAGTACAATTCTAGCTGTGCTAAGCAGTACAATTCTAGCTGTGTATATATAGCTATCTATCTAAGCAGTACAATTCTAGCTGTGTATATATAGATAGCTATCTAAGCAGTACAATTCTAGCTGTGTATATATAGCTAGCTTTAGCTAAGCAGTACAATTCTAGCTATGTGTGTGTACATGTATATATATATTATAAGCTATCTATCTAGCAATTCTAGCTGTGTATATATAGCTATCTATCTAGCTAAGCAGTACAATTCTAGCTGTGTATATATAATTGGCTATCTAGCTAAGCAGCACAATTTTAGCTGTGTGTATATATATATCTAGCTAGTCAGTACAATTCTAGCTGTGTATATAGCCACACAAGAGTTCATATGACAAGACAAGAGCAACAGCACAACCAAGCAAAAGCTCCTATATCAATCGCTAAGACTACCACTGTTGTACTAAGGGCATGACACACAACACAACAGTTAACTAATCCATTGCATGTAATTAGTTCATTATATACTAATGTATAAATCATCTTCTGTTACATTTCTTCCCACTTCTCCAGTGGTAAACTGGGCAATTAGTTAGCACCCCCCCCCCCCCCCCCCCCCCCCCCTCCCCGAACCGGTATGGTTGAAGGGAGAGACTCCATCTTGTTAAGCCTGGCATTGCCCAAGCAGGTAGACTTTGAAAGCGGGTATTCCCTGTTTAATGGCATGGCATTGCTCTCTATAGTGGAGTAGTCCTCCTCCCTAGGCAAGAGTTTCCTGCTGAAGAAAGCTATGGGACAATCGTTACCATTGCAATCCTTCTGACTCGGAGAACAGCACCAGCACCATGGGTCTGAGGCATCAGTTGGCAGGATAAATGATTTGGCGAAATCTAGATTGTGGAGAATTGGTTATTTGCACAGGAGTCCCCTCAACTACTGGCAAGCTCTATCATAATATGTTTCACTCCACTTGACTTGATTGGGTAATGTCCTCTTGGTAAGATCTGATAATGGTGTAGCAGTGGAGCCATAGGTGCAGGGTACAAACTGCCTGTACTCTGTACCCTAAGAACTTGTTCACTTTCTGTGGTTGGGGAAACATAGAAACTGCCTCGATCTTCGAGGGCTCTGGTTGGACAGCACCATTTCCTAGCTCGTCCCAACTGCCTCGATCTTCGAGGGCTCCGGTTGGACAGCACCAATTCCTACCACGGGTCCCAAGCTTACACATGCTTAACAGGTATTTATTTTGATTCCTGAAGTTGTTCGAACCTCACACAGACAGGGCAAATGTGCTCTTCCCAGGACTCACAGGAGGTGATCAAATAGTCTGTTGTGAAGTCAGTGACGTTTGGCCATTAGTCGCTGAAGGGTGGCAGGTGCTCCTCACAAGTCCATATGGTACAGCTTTAAACTGGAACAACCCAAACGAGGTAGAAAGGGCTGTTTTCGAGCAAGAAGACATGGATACAGGAACTTGCCAGTATCCTTTGGCCAGAACAAGCCTGGTGATTTATTTTTGCTTTTTTTCCAAGCGGTCAATCAGGTTATCAATGCGTGACATCGTATATCCATCAGCTTCAGAGACCTAGTTGAGACGTCTGTAGCCAATACACAGACTCGTGGAATATCTTTTCCCCAATGAAACTGCCGCTGGCTCAATCGCTCCTCGCGGCATCATCTCCTCTATCTCTCTTCAGTTTGATAAGCTTGAGGGAGTCGACAAGGTGGCAGTATAACCGGATGAGCACTTCCAGTTTCAATGGTGCGCTCAACCTGCGTGGCCTTCCTGGCGTTCCTCTCCGGACGTGTGGAAATTCCCATCTCAGCTTCTTCAGATCACCATGCTGTTCACTACATAGATAACTGCTCCCCAATCCTTGGTTGCTTATGGCAACCTCCAGTCTTCTGATTCCACGCAGTGAACTCGTCCTCATCCAGATCACCCTCCTCTTGAAATACTCTTATGCTTTCAGCGGTGTGGAGTTTCCTATTCATGTCACACAGAAATACACGTTCTCTTTCCAATGATCCAACATGTCAATCTGTGTGTAATTGATCTGGCCAATCTTTTCCACGACCTTCTATGGCTCCTGTTCCTGAGCGAACAACTTGTAGTGTCTGTATGGAGCATCACCATTACCTGATCTGCCTTGATCAAGTCTCAATTGCGTGCCTTCTTGTCGTATCATCTCTTTGGCCTGTCTTTAGTTTTGGTCAGGTTTTCATGGACCAACCCTTTCATTTTCTCTAGCTAATCTCACACAGACAGCACGTGAGGTGATACTCTCTTCACTGCCTTCTCCTGCTTACCAAGTGCCATCCAGAACATGTGAAGGTCCCCTCAGTTGTCGTCCATACAAAAGTTCAAATGGGGAGAATCTTGTCGAAGCTTGGGTCACCTCTTGATAAGGAAATAGGAGTTAGAGAGAATGCCTTTGATGGATGCCCTTCTGAGCATCGACTTCGAAGGCTTACGAGTCCATCTGTTTGGCGCTGATAGGGTGTTGTCCGGATGGTGGAACGTATAACATCCTGTACAGTTCTGAGAGTAGTGTCATGGAAGTGATGTACGTGCGTACCTGGTCTATCAGTACCTTCTCAGGTGTTTCTTCTCGTGGGAAGAGTATCAGAAGCTCTTCAGCTTATGTGTACTGCTAGAACAGATTTCATGGGAATAGCCTCAGGGAATGGAGTTGCGCCATCACATACCACCAGCACAAACCGCTTGCTCCATTGACTCCTTGTTGGCAAGGATCCTAAGATGTCCACGGCAATCTGCTTGAAAGGATGTATGCATGTAGGTACCAGTGGAGCTCTAGCATGTCTCCGAGGTGCTGTTTTCTGGTCAACTCTGCTCCCATTCACCAACTTCTGCCACATCCTTGAAGTGCGTCGGCCAATAGAATCAATGCAGAATTCTCTGGGCGGATTTGTCTCGTCCTAAACGCCCAGCTAACCGACCACTGTGTACTACATGAGGCATGGTACCACGTAACTGTAGAGGTAACGCCAGCTGCTCCACTGCCACACCTTCTGGGTCATGCCCTGGAGGAACCTAGTGCAGGTAAGGAGTGGCTTGTCATAAACAGAAGAGCAAGCAGTGGAAGGTTGAAGGCATGGCTTTATGCACCTCTTGCAGAGTATGGTGCTATGTTTGTTGCAGGAGCGGATATGTCAAGGGCACACCTCTCTGCAGGCTTGAACCAGAGCTCTGCTGGTCTTGTTGTCGGCAATGTCGCTTCTCAATTCTCCTCTTTCTCTCTATCTCTTTCCACCCAATGAAGAAATCCTCCTTAAAGTCGGGTAAGGAAGCTTTCTCCTGTGCTTAGTAACTACAGCTAGGGCACAATTAAGGTCACTTTGCGACTCACCTGACTTGGCTGCTGGATGGTCGCCAAGGTTTGGGTGGTCTGTTCCCAGTAACAGACATTGGCAGTGTTTCTGAAACAGCGACTAGTTTTCCATCTCCACCTGCACACGAGCAAGTGGGTACAGGACAGTATCGCCATGGGCACTATAGATGGCCACTACTTCCCTTTCCAGGAAGCTCTGCTAAGGGACCATGTCTTGACATACTATCATCCTTGTACACCGAGTCTCTAACAAAATATCAGTTATAAACTGACCTCCAATCTTTCTTGACTGGTAGACTCCAGGTTTCATGTGACTTAGCTAACTCTTCACCTTGCAGATTCTAGGATTCATGAGACTTTGCCAACTCTTTACCTTGCAGAATCTAGGTTTCATGAGACTTTGCTAACTCTTCACCTTGTAGACTCCAGGTTTCATGAGACTTTGCTAACTCTTCACCTTGTAGACTCAAGGTTTCATGAGACTTTGCTAACTCTTCACCTTGTAGACTCAAGGTTTCATGAGACTTTGCTAACTCTTCACCTTGTAGACTCAAGGTTTCATGAAACTTTGCTAACTCTTCACCTTGTAGACCTTGTAGACTCAAGGTTTCATGAGACTTTGCTAACTCTTCACCTTGTAGACTCAAGGTTTCATGAGACTTTGCTAACTCTTCACCTTGCAGACTCCAGGTTTCATGAGACTGCTGACTCTTCACACTTGAGTTTCCAGTGTGGTCACTCCTGCGTTCCATGCCTAACAGCACTCTGGAAGGGCAATTGAATGCATACTGTCCCTTCTGCTGGCAGTTGAAATATGTGATGTCCTTCAAGTCAAGCTTTAGCCTCTCTACTGACAGAGATTGAATTTTCTCTCACCTCTTCTCTTGGAAGTTTTCCCCTGCAGTTCTTCATAAGGTGTCACCATTCCGTGCAACGATGATACTTCACGGTTGTCCTGTTCCTCTTTTCTTCGCCACTAACAACTGCAAGGTTCTGACTCCAGGCTTGCGTGTAATAATCTGCCAGTTGAGCTGTCACTTCGCTGGCCTTGCGTTCCTTGACCCAAACTCTGCGTCCCTTGGGTAGCGTGTTAAGGAGTTGCCTTAGTTCATTTTGTGGCTAAGTCATCCAATCTGACTGCCATCTCACAAATTATTTCATCAAGCTTCAGTGATGTTCTGAAACCGGTGATGGTGTATTTTCTCATTCACATTATAGCGGTGCAAGATGGCGTCCTTCACTTGCTCATAGTATACATGCAGCTGCACCTTCCCAGTGATGTGTAGGCCTGCTGCACCTTCCCAGTGATGTGTAGGCCTGCTGCACCTTCCCAGTGATGTGTAGGCCTGCTGCACCTTCCCAGTGATGTGTAGGCCTGCTGCACCTTCCCAGTGATGTGTAGGCCTGCTGCACCTTCCCAGTGATGTGTAGGCCTGCTGCACCTTCCCAGTGATGTGTAGGCCTGCTGCACCTTCCCAGTGATGTGTAGGCCTGCTGCACCTTCCCAGTGATGTGTAGGCCTGCTGCACCTTCCCAGTGATGTGTAGGCCTGCTGCACCTTCCCAGTGATGTGTAGGCCTGCTGCACCTTCCCAGTGATGTGTAGGCCTGCTGCACCTTCCCAGTGATGTGTAGGCCTGCTGCACCTTCCCAGTGATGTGTAGGCCTACTGCACCTTCCCAGTGATGTGTAGGCCTGTTGCACCTTCCCAGTGATGTGTAGGCCTGCTGCACCTTTCCAGTGATGTGTAGGTCTGCTGCACCTTCCCAGTTATGTTTAGGCCTGCTGCACCTTCCCAGTGATGTGTAGGCCTACTGCACCTTCCCAGTGATGTGTAGGCCTGCTGCACCTTCCCAGTGATGTGTAGGCCTGCTGCACCTTCCCAGTGATGTGTAGGCCTGCTGCACCTTTCCAGTGATGTGTAGGCCTGCTGCACCTTCCCAGTGATGTGTAGGCCTACTGCACCTTTCCAGTGATGTGTAGGCCTACTGCACCTTCCCAGTGATGTGTAGGCCTACTGCACCTTCCCAGTGATGTGTAGGCCTACTGCACCTTCCCAGTGATGTGTAGGCCTGCTGCACCTTCCCAGTGATGTGTAGGCCTGCTGCACCTTCCCAGTGATGTGTAGGCCTGCTGCACCTTTTCAGTGATGTGTAGGCCTACTGCACCTTCCCAGTGATGTGTAGGCCTGCTGCACCTTCCCAGTGATGTGTAGGCCTACTGCACCTTTCCAGTGATGTGTAGGCCTGCTGAACCTTCCCATTGAGTTGAGGTGCTAGCTTGAATGCCCGACTATTTGGATTTATCTCTTAAGGCTTCGTCAAATGCTCAAAAGTGAGCAGATACATACATGTAGGAGTCGATGTTGCTACTCTCTGTCATTTTTGAAACTGTCACATCTTGATCCTGTTCTACCTGTTATCTGGTGCATCCCCTTGCTTGAGAACTCCTTCCACCAGTCCCCTCAGTGAACATTCTTCCAGTCCTTCCCCATCAACACTCTGCCATGTTGCTAATAGCATTTTTTTGTGTTATCTTTTTCCAGAAAGTACTGCATTGTCTTCTCTAACCTTCAGTGGCTCTCATAAATCAGGTGTACATCACCACTGCCACCCAAATGTAACCAACCGAATACGTTTTACCTAGCTACAGTATCTACAATAGCTAAGCAGTCGATAGGTCTAGCTGTACGGTAAAACAAGAGAGTATAAATAGGGCAAGAGGAACATCACAACATGGCAGAACTCATATATATATATATCACACACACACATATATATATATATATATATATATATATATATCACATATCCAGTCCTAAGACTACCACTGTTTTACATGTGTACAAGCCAGGAGATTGATAAGTATGTTATTATAACTAAGACTAAATGAAGTCATGCACGCAACAGTCAACTAATCTATTACTGCATTTATAGTAGTCCCTCAACTACTCATCTTCTGGGATAAGCAGCAGCTTTTGCCTCTGAAGGAAGTCTAGTATAGCAGGTTGGTTGGTGTCTCTCGTATGGCCAGTCCTAGTGCTGGGGCTCTGGATGGTGGCTCTCACATGTCTAGGCTTGGTGAAGATGCTGGACTCTGTGTAATGACTCTCATATGTCTAGGCTTGGTGAAGATGCTGGACTCTGTGTGGTGGCTCTCATATGTCTAGGCTTGGTGAAGATGCTGGACTCTGTGTGGTGGCTCTCATATGTCTAGACTTGGTGAAGATGCTGGACGCTGTGTGGTGGGTCTCATATGTCTAGGCTTGGTGAAGATGCTGGACTCTGTGTAATGACTCTCATATGTCTAGGCTTGGTGAAGATGCTGGACTCTGTGTGGTGGCTCTCATATGTCTAGGCTTGGTGAAGATGCTGGACTCTGTGTGGTGGCTCTCATATGTCTAGGCTTGGTGAAGATGCAGGACTCTGTGTGGTGGCTCTCATAAATCTAGGTTTGGTGAAGATGCTGGACTCTGTGTGGTGGCTCTCATATGTCTAGGCTTGGTGAAGATGCTGGACTCTGTGTGGTGGCTCTCATATGTCTAGGCTTGGTGAAGATGCTGGACGCTGTGTGGTGGCTCTCATATGTCTAGGCTTGGTGAAGATGCTGGACGCTGTGTGGTGGGTCTCATATGTCTAGGCTTGGTGAAGATGCTGGACTCTGTGTAATGACTCATATGTCTAGGCTTGGTGAAGATGCAGGACTCTGTGTGGTGGCTCTCATATGTCTAGGCTTGGTGAAGATGCTGGACTCTGTGTGGTGGCTCTCATATGTCTAGGCTTGGTGAAGATGCAGGACTCTGTGTGGTGGCTCTCATAAATCTAGGTTTGGTGAAGATGCTGGACTCTGTGTGGTGGCTCTCATATGTCTAGGCTTGGTGAAGATGCTGGACTCTGTGTGGTGGCTCTCATATGTCTAGGCTTGGTGAAGATGCTGGACGCTGTGTGGTGGCTCTCATATGTCTAGGCTTGGTGAAGATGCTGGACGCTGTGTGGTGGGTCTCATATGTCTAGGCTTGGTGAAGATGCTGGACTCTGTGTAATGACTCATATGTCTAGGCTTGGTGAAGATGCAGGACTGTGTGGTGGCTCTCATATGTCTAGGCTTGGTGAAGATGCTGGACTCTGTGTGGTGGCTCTCATATGTCTAGGCTTGGTGAAGATGCTGGACTCTGTGTGGTGGCTCTCATATGTCTAGGCTTGGTGAAGATGCTGGACTCTGTGTAATGACTCTCATATGTCTAGGCTTGGTGAAGATGCTGGACTCTGTGTGGTGGCTCTCATATGTCTAGGCTTGGTGAAGATGCTGGACTCTGTGTGGTGGCTCTCATATGTCTAGGCTTGGTGAAGATGCTGGACGCTGTGTGGTGGGTCTCATATGTCTAGGCTTGGTGAAGATGCTGGACTCTGTGTAATGACTCATATGTCTAGGCTTGGTGAAGATGCTGGACTCTGTGTGGTGGCTCTCATATGTCTAGGCTTGGTGAAGATGCTGGACTCTGTGTGGTGGCTCTCATATGTCTAGGCTTGGTGAAGATGCTGGACTCTGTGTAATGACTCTCATATGTCTAGGCTTGGTGAAGATGCTGGACTCTGTGTGGGTGGCTCTCATATGTCTAGGCTTGGTGAAGATGCTGGACTCTGTGTGGGTGGCTCTCATAAGATACTCTACTAAGCTCTTTGGTGGCTCTCCAACAGCTAGACAAGTACACAAGATGCTTATGAAAGCTGACAAGATACCATGTGGAGGAGACACAATGTTGGAATGGCAAGGGTTGCCACTGTGGCCTCTGTGCTGTTGTGGACAGATTGCAAGCCAGAAGGGCTTTTGGTGGACTCTGCTGGGGGTGTAATTGCTATTTACAGCCATCCTGACCTTTGTGTTGTGATTTTTTATTTTTGTTTGGGAGGGGGGGGGGGGGGGGGGGGGGATTTATCAACCTTTAAGCCTGGCATGGTTGAGATACCACACAGTGCATGACAGTGTTCAGCCAGTGTCATGTTTTGAAACAGCTTTAATTAATTTCAAAGGTTGTCTCGATGTTTACTTGGAGGACAAGGCCAAACAGAACGAGACCGCAAGAAGGATCATGCAGGTTAGTGTTAAGGATCATACAGTTTAGTGTTAAGGATCATGCAGGTTAGTGTTAAGGATCATGCAGGTTAGTGTTAAGGATCATGCAGGTTAGTGTTAAGGATCATGCAGATTAGTGTTAAGGATCATGCAGGTTAGTGTTAAGGATCATGCAGGTCAGTATTAAGGATCATGCAGGTTAGTGTTACGTAGCTCACAATACAACACACACACACACACACACACACGTGTGCACGCGAGCCTTGTCATCAGCTATGCCTTGTGGTGTGCGTGATGTTTGTGTCGTGACAACACAGTTTGTTCGGCGAGAGAGGCTAGAGGCGGAGAAGTTGGTGACGCCTCTGCTTGCCCAGATGGCCTCCACACTGAGACTGCGCTACAAACTGGTGGATGGACGTTACTTCACTCTGAAGGAGAGGGAGGAGGCGTTTAAGTTTGGTATGTTGAGGGGACAGAGGAGCGGGAGCAAGGGGAGGGGGAGTGGTTGGGCTGGTTGGTCATTCCAGGTGATGGGTGTGGTTGTAGGGATCACCTTGTCACGTGGGATGTCTGAGGGAGTGATGCTATTTGATTTGAGTGACTAATTTTTTGAGGGGGTTGAATATTCACAGAAGGAAACTAACACGGAACCCTTGGCAGGGATTAGTGTTGTGTGTATTACAGCATATCATTGAAGCCACACCCTCTGCTGCTCTTTATTGCCTATTTGTGCGAACATGAAACTCCTTAAAATAGACCTGCATGGTATCGTGAGAATGACGATATCTTCTCATGAGATTGACACTCTTCCGCTTCTTCACTCTCCCTCCATTCTTCTTTACTCCTCCCTCTCATTCCCTTCTCTCTCCTCCCCTCCTGCCCCTTACTCTCTCTCATCACCTCTCCCTTGTCATTTCTCCTTTTCCATATCCGCTGCTCTTCCTCCCCACCTGCTCTCCTCTCCTGCTCTCCTCTCCTGCTCTCCTCTCCTGCTCTCCTCTCCTGCTGCTCTCCTCTCCTGCTCTCCTCTCCTGCTCTCCTCTCCTGCTCTCCTCTCCTGCTCTCCTCTCCTGCTCTCCTCTCCTGCTCTCCTCTCCTGCTCTCCTCTCCTGCTCTCCTCTCCTGCTCTCCTCTCCTGCTCTCCTCTCCTGCTCTCCTCTCCTGCTCTCCTCTCCTGCTCTCCTCTCCTGCTCTCCTCTCCTGCTCTCCTCTCCTGCTCTCCTCTCCTGCTCTCCTCTCCTGCTGCTCTCCTCTCCTGCTCTCCTCTCCTGCTCTCCTCTCCTGCTCTCCTCTCCTGCTCTCCTCTCCTGCTCTCCTCTCCTGCTCTCCTCTCCTGCTCTCCTCTCCTGCTCTCCTCTCCTGCTCTCCTCTCCTGCTCTCCTCTCCTGCTCTCCTCTCCTGCTCTCCTCTCCTGCTCTCCTCTCCTGCTCTCCTCTCCTGCTCTCCTCTCCTGCTCTCCTCTCCTGCTCTCCTCTCCTGCTCTCCTCTCCTGCTCTCCTCTCCTGCTCTCCTCTCCTGCTCTCCTCTCCTGCTCTCCTCTCCTGCTCTCATCTCCTGCTCTCCTCTCCTGCTCTCCTCTCCTGCTCTCCTCTCCTGCTCTCCTCTCCTGCTCTCCTCTCCTGCTCTCCTCTCCTGCTCTCGGGCCTCTACTAGAAGAAGACCCCCGGAGTGGTAATGATAGAGAAGACAGTGGAGAGGGCAGCGAGAGGCTCTTCATAAAGAAGTGCTACTCGAAGGTTAATGTCTCCAGTTCGGGCTCCTCGAAGCCGATGGAAAAGTAAATCCATGCACACCTCTCTTGGACCTTAATCTTCCCATTTTTTTGTTGCTCCCCTCCTACCCCAATTCACTTTAACCCCTCTCATTTACCTCCAATCTGCTTTAATCCCACTCTTTTCTACCTCCAATTCACTTAACCCCCTCTCGTTTACCTCCAATTCACTTTAATCCCACTCTCCCCACCTCCAATACATCCCATTCCTCTACCTTACCTCTTGCTCCAAACCCTCTCATTGTCACACCCCTTCCCATTCACTAACCACCCTTTAACCACTCTCCTCTGGCCCTCCTCATTCTCATCACCCCCCCCCTCCTATTAGCCTCCTTGATGGCAAAGGCCACACCTTCTGGCAGTCCAATGGATCACCACGAAGTCACTGGATTAGGCAAGTACTACACAGCCTGCCTTAACCACACCTCCCTCCCACTACCAGGCACTTTTTCACTTTTTCCACCTGGGAAGCATTATTGTAATGAGACCAGGATTTCCCTATTAGAAGTTGGCACTCCCCAGATAATTGTATACTGTACCTACCTGTAGCATTAGTCCCATTGGGGTACCCTGATCTCAGGTACCGAGTATAACCTAATTGACATTTTTACAAGTTTGAATATATGTAATGTAGTGTGTAATATAATAACTAGCAAGCAAGTGCCCACAGAAACTCTGTGAGCTACATGTATAAAATGTTTTGTGTTGTGGTTGAAATGTATTTATTTGTTATTGTTCGGTGCTTAAGATTGTTCGGTGCTTAAGATTATAAATGTTGGCAGATGACAATTCTTTTCTAGAGGATACTTCTATACATAATCCACCATTGTGCTACAGTCTATTATTTGTTGTTTTTGCGAATCTAATTAACATCAGAAATGGAACGTTGGTGTAGATACTTCATGAGAAGAGAGTTTTTGGTGAGAGTTATTCCTTGCCTGACCCCTTGATGCTAAATGCAGTCCTCAATTCTCCCCTTCTACTGGTATTGGGTGCTCTCTCCTCATTCCCTGCACTCATGGAAATTTCTTCTTAAATTAACTCTTCACTCCCTTCGTCTTTCCCAGTCAACTTTTCTTACAATTCTCCCACACAGTTTCGCTTGCTGCATCCCTTCTCCTTCTCTGTCTCTCTGATGCATCCCTTCTCCTTCTCTGTCTCTCTGCTGCATCCCTTCTCCTTCTCTGTCTCTCTGTTGCATCCCTTCTCCTTCTCTGTCTCTCTGCTGCATCCCTTCTCCTTCTCTGTCTCTCTGTTGCATGCCTTCTCCTTCTCTGTCTCTGCTGCATCCCTTCTCCTTCTCTGTCTCTCTGTTGCATGCCTTCTCCTTCTCTGTCTCTGCTGCATTCCTTCTCCTTCTCTGTCTCTCTGCTGCATGCCTTCTCCTTCTCTGTCTCTGCTGCATTCCTTCTCCTTCTCTGTCTCTCTGCTGCATCCCTTCTCCTTCTCTGTCTCTCTGCTGCATCCCTTCTCCTTCTCTGTCTCTCTGCTGCATCCCTTCTCCTTCTCTGTCTCTATGCTGCATCCCTTCTCCTTCTCTGTCTCTCTGCTGCATCCCTTCTCCTTCTCTGTCTCTCTGCTGCATCCCTTCTCCTTCTCTGTCTCTCTGCTGCATGCCTTCTCCTTCTCTGTCTCTCTGCTGCATCCCTTCTCCTTCTCTGTCTCTCTGCTACATCCCTTCTCCTCTGTCTCTCTGCTGCAGCTCTCCTGCTTTCTGTTGCATGCTGTATAGTTCTTGTTCTATGCTGTGCAGCTCTCAGAGCAGCCACTCTGCAGTTAATTTCTTCAGGATGCTGTATTGGTGCGCATGCATATAACTGTGATACACATAGACGAACCGACGGATGGTTTTCCAGGATTCCCCGTAGTCTAAACAAAGGAATAGTTTTGATCTGTGCATGCGCATGTGTATAATTGTGACACACTAATGGATGGCTGGACGGTTGGATGGCTGGACGGACAGACGGACAAGGCATATTATTATGATAATATTAATAATAATAATAAAAGTCCTAAAAGTCCTACAGTATGTACAGTATTGTACACTTACATGTATGTACCTGTAGCCTATAGTGCTGAGTTTATTTACACCATTGTGACCAGATTTGCTGAACCCCTCCAGTCCCCCCCCCCCCCCCTCGTAGCTGGATTCAATTATTATTCTTACTCAAATTTGTATGCATTTTTATCCCTGTGGAAAAAAATAAAAATATTCTGCTGCAACTATCAGAAGAACTCTTCATCTCAACAACTGTGCAGCTTATAACTAGCTAAGGGCAGGATAGGCCAAATAGTGCGACTAGTCGTGGGGAGACTCTGGATTTGTGGATTATTGCCAAGAGATGCTTCGCTGTGCACGCTGTGTGAAGTGCCATGAATTATTTTTGTGCCAGCGGTTCATCTGTAGATCCTGCCGTGGTGTGTATCTGCCTTCCTTGTCGTTGTCTATAAAGAGAGTACATGTATCTACATGTACTGTAGTGCTAAGCTAACCAAGGCAGGCACGAAGAGATCCAAGGAGGGCGGCTCTACTGCCTCTTCCTCGTAGCACACCTATTCATTACGTACAGCGCCTACATGTGTAGATAGTTTGCAGAGATTGAATAATTATTCCTTATTGCAGGATTTCTCGGAATTATGCGACAAAGCAGTGAAGTTGGTGTGTGAGACCAATACTGATTTCATGGTGGCTGTAAGTCTGGTCAGTCTAGAACTGGCAGGATTTATAGTTCAGACGTCATGGTTACACCTCATATTGTACATCTATGTATGATTGTCTTGAGTAAAACATTTTCTTGCTATGGTCAGTTTTTGCATTTGCAATCTGGTCACAACTGTAAGAGTAAGTTTTAATCTCCAGCCGAGTATTGCAGCTTTTAATTCAAGGGCAATTGGGTAGCCATGGTCACAAGCTGCAGATAGAGGGATGCTTGTTGGAGTGCATCCTGCAGACTGAACATTCTATCACTTTTTGTTTGTACATTTGCCTCCTCTTCCTCCCCTCCTCCTCTTCCTCCTCTTCCTCCTCTTCCTCTTCCTCTTCCTCCCCTCCTCTTCCTCCTCTTCCTCTTCCTCCCCTCCTCTTCCTCCCTCCTCTTCCTCCCCTCCCCTTCCTCCCCTCCTCCTCTTCCTCCCTCCTCTTCCTCCCCTCCTCCTCTTCCTCCCTCCTCTTCCTCTTCCTCCCTCCTCTTCCTCCCCTCCTCCTCTTCCTCCCTCCTCTTCCTCCCTCCTCCTCTTCCTCCCTCCTCTTCCTCCCCTCCTCTTCCTCCCTCCTCTTCCTCCCCTCCTCCTCTTCCTCCCTCCTCTTCCTCCCCTCCTCCTCTTCCTCCCTCCTCTTCCTCCTCTTCCTCCTCTTCCTCCTCTTCCTCTTCCTCTTCCTCCCCTCCTCTTCCTCCTCTTCCTCTTCCTCCCCTCCTCTTCCTCCCTCCTCTTCCTCCCCTCCCCTTCCTCCCCTCCTCCTCTTCCTCCCTCCTCTTCCTCCCCTCCTCCTCTTCCTCCCTCTCTTCCTCCCCTCCTCTTCCTCCCTCCTCTTCCTCCCTCCTCCTCTTCCTCCCTCCTCTTCCTCCCCTCCTCCTCTTCCTCCCTCCTCTTCCTCCCCTCCTCCTCTTCCTCCCTCCTCTTCCTCCCCTCCTCCTCTTCCTCCCTCCTCTTCCTCCCCTCCTCCTCTTCCTCCTCTTCCTCTTCCTCCCCTCCTCTTCCTCCCTCCTCCTCTTCCTCCCTCCTCTTCCTCCCCTCCTCCTCTTCCTCCCTCCTCTTCCTCCCCTCCTCCTCTTCCTCCCTCCTCTTCCTCCCTCCTCCTCTTCCTCCCTCCTCTTCCTCCCTCATCTTCCTCCCTTCCTCCTCTTCCTCCCTCCTCTTCCTCTTCCTCCCCTCCTCCTCCTCCTCCTCCTCCTCCTCCTCCTCCTCCTCCTCCTCCTCCTCCTCCTCCTCCTCCTCCTCCTCCTCCTCCTCCTCCTCCTCCTCCTCCTCTTCCTCCTCTTCCTCTTCCTCCCTCCTCCTCCTCTTCCTCCCTCCTCTTCTTCCTCCCTCCTTCAGGGTCTACATGATGTCCGGGGTGATAGTGAAGGAGCTCTCCGTCTCTGTCAACTCTTCGGATGATAGTTACATGCCCAAGAGCATTGTAGTCAGCGTGGGTGACTCTGAGGGTAGCCTGCGAGAGGTGATGAAGAGCAACATCCCACGGGACACAGTGGGCAAGTGTAACCTCCTCAAGAACCTTACCAAGGAGTACCGCATCATCCAGATCAACATCAAAGGTTGTCACAATGATGGCTGCGACGTGAGGATCCGTGGACTGCACATCAAGGGATTCAAGTATGGGGCTGCTGGTAGGGGGAAAACAGGCGGCAGACAGAGACAGACTAGTGTGTGGTGTGGTGTGTGTATGTGATGAAGAGATGAAGAAGAGGCATGTGGGGTGGAGAGGGAGGGATGTGTTAGGTAGGAGGTGGAGTGAGAGATGTATGCGTGGTGAAGGTATGAACACAGAGGAGTGTTGGGGGAGAGGAAGAGGGTGGAGAGAGTGTGTGGAGCAAAAAGATGGTGTGTGGGGTGGGGGGTGGAGGGTGGAGAGAGAGATGGTTTGTGGTGAAGGGGTAAAGCTGGTGGGGTGTTCCTGCAATTAGTGTAGTGTTAGTCCCACCCACAACTGCACCCACCACCACAGTCACCAAGTCTGTGTTCTTCAGGATATCCATTGATTTCTGAAAGTAGTCGAGCTTCCAATGAGACGCCATACCACTACATGTTCAAGATGACTTCTGAATCTCAACTTCAGATTTCCTCTGCTGCTACTACAGTACTCTGGCAGCCTCATTGCTCTGCTACTACTCTGGCAGCCTCATTGCTCTGCTACTACTCTGGAAGCCTCATTGCTCTGCTACTACTCTGGAAGCCTCATTGCTCTGCTACTACTCTGGAAGCCTCATTGCTCTGCTACTACTCTGGCAGCCTCATTGCTCTGCTACTACTCTGGCAGCCCTCATTGCTCTGCTACTACTCTGGCAGCCTCATTGCTCTGCTACTACTCTGGCAGCCTCATTGCTCTGCTACTACTCTGGCAACCTCATTGCTCTGCTACTACTCTGGCAGCCTCATTGCTCTGCTACTACTCTGGCAGCCTCATTGCTCTGCTACTACTCTGGCAGCCCTCATTGCTCTGCTACTATGGCAGTCTCATTGCTCTGCTACTACTCTGGCAGCTTCATTGCTCTGCTACTACTCTGGCAGCCTCATTGCTCTGCTACTACTCTGGAAGCCTCATTGCTCTGCTACTACTGTGGCAGCCTCATTGCTCTGCTACTACTCTGGCAACCTCATTGCTATGCTACCAACCTCATTGCTCTGTCTGGCAGCCTCATTGCTCTGCTACCAACCTCATTGCTCTGCTACTACTCTGGCAACCTCATTGCTCTGCTACTACTCTGGCAACCTCATTGCTTTCTGTTCTTTCCCCTCAGCTAGAGCCGCCCCAAAAATTAATAAAAGTCAATTTTTATGAATAACATAATGAAATTACATGACCTTATCAATAATCAACTTCAAATTGTATTCACTCGACGTTTCGACCAGATGCTCTAGCCTTCATCAGGTATGATGAGATGCTAACTTGGCAGGCTCACAACACGACACTGGCCGAGTGTTCTGTTGCGTGTTGTGAATTGACCTTTGACCCTCAAATAGCGCTAAACAAAGATGAACACTGATTGGTCCGATTGGTCCGATGCTGTGTTTCAGACGCTGGATTAGAACTTTTTTCTAATACAGCGTCTGAAATGCAGCGTCGGACCAATCATGTGTCCATCTTTGTTGAGCGTGGTTCGAAATGAATAGGGTATAAGGTCAATCGACAACACGCAATGCAATGCAATGCTCGGCCAGCATTGTGTTGTCCGGCCTTAAGACTCGCGTGAGCCTGCTATATACTGCTATTCACCACGTGCTACAAAACCACACCTCAGCACACATGTTCAGCACGTGAACCGGATGTGTTTTTTAATAATAATAATAATAATAATAATAATAATAATAATAATAATAATAATAATAATAATAATAATAATAATAAAAGTTAACAAACAAACAAACAAATATAATAAAAATAATAAATACACAAATAAGAAATAAAACAAATAAATATAATAATCATAATCACGTAATGAAATGAGAGCCTTCATCAATCATTGCTCCTGATGAAGGGGGCCAGAGCATCTGGTCGAAACATTGACAGAGTAAAGTTCAAGTCCATTATTGAGAAGGTCATTGTAATTCGTTATGTCAATAATAATAATAATAATAATAAACGATGATAAATCCCCCCCCCCCCTCCTCCCCCCCTTTTTAAAGTAAATAGTGTGTTCCGATCATGCGCTAGCATGTTATCACAAGCTTGTAGGTTGGGGAGGAGGGTGGAGCAGTTAAGACTGAGGAGAGAGTGTGGGGTGAGGTTGAGGGTGGAGAGAAGGGGAGGATTGAGGGGGAGATGAGTGAGGGGGGATGATATAGGGGACGATACCAAAACCAGAGTTCCTCCCAGAGCATTGAAGCATATGAGCCCGCTATCCCTTCACAATTGAAGGCGTATTGACCACTACGCCTCACCGTTGTGCTACAGTTCAAAGTTCATTGTAGTCAAGCTGATGATGTATTACAATTATTGTGGGTGCAAAGTTTGCGGCAGTTCTAGCTCTAGATACTCTCGTCTTGTGAGCAAGACATGTTGAATGTGGACATCCTGACAAGGTACATGTATTCCTAGCAGCTCAAAGAAACACAGGAAGGCTGGCATTGATCCAAAATGGAAGTTGAACTTGCCCTGGATGTGGAGAATGGGCAAAGTATTCCCACATTCTCTCTGCCCAAAACATAATTGCAGGCCTACGATGGTCGCCATCAGAAGACTCCAACAGCATAGAGCTAAGTGAAGAGCGAGTGCCATATCACAGCAGGTTGACTTGTGCTTGGGGAGATGGTGCAGTGCCTAGGTGAGATTGTAGGTTAGCCATCACTTTTTACCTACAGAATCTCCTTTCTGTTGGGATATTTCTTCCAGAATCATCCTTGTAAACAGTACACAGTTACGCATACTTCGTCCATGAAATATTTCAAGAAAATCAATATATGATTCATTGTAGAATATGTTTGCCAATCGTATTACTGCAACCTGTAAACACAAAGAATACAAGACCAAAAAACACATAGTCCGCTACTCCAGCGATGACATGGCCATATCCATTACAAAATTCCTGGGGAGAACACTGCAAATGTATTTGATTAGTGAGTGATGTTGGAGGGTGGTCGGGGGTGGATGAGAGAGAAGGGAGGAACAGTAAGAGGGAAGCAGAATGGGGATGGTGTACATGTAGGGAAGTGGAAGATCAAGAGATGGCAGGAGATTGAAGCTGAGAGAGGAGAGTTGTTTTTAAAGAATTTCTCATCCTCTTCCATCCCTGTTTCATCATTGTTATCCTATGTTTGTCATCTTGCGTACAAATGTTGGCTGTGCAGGTACATCAAAGAAGCCCAACCCACGGTGATGGACACCATGTCTATGTGGTACATAGGGCTATTGGGGGCCACAGCTAAGGCCTCCATGCCGGTGACGCCATTCCTCAGAACACTTCTTCTCACACAATCTAAGTGCGTTGGGAAGCGTCCGTCATCGGCTATTGATGTGGTGCTATATATGGTGGTGGTGTTGATATCTTTTTATTTGTGCGTGTTAAACTATTTGTTATGATTTTGTTACTTCTCTCAGAAACTCTCTCTCGTTTCTGCCTCCCCTCTCACTTTCCCCTTACTCTCCGTCCAAACCGGATTTCCTGACGTCCTTTGTGATGAAAGAAATGGACACCTTGGTCAACACAATCTGGTACAATTATTCCTAACATAAAAGCAATGCTGAATTATGGCTGTTTTTATACTCGCCCTCAACTCCTTGCTCACACTGCCTCATCCTCCACCAACCTCCCCCAACAACTCACCCCCAGTAAATGCGAGGATGGCAACATAGATCGTGAAGGTTTAGAAGTGATGACCTCTTTTGCCCTGGCCCATGGCGATGCCAACAAGATCATCGAACTGCTCTCTGTTCTGCTACGTGAGTAGGGGTGTGGAGCGTCGACAAAGAGATATGGTCACACACATTTCCATGGTAACTATACAAACACGTGCACGCACATGCAGAGAACGCGACAATGAAGTTAAGCTTGGTGTCTGTTATGGAGAAGATGCGTGGCATTATCAAATGGAAGAAAATGAAGCATGGTAAGTGAAACTCAAGTAGAATCAGTCCCATAATGTTGAAAAGGAAGCCATTTTTAGAAGAGGGAGCGAACCAGAGCAACCCAGGTTGGACCAGATAGGGTTAATCCAAAATTCACACAGTGTAGTGTTTTGATTGTAATGCAATTATTCGTACATACATGTATGTAGTACATGCACTGTAGGAAGTGCTCTAATGAGATTCATAGAGCATTAATCATCAATCCACCCCCACACACACACTAGAACCATTTGTGCAAAGTTTGTGGTTTTCCTGTAGCTTCTGAGCCTGGCCCCACGGAGCATGTTGGTGGGAGTGGAGTGCAGGTGCAATGATCGCAATGGTATCGAGGACGTTTGGTTTGGTGTAGAGGTGGAAGCTCATGGATGGTGATCAAGCTGTAGCTGCATGGGCACTAATTTTTTTAGCAAATCTAGGGAAGTCCCACGCATGAAACCTTGTGATTGCCAGCATAGAAGGATACAATTGGCAAGGTCAGACTGAGATAACTTGGCTTCTACCAACTACTTTTCAGAGTTCGACTATGTAAGTACCCTGACAGTGCGCTTTTAAGCGGGCACAATATAATTTTTTTCAAAAGTGTTAAAACCCTGTCTGTGGTTGCGATTTGGAGCTTCACAGATACTGTATACTTCACTCTATGAATTTGATATATACATAGCTCAAAAGATAGCTCTCTCTGTGTGTACTCTATTTTGATACAGTACTAAAATACTGTTGCGTAGGGTAACTATGCCAAAGTTACAGGCAGTCAAAGTTGGGGACCTCAAACCTTTATGCCTGAATTTTCTCGGTTCTAGCTCTTGATTGGAAAGTGGTGTTAGACAACTATCAATGGCTAGAGGAAGTCCTACTCTACAAAAGGAGTGTTTTCAAGCGCCAGAGTTGAAAACCAGTTTCCTAAAATTGATTTTTGATCAGCTGAGGTCGGTGAGGTTGTGTGAATATTTTACCTAACAATGTATGTTTGCTTAAATTATCATTTAAATTTTTTTCAATCCAGCGCTTGACCACATCTTCTGTTTTAATGAAACCAGTAATTTTGCAGAGTAGGGCTTCCTTTAGCACCCATAGGAACTGCAGGCATGCAGTTTTTACCTGTAACTTTGTATACTTCTGTATGCAATAGTTTTTAGTGAGCACACAGAGAGAGCTATCGTATATATACATCGAGTGAAGTGAGCAGAATCTATGGAGCTCCAAATTCGTAAGCACAGTTTTTTTAACACTTTGTAAAAAAAAAATGCTATCCACCACCTTAATTAAGCTATGCCCTTATGAGGACCAGACCTTTTTTGTGGTTTTTACTTTAAAAAGGAACAACAACAACAACAACAACAAAGGCCATAACTTTTTAATGATTCATCCATTTTCAATAAATTAGGGATCATAAGATAAATATCCCATTCTGTGTGCTTACCAATGCATATAAGTGTTGCAATAGATATGATTTAATCACTTGCAATAGCATTACAAATACAACCCAAGGCCTGTCCACACTGCACAAGCCAATACACATTGCTTGCATCCACACTGCACTAGCCAATGCACATTGCTTGCGTCCACACTGCACTAGTCAATGCACATTGCTTGCGTCCACACTGCACTAGCCAATGCACATTGCTTGCGTCCACACTGCACTAGCCAATGCACATTGCTTGCATCCACACTGCACTATACAATGCACATTGCTTGCATCCACACTGCACAAGCCAATGCACATTGCTTGCGTCCACACTGCACTAGCCAATGCACATTGCTTGCATCCACACTGCACTAGCCAATGCACATTGCTTGCATCCACACTGCACTAGTCAATGCACATGCACATGCACATGGCTGCCATCATAGCTTCAATGTGGAGGACAATGAATGAAAGAGGATGATGTTCGTGAATGAGTTGGAAGAGAAGAGATGGCAACATGAGGTGGAGAAGGAAGAGAAGAGAAGGCAACATGAGGTGGAGTTGGAAGAGAAGAGATGGCAACAGGAGGTGGAGTTGGAAGAGAAGAGAAGGCAACATGAGGTGAAGTTGGAAGAGAAGAGATGGCAACATGAGGTGGAGTTGGAAGAGAAGAGATGGCAACATGAGGTGGAGTTGGAAGAGAAGAGATGGCAACATGAGGTGGAGTTGGAAGAGAAGAGAAGGCAACATGAGGTGGAGTTGAAAGAGAAGAGAAGGCAACATGAGGTGGAGTTGGAAGAGAAGAGAAGGCAACATGAGGTGGAGTTGGAAGAGAAGAGATGGCAACATGAGGTGGAGTTGGAAGAGAAGAGATGGCAACATGAGGTGGAGTTGGAAGAGAAGAGAAGGCAACATGAGGTGGAGTTGGAAGAGAAGAGAAGGCAACATGAGGTGGAGTTGGAAGAGAAGAGATGGCAACATGAGGTGGAGTTGGAAGAGAAGAGATTGGTTAGAATGCAAACGTGAAGTGAAAATGAACCCGACCATGTTCAGGTTCCTGCAATTAACGATGGTGTTCCTCTGTTCCACCTTCATCCTCTCTCCACATGCTGCTTCTCAATTTGAGAGCAAATCATCACGCCATCTCATTCCAAACATTCCTTTCCCCAAGTCTTTTTTGTAACCCGAATTATTTATTTGAATATGAGCCAAATCAGTTTGATGAAGACAAGAATTGTTGTCTAATATCATTTAAAGAATGAATGCACGCTAAAATATTATTGTTCGTTTCATGTGTTCCTCTGCATGTTCCTCCCCTGAATGAGCCGAGTCCTATGCAGATGAATACACATGTGCATGATAGTAGTGCAGGAGAGGACAGAGGTTATGTGATAGTGATTAACACATGAATGAATCCACTCTTGTGGCTCACCAGTGCACAATGCTTATGCCAGTGTGGACACGATTTGTCCAGATCCTAACCAGCTCCAAAGATACAGGCACCAGCTTATGTTTGTGTGCTGTGTGTTCAGGCCTGAGCTAGCATTTATATGTCATTAATACACTTCCATCCGGTATATAATGAGATGGCCAGCATAAAAACCATCATAACTCAAGAATGGTTGACGATCATGACTCTACAACTTTAAACACAGTAATATAACAGTGTGGCAATGGTCATTAAAACAATTTTTTTTAGAAGATGACCCAAAATTGTCCGATCCTACCTTAATGGCATGAGGCAACAAGAAAATGGGCACTTAATACTGAGCAACTGCTTAGCAACCATGTTCTGGTGCAGACAAAATTTATTTCTTATGGGTATAAATCACTGATATGTTCTAGGCTAGTAGAACAGTTGTGAGCAGTCGTACTGTTGCTGACTAGAGTAGAGCCTGTTGTGTCATAGTATGGACAACACAATTACTAATTTATCTTGTTGTCAGCAATGGTGGGACTGACTTCCGAGCAGGAGAGTTTAAGAAATAGGGGCTAGAACCACAAGTACAGTAAGTAGTTCCCTAATGTATACTTTATAACAACCAGCTTTTGCAATGTGTTGCATGTGTTAAATGTATGTGTTTACATTATCTGTTTGAATGCTGGCCTATAGTTCCATGGACGTATGTTATACATGGTGATAATGTGTTATAATGTGTGATGATGTACTGCCCCATGTGAGAACATGCCATAATGCATGTGTGTTTGATTACGGTCTGCTTGTGTTTGTAGCTGAGGCTCTCAAGATGAGTTTGGTGAGTTGTGATGGAGGAGAGAAGTCGGACGAGCACAAGGCTGATCTCATTTTCTCCAACCATTCAACCAGTCCAAGTAATGTTTAGATTCTCTTCGCTTGGTCACTCTTATCCTTCTTCCTTCTCTCTCTCCTCCCTCTCGTCCATTCTCCTCTCTCACCTTCTTCTCTTCCTGCATCCTTCCTCCTTCTCCTCTCTCTCCTCCGTCATCTCGTCCTTTCTCTTTCCCTGTCCTTCTCTTTCTCTCCTTCCTCACCCCCCTCGCTCTCTCCTTCCTCACCCCCTCGCTCTGTCCTTCCTCACCCCCCTCGCTCTCTCCTTCCTCACCCCCTCGCTCTGTCCTTCCTCACTCCCCTCGCTCTGTCCTTCCTCACCCCCTCACTCTGTCCTTCCTCACCCCCTCACTCTGTCCTTCCTCACCCCCTCACTCTGTCCTTCCTCACTCCCCTCGCTCTGTCCTTCCTCACCCCCCTCGCTCTGTCCTTCCTCACCCCCTCACTCTGTCCTTCCTCACCCCCTCACTCTGTCCTTCCTCACCCCCTCAGTCTGTCCTTCCTCACCCCCCACGCTCTGTCCTTCCTCACCCCCCACGCTCTGTCCTTCCTCACCCCCTCACTCTGTCCTTCCTCACCCCCTCACTCTGTCCTTCCTCACCCCCTCACTCTGTCCTTCCTCACCCCCTCAGTCTGTCCTTCCTCACCCCCCACGCTCTGTCCTTCCTCACCCCCTCACTCTGTCCTTCCTCACCCCCCACGCTCTGTCCTTCCTCACCCCCTCGCTCTGTCCTTCCTCACCCCCCTCACTCTGTCCTTCCTCACCCCCTCGCTCTGTCCTTCCTCACCCCCTCGCTCTGTCCTTCCTCACCCTCTTTCTCTCCTTCACCCCCCCCCCCCTCCCCCCCCCCCCCCTCCCCTTCTTCCTTCTCCTCCCATTCTCCTTCTTGCCCCATAGGGCTCTGTGCTCTATCATCTTTTCCTCCAGTCCTTTGCCCTCCTCCCTGGATTAATATGATACGGGTATTATGTAACTGTTGTTATTTTTATTGTATCTTGCAAATGTTATTAGCAGAACCCTCCCTCCCCCCATCTCTTGTTCACACCACTTAGACTCCTACATCAGTGCAGAGGACACCAAGATAGTAACAATATGTGCCAAGGAGGAGTCTGGTCACCTGATGTGCATCACAAAGATAAAGGTTGATGTCCACTCTGCTGATGGTGCGAAGTCTGGCGTGGTGTTTTTGTCGTCTGAGGACCTCACTGACGAGAAGCATGTGGAAAAGATGAAAGAGTTTGATAACTGGACTCTAGAGGATTACAAGCAGATAGATAGAACACTGGGCAGGCAGGGGTGGGTGTTGTTCCTCATTGATGTTGCTTGAATGTTAAAATTTGTTGTTGTTGATGTTGCTAGTGGTGACCGGATGGACTTGACTCCAATTGCTTACTTCTCAATGGACAAAGATAGGTCAGTGTTATACTTGCTAATCACTCACACATACATACTCTCTCCATTGTCTCACACACACACTCTCATATACATGTACACACTTAGCACACACACACCAACATATTGCACACACACACACCGTACACCCACACTTTCACACTCGTCTTTCTCTGCTGTAGTTGGGTGCTGGACATGGAACCTAATGTCATCACAACTGGAACTGTATGTTTCAATATATAACAAAACAACAACCACACCCTCAATCCTGTTGTACCCTCCCCCCTTTTCTAGTATCTGACACTGAAATTTTTGGGTCCACTGAAGGAAGATGCCAAGAAGATCGTGGTCCACTCTGTGCAAGTGTACGGACATCACTACTCCGAGAGAAGCCGGAAGAGTCTTGAGATTCTTGAAGATTTGGTTAGTGTTCACCCGAGTAAGGAAGAGGGGAGAAAGATAGAGAGACAGAGAGAGAGAGAGAGAGTGTGTGTGTGTGCATGTGTGTGTATGGCTAATTACCATGCTGTAACCTCTCATACTTTTTAGGAGTCTTTGTTGTTCCTTGGCGAGGACGACGTAGAGGAACTAGACGCGGTTGTCCTTCTCCTACGGATCATATACGTTCTCGTCACTCTCTTGCAGGACTTGTTGTCGATACAGACCAAGTTGAAGCAGGCCCACCTGGATCCCTTAATGTTTACGGTGTGTGGGTCATTTCACATGACTGGTCTTGTGCACGTCGTTGACAAATACCACGGCTCGTTAACTTCTTCATATTATAATAACCTTCTCAATAATCAACTTCAAATTATATTCTCTAGACGTTTCGACTAGAAGCTAGTCGAAATGTCGATAGAATACAATTTGAAGTTGATTATTGACAAGGTTATTATAATGTTATGTCAACTGAGAATTCATTGAGAATTTCTTCATAGTTTGAGTGGATTTGCTCAAGCTGGTTTATTCGTGTCTAGCTGGTCTTGATAAGCTGGTTTAGTTTCTATGGTTTATTAACCGGTTAACTTCCGCGAGTGCTTCATTGAGCAATTGTCGGTTATGGTTTGCTAAAGGAAATCAATATGAACTTGACAAGATGCAATATGCCCAATATTTTATTTGTTAATGTTGTTATTATTGTACGCGCTGATGCTCAGTGGACCGCTGAGTGACTGTGAGTAGCCACACCCATGTGCTTGCGACTTTAGGAGGTGCCAGCTTTTTTGCTTGGTGCTCTGAGAAAATGGCGTGGGATTGCAAACTACCACCTAGGACTATCTTTTCTGGGTTGTTTCTGCTCTGTCTGTCTGTCTGTCTGTCCGTGAGCTCTTCTGCTGAGAAGGTTGTACAGATACCATACCTGGAAACACTGCAGATCCCTTCCTTGGCCCTGAGGAAAGAGGTGCTCCTGGATGGATTACCTTGCTGTAATTTCTTGCAGATTGTGGTGCAGCTTTGCTCGCTTACCTCTGTGGAGCTGATTGTCTTGCCCAGCTGCACTGCACTGCACTGCACTGCCCAGCTGCACTGCCCTGGTGCATTTGTGTTGTGCTGATGTAAATGATTATTTCTGCAGTAGAGTTTCTAGTGAATATGATTATCTCGGTGGATGAAAGGTTAATAAGTACATGCATGCATTGTAGGTGCTAGTTGGATGTTATCAGTTATTAGTAGCTGCACAACAAATTGGCGCGAAGGAAATAGCAAAAATATTTAGTGTGTTGATGATTGGTTTCCAAATAGTCGATGGTCATCTGACATTTTGTTCAACTTTTTTCCTGATTGATGATGGTTTATATTTTATGTGGGAAAGAACATGTGCAAAACTTTGTCCATTATTTCTTTCAAATTGGCAGGAATCTCATTTGGAGGTGGACAATCTCTCGCTGGAGAAGATTTGGAAGCTCTATCTCCTTCTGGCTGACAAGTAATGGTCTTCCTCTCTTCCATTCAAACGTTTCTCTTCTGTCTTGTCTAGTTTCCTGCTCCTCTCTCTCTCACATCTCTCTTGGATACACACGCATTTGCTTCTTCCTCACTCATTTCCTTCATCTCATCCCTCCTCATTTCATAGCTTCTGTCAGCCATTACTTATTGTCCATCCCTCTCGTCCTCCCTCTCAATCTGGTTTTCTCCAATCCCTCGCCTCTATCAGCAATCGGCAGGACCAGCCTCTCTGTGAACATGGTGGCTTTCTGGCTCTCTACCTCCTTCGGACATCCCTCCCCTTCATCAAACAAACCCCTTTGAAGACCAAGGAGATTTCCCCAGCTGGCTCCTCTCCTCCCAACCCCATGACCTTTCCATCAGAAGTGCTGGCGCAGTTGTGTCACCTCCTGGACGCAGACACAGATCCCAGGGTGAAGTGGCTTGTGCATGAGATTGTGAGTGAGGGAGTGGTCGTCTTTTTCCCCGACTCCAAAGCTCGGATGGAGTATCTCCTGTCTATGATTCGTTCTGTGCTGGTTAGTACATGTGTTTCCATACTATATATACATGTATGTTCTTTGGTTGGCGCCACAGCTACCAGTCCAATCTTCCCTCACTAACTATTGGAAGGGTGGTCACTATTGGGAGAGTGGTTACTAGCAATTCCGTTAAGTTCATGAGGGACGCACAACAATTAATAAAAACATAAGACCTGCAACTGCCAATCACTATTTCTATCTCTGTCAGGCCAATCCTATTGTTCCTGGAAGCTGTTCTGCCGAGGAAGGCTGCACAGGCACCTATGCCTACCGAGAGGCTCTCTGAATTCTTTCCCTTTTGGGGAAAGCAGGTGCTTCATGATGGATTTCTTTGTTGTAAGCTTTGTTGTGGAGCTACAGTAGTCTGACTTATGTAGGCTTTCTTTGCTTACTTCAGTAGAGCCAATTCAGCCAACTGCAGCTCACTTGCATTCTGATGGTGAAGAAGTTCTAGCTAGAAATTTGAAGCTTTTACAGCAGGTGGACTGCTTCAGTTGGAGCGAGGTTCCTAATTGGGGATGAATGGTGACTGGTATAATAACATAATTGTGATTGTGTACTCTATAATGTATACTATGATCATGCAGTGTCATGCAGAGTTATGCGGACTCTATAGATGTCTTATTTTTTGTCCAGGGGAGGATTGTTATGCTTTGATGTGGGGAACCTGCTTTGATGTGGTCATACTTGTTACAGTCCACCATGTGTGGTGTTGGCCTGGTGTTTATGTAACCAGTGAGGGTTTGCTTTTACTTTCCTTTGTAGGAGGACAACCAACCCCGATCCTGGTGGCTGAAGTTCGAGGCTCTGTGTCACTACTTCAGCAAGACTGACTGCAAGTCAGTCCTCAACCTCCCTTCAAAGCTTGCCGATGTCAGTTAAGTTGCCTTGCTTGCAGAGGAGGTTGTGCATAATATCTTCAGTCAGTATCATGGTCTCGAATCAGATACTATGTTTTGGTCAATCCGAGATAGTCACTTATTCATCTGAGAGAGCAGCAGAAGTGATTTCGAGGGGCCTATAGATAATATTTTCTGAGGAAGCCACCCCAGTCCCACTAGCCAGGCACATCCATACATGGGCAAGGGGTTGATCAGATGTCATAGAACATTTTGTTCAGATTTTTGGTAGCGTTTCATCGCATAACTAAAGAGCTCGTGAAAATATATCTGTGAGATCACATGTGCGCGTGCAGCGTAAGTCCTACGGTAATGATTATGCAGGAACAAAAACTCATTTCATGCAAGCATACAAATATACTGTGAGATAATCTGTACAGAGAGAATCTTCCAATTTATCCCGGAATATTAGAAAGGAGGTAAGCAATTCACAGATGATCAATTCACAGATGATTAAAATTAATTTGTAGGAAAATTAATTTGTAGGAATGGCTGCAGTCTTCCTTCCCCCTATGTCCCCCTATGGCAGAAAATCATGCTGGAAACCTTGCCAAAATTACAGCCTCTCTATGGCGACATGCACATGCATGCATGCACATCAGATCCCATACTGGCCCAGTTAAGTTCATGTATGGCCCGCCAGGAATGTGTTTGCAACCTCCTCTGCTCTCTCTGCTCTCTGTGTGTGCAAGTTTGTTACCATCATTTACATCGCAGGTGACGGAAGAGAAGATAGAGCCCACACTGAGCATGCTCAATACTATGATCGTTGTGGCCAATAGAGAGGTATGCATCACTTGATCAACTCCATCATGTCATGTGACCATTGTGTGTGCAGTTAAACATACACATGTCGTCGCTTGCAGGCCCTGACTTGCCTGCGTACTGGAGCCTCCAAACTCGATGATCTGACTAACCTCCTCAGCACATTCCAGGCCGGAATGTTTTTCTGGTGTAGAGATATGCTGGCTTCAGATCATCTTGGTGAAGGCAGGAAGGAGCTAGTCAACAACTTTATGAACAATTGTAAGCAAAGCACTTGGAAATGGTCGCTGTGGGGTGCTTTTAGTGAAAGATGATCTATTCCTTTATTGCTGTTTATGATTATTTTGTGGTGATGGAGGTGATGATGGGGGTGGTGGTGGAGGTGATGGTGTCAGTGGCGGGATGGTAGTGTAGTCTTAGTAGTGTGAGGGTGGTGAAGAAGGTGGATGGTCATTAATGTGTGATGGTGTTGGATATGATGGTAGTTTGGAAGTGATGGTGGTGGTTGTGTAGGTGATGGTGTTGGTTGTGATGATAGTGATGGTGTTGGTTGTGATGATAGTGATGGAAATGATGATGTTAGTGGTGGATGTCTTGGACCAGCTCTCTACCTCCTATAATCATGTATGAATCGTAATCCGGGTAGCCATATTGAGAATTTTCTTTTGGTGGTTTTCGCGGACCATCTTGCCTCCCCACAACAGGAGTCAAGGGTGGCCTAGCTACAGTAGTGATAAAAATAACTTTATGTTGCGTTTCTTTACAACAAATGTGGTACGCTTGAGCGTTTAAAAAGCAACGCGGTCCACCATTTAGGAATGCACCGATACTGGTACGCATGAACTTGTAACACACCGTTGTAACGCATCGTTGTTTAATTTTACTTCAATCAGTACACATGACAAATAGAATTCGCGTGCATTTGGCCGGCATAGTTCTATTTAGGTAACATTGCAGCAGCAGGCCAGTTTAGGTAGCTCTGTCAAACTGATGATGTTCAGAAAATATCTAAGGATACTATTCCTAAAAGAAGTAAGCCCCCTCCCTTGTGTTTGCTCTTGATGTGTTGGAGGTACTTTTAGGATTTTGTGTCTTACTGAACTCAACTAGTCTCTTTGTCTGAATAAATTTTTACTTGCTAGTATTTCATTGTAGCTGAGATGTGATAAGATTTTATTTCTAGTTACTTAAGTGCTAATTATTTTGCTTTTTTTGCCAACATTTCTACCCAAATACTTCGGTTTTCATCAGGGCATCTTAGTGACCATCTGATTGACGATTTGAGCAGCTCTATTTTCACTTGAGCTTGATCAGGACATGCATGAGCTAAACTTGCTGCACACAAAAAGGTCTTGAGTCCTCTGCACCTACAAAAGCTTGGATTACATGTGTGTTTTACATATGTGTGTAGTGGCTCGCTAGGTAGTATGGACGTCTTAATAATGCAGGGCACTGTTCCATATTTTGGCTGCATGAGAACTGTCACCATTATGCAATGCATCCTGTTTGGGGAGGGGTTGACTCCAAAAGGGGGAAGCTAGTCAGCAACTGATAGCACTTTAGGTGTTGGATGTCTGTGGTTTGTAAATGCAGGTACCAAGTCCGAGGATGGAGATGTCAAACTGGCCCAGAAGATATATAACAATAACTAGCTTTACACCTACACCAGTGACAGGAGCTTTACTTGCCTTGTCAATATTGTCAGATAACAGCTACTGCACCAAGCCACACACGAAGATCTGGCATAAATTATTATCAATACCTAGTAGCACTGCGAAGAATCACCTCAACAAAACTGCTTGTGTATTACGAGCTTCACAGTACATTTGTCAAACTAGATGATATTCTCAGATGCACTTTCTGCCTTGCCAACAAATTGCTGTGCCCACTCCAACCTCATGACCTGGAGTGCGGAAGGTAGACAAAATATGGTATAAAAAAATTAATATATATATATTGAGCAAGAAACCTGGTTACTTTAGGTCCACCAGAGTTGAGCCCTGGCATGCAAGTTATGTGCATCTTAGTTTGCTTACACCACCCAGTGTCGTCTCAAACATGTAAGCACCCACAAGCCAAAGCATTACCTTGTTTGCCTCTGAATAGACGGCAACACGAACTGCCATGCATCAATATCCAACCACGAGTTGTCTGTCCTACACCAAAAGATGGCTCTCAAAGAGTAATCATTGCTTTGAAGAAAGCCTCTACTGTAGTTGGTAGGCCATCATCTCATCAGCCTGGATTATATATTACACAAAGTTGTCACTGTAGTATAGTATAGTTTTTGTATAATGCTCTGCATAGAAAGGCATTTCAGGTTCCTGACTTCATATTCCTTGTGAGCTACCAATTTTCTATAATTCATGGCATGGCACAAAAACTTACCTGCCACTTGAGCCTCGACAACCAATTTCCTCATTGAACAAAATGTCGTGTGGCCTCGCAGGTAGTGTTTCAGGAAGCTCAGGTCACCCTACCTAGTTACTCTAAGTCCATCAATATCTTTGGGTGCTTGAAGCATTAGGTTAAAGTTCAGAATTCTTAGGGCGACTACACCATAGTGCGAGAAAGAAAGGTGTAAGCTACTGACTTACTCGAGCGAGCGACTAAATGCAACACGTGAATATTTAATTTCTTGTTAGTATGCACAATGCAGCTATGTTTTTGAAGGACGCTAGGAAAAACAGTAAGAAGCGCACACGCAACGCTCGTGTTAAAAATGTAGTACGTACATACGTTGTTCGAAAATGCAACGTAAAGTTATTTTTGAC
Source organism: Cladorhizidae sp. MBARI D1340-BT2 (assembly GCA_028752905.1). Taxonomy (NCBI): domain Eukaryota; kingdom Metazoa; phylum Porifera; class Demospongiae; order Poecilosclerida; family Cladorhizidae; species Cladorhizidae sp. MBARI D1340-BT2. Next base: position 14,737,410 of record JAQNBH010000013.1, read on the forward strand.
CACTAAGTACTATACGTGAGAGAACCTTCCCATAAGGGACGTAAAGGGTGGGATAGCTACCAAGAGAACACACAGAAACATGCAACTATTTCATACAAGGGAAAAAAATCACAGTACAGGAAATTGCCTTGGATGTCATACATTTTCCGAAATCACAAGTATTCGTCTGAACAGAAACCAATTTACTCTGTGAACATGTCCAAGCAACAGTAATGCATGCTCTAGAGTTCGTGCAGGCACACAACCGTGAACGTATCAAAGCATCCAATACCCCAACCTCAAACACGGATAGTAGTGGTGAGGAGGAGGAGGAGGGAGAGGAGAAGCTGTTACTTGATGACTGGGATGACTGGATACAGGATAACTTATGTACTTGTTCATTATAGAGCTTTATTTTGTTTGCACTCATTACTTGATGATTTGAGGGGGGATGCCTCCATTTTTTAAACATTTTTTACAAAAACCTCTGGTTACCATCCATGGATTCTGCAAACTTCATGGTATGGATTTGATATATAGCTCAAAAGATAGGTCTCCCTGTGTGCTCTCTTTTGATACTAAAATATTTTTAATAGGTATAACTATAGCCAAGTTACTGGAGCTAAAGTGGATGGAACCTCAAAACCTGAATGCCTGATTTTTCCGCATAAATATCTCCAGACTGCCAAGTGCTAGAGAGTTGAAATTAGCACCAGTGGACAGAGGAAGCCTCCTCTATGCAATGACTTGTTTCATTAGGAGCTAAAACCTAAGTACATGGTCAAGCGCCCGGTCGGAAAATGAATTTCGTTAAAATTCCATAAAATTCATCTATGTAGCTATAACACTTTCTACTAAAATGGGATTGTCCCTCCTTGAGTTACACATGTAAGTCGAAAAATTGATGGCAGATCAAAGGTCAAAGTTTGGGAATGGCAAAACAAAATTGTTAGAGAAAATATCCGAACATATTTTGGTTGTAATTTCCTGCACTGAAGTCACCAGATTACTGAAGTCACCAGATTCTTATAGCCCCGACAATTATTCTGAAGATCCCAGATGCACACACTGTACATATGTATAGATGGATATGTGTATGGTGACTATAGCCTGGTGTCCATGTGCCAGTGAACTGTGCTACATATTTCTGGCGATCAGCCTGTGCCAGTGGAGTGTGCTATGTCTGGCGACTCTAGCCTGTGCCAGTGGAGTGTGCTATGTCTGGCGACTCTAGCCTGTGTCAGTGGAGTGTGCTCTGGTGACTCTAGCCTGAGCCAGTGGAGTGTGCTATATCTGGTGTCTCTAGCCTGTGCCAGTGGAGTGTGCTATGTCTGGCGACTCTAGCCTGTGCCAGTGGAGTGTGCTATGTCAGGTGACTCTAGCCTGTGCCAGTGGAGTGTGCTATGTCTCTAGCCTGTGCCAGTGGAGTGTGCTATATCTGGCGACTGTAGCCTGTGCCAGTGGAGTGTGCTATGTCTGGTGACTCTAGCCTGTGCCAGTGGAGTGTGCTATGTCTGGCGACTGTAGCCTGTGCCAGTGGAGTGTGCTATGTCTCTAGCCTGTGCCAGTGGAGTGTGCTATGTCTGGCGACTGTAGCCTGTGCCAGTGGAGTGTGCTATGTCTCTAGCCTGTGCCAGTGGAGTGTGCTATGTCTGGTGACTCTAGCCTGACCCAGTGGAGTGTGCTATGTCTGGCGACTGTAGCCTGTGTCAGTGGAGTGTGCTATGTCTCTAGCCTGTGCCAGTGGAGTGTGCTATGTCTCTAGCCTGTGCCAGTGGAGTGTGCTATGTCTCTAGCCTGTGCCAGTGGAGTGTGCTATGTCTCTAGCCTGTGCCAGTGGAGTGTGCTATGTCTCTAGCCTGTGCCAGTGGAGTGTGCTATGTCTGGTGACTGTAGCCTGAGCCAGTGGAGTGTGCTATGTCTCTAGCCTGTGCCAGTGGAGTGTGCTATGTCTGGTGACTCTAGCCCGTGTCAGTGGAGTGTGCTATGTCTGGCGACTCTAGCCTGTGCCAGTGGAGTGTGCTATGTCTCTAGCCTGTGCCAGTGGAGTGTGCTATGTCTGGTGTCTCTAGCCTGTGCCAGTGGAGTGTGCTATGTCTGGCGACTCTAGCCTGTGCCAGTGGAGTGTGCTATGTCTCTAGCCTGTGCCAGTGGAGTGTGCTATGTCTGGTGACTGTAGCCTGTGCCAGTGGAGTGTGCTATATCTGGTGACTCTAGCCTGTGTCAGTGGAGTGTGCTATATCTGGTGACTCTAGCCTGTGTCAGTGGAGTGTGCTATGTCTCTAGCCAGTGCCAGTGGAGTGTGCTATGTCTCTAGCCTGTGCCAGTGGAGTGTGCTATGTCTGGCGACTCGAGCCTGTGTCAGTGGAGTGTGCTATGTCTCTAGCCTGTGTCAGTGGAGTGTGCTATGTCTCTAGTTTGTGCCGGTGGAGTATGCTACAAGTCTGGTGACTCTAGCCTGTGCCAGTGGAGTGTGCTACATATGTCTTGTGACTCGAGTTTGTGCCGGTGGAGTATGCTACAAGTCTGGTGACTCTAGCCTGTGCCAGTGGAGTGTGCTCTGACATCTGAAGCTTGCACATGCTGAAGTATTATTATTATTAGAACAAGAACAAAATGCAAAACAAATATATTGACAGGTCTAGCAAACAAGACTTTCACCCATGTAGACCACACCCAGTTTCAACCCTTTACCATTTAACACTACAAACCAAAAAAAGAAAAAAGTATTTGTGTATGCAGTTTGAAAGTGGTAAAGGGTCGACCAATTGGTTGTGGTCTATAAGGGGAGATTTTTGTTCACTTACTTGTTGACCAGTCGACCTAATATAATAATTTTTGTTCTTATTCATTTTTAAAATTACTATATATAATATGGGAAACCGAAGTTCAGGAAACCAATGAGGTTAACACTCTACTAGCTTATGTTTAAATTGTTGGTCATTCCACAAGCCTACATAGCTACAGCCTCCTTCAAGGACTTGGCAAGAGTGGCACAGGAGAACTCGGGAACTAACCCGACATATCGGATGTTATTCTATGCCATGTTCATTAATAATGTACCAAGGCATAAACTATTGTATAGTTGCTTGCTCTTGCTAACTTTTTGCTCGAAGAAAATTGTTCAGCAGGAAATCAACTGACGTTCAGTTGCATAGCATAAAAGTCTTAGAGCATATGTGCAGAATGACGATCGTTTACCCAATTCTGATTGTAAAAATGGCTTGTGATGTAAGTCATTGACATTCAGTGCTACTCACACGTTCTTCTGTGACCAATGAGTCGTGGATGTGCAATGAAAAATCTGGAGTTGTTTGGTACTATAATAATTTTTTTTTTGTAATGATTGCATTCTGCATGCATTGTGTGGAGGTGTGCGTGGGTGAGTGGGTGGGGGGTAGATTGGTAAATAGATCCTTGAAGATGAATGTCAAGGTTTTTTTCATGTGTTATGATATACTACCATAGCCAAGGATTCAAGCATGCTCGGAATCTTCTGGGGCTAGTAGTGACAAAACCCGCCATTCAGCTAAGAAGCTGCCAATGGGAGTTAGCCGAGATATGAGCTTTTTTGTTGAGACCTTGCCCTCCTTTAAAAGTGGGTCAAACCGATGCATGAAGTACTAGCATACTCACTGATATCTATTGAGGAACTGGAATTAATTTATCAATCACTTTTAACTGAAAATGACATCTTATGACAGTGACTGATATGACTGTAGTGTCAACGTTCTGTTCCTGTCCTGGCGGCTGACTGTCATCAGATATACCTACACTGCATGAGGCCCAGGAGGCTGAGGCCTGTACATTTCTGAGGAACCCCCATAAACAATTTATTATTGTTGTATTGTTGTTGTTATTTTTAGTTATTTTTGTTGTTATTTTTGTTGTTATTTTTGTTGTTATTTTTGTTGTTATTTTTGTTGCTATTTTTTGTTGTTATTTTTGTTGTTATTGTTGTTGTTACCACTACTATCACTACTACTACTACTACTACTACTACCACTACCACTACTACTACTACTACTACTATGCATTACTATTAGTTATTATTATTTTGATTTTGTTATTTATAAATAGTTATTGTAGTTTTTACTTAATTTTTTGGCCAAATCCGTTTCACATGCTGGACATGTGTGCCAGGAGGGTGTGGTTTGCATAACATGGTGGATAGCTAGCTACCGGTACATATGCAACCCACGCCAAGTCTTAGCAGCTCACTTTTCCAGTGGAGGCTATAGCATTAGCCAGAACATCAAGAGAGTAAATTTCAAGTAGATATTGAGAAAGTCGTAGTAATCAACTGAGAGTTCATTATATACATATATATATATATACATATGTATGATTGACAAAATGAAATAAGAATTTATAATGTAGACAACAAACATCCTTTACTTATTGACTCTAATTATATTGACTCTAATTATTATATAAGCAGTAATGGTCATGTATTAATGTGTCAAGGTCATGTAAATAGTTGTCTACTGCGATAAATTCCCATTTCATTTCTTTTTTGAACAAAATATATATATATACATATATACATATATATTATGTATATATGTGTATACTATATACATATATACAATATATGTGTATGTATGTATGTATGTATGCATGTATGTGTATATATAAATATATATTGTTTTTAAAAATGTCTTGTTTCTATGGCCACTATTTAGTATAACACCAGGACCTATATATATATGTTATTATTTACCATGATTAGTACTAAGTAACATGCGTATGTATGTATATACAGTAATACACATAGATACGTACGTGCACTATAAGTATCTACCTGATCCTGCTGAAGGTCGGTGCTGTAAACTATCACAGGAATAGAACTTATGAGGCAACCAACTGATCACTTCTTGGTAGGAAAACGTGCAGCTGTTGGTGACTAGGCTCAGATCTGACTATTGCCACAAGAATGAGCTTCTAAGGAAACCAATGAGGGTGTACACATGCATTATGAAGCTCTGTGTATAAACTATTGTATCAAGGTTTAAGTTCTGAGAGAACCAATGGTCACTTCATGGAATGAAAATGTGTGGCTGCTTGCTGGCTCAGCTCGACTCAATATTGCATATGGCCTAGCGTGTTTATGACATTGAAAGTCCTGATCTTCGGGTTAGAGAAACGGATTAGTGCTGAATCTAGGAATGTGTTAATGGACAGTTTATGGCGTCTTCTGATAGTGGAATTGTGATGAAGGGACGTTCCGCTAAGTTACATACATACGTGTATGGAGAACAGCAGAAATATTGCACACTCCACTGGCACGTGGAAACCAGGCTCGGGTCAGCAGAAACCAGGCTGGAGTCACCAGGCACTTATTCATATGTACATCTGGTCCACAGGATGTGCTACACATGCAAGTTATGAATGTTGGAAGGGAGGATAGATACATACATAGGGAACAAGATCTTGAAAATAAAATAATTACGGTTTTAACTTCACGCGGGGCTACACGTTTACTATCTTCGTGAAGGATAAGGCACAATTGTGGCGTTTTGGGGTGAAAATGGGCTGAAGGTACAGTTTATTATACTAAGAAGCTTCCCAAGTCAATTTTAGGCTGAGACATGGTTTGTTTTTTGTTCACCAACCAATATAGCGATTGACAACAATTCCCAATGTTTAGAAAAAATACCACAATTTGTCAATTAGTTGGCGTGATATTATATTATTAGAGTAGCGATACAGGAAACATTGACCAAAGTTGTTAGCTAGGGTCTGAAGGTCAGTAGAAAATCAGTCATGTAATTTTGTGTTCTCTTATTTTGTCTTCAGATGTGAAAATCCTGACTGACCATTGCAACGAGATCCTCATTCAGTTAGCACTGACACCTAGCAACATTGTAAGCCTTTGCCCACTCTTCTGAATTCAGGCTTATAATTTGATGACTCCTTTCCATCCCCTACCACGCATACTGTATGTACCCCCCCCCCCCCCCCCCCACATACACACACACACACTGCACACACACACACCACACACACACACACATGTATACACACACACACATATGTACACACACACATGTACACACATGCACACACATACTAGGAAACTTCCCTTGTGATTCTAAGGAAGAGCATCTTGGGGAGAATACTACCAGAAATGGTGAGTCCCACATTCCTAAAGCACACTTCATTGAATAACCACACCCACTCATTAGGTGGTATTGCTGGGAAGCATGGTGGATCTCCAAATAGACTATCTTGATTTGCTGAAGCACCTGCAGCCAGTCCTCTCGTATCTCACTCCCATTTACACCCACCTCCCTCCTATTGCCAAGGTCAGCAAATCTCTGTGTTGGTGTCTCATGAATATATATATATATATATATATATATAGGTGTGGCCGATCTCTCATTGTTAATATAGAGCGTTAAAAAAAATCAAGACCCCCCTCCCCCGCCCCTCCTGCACTTGTCCCCTCTCAGTGGACTTGTTTTTTTTGGCCTCACTTTGTGTCCATTGTCTGATAATCATGTAGTCGGCTGCTGTCTAGTGAATGTCGTCAGCAGAATGATTCACTTTTAATTTCTCACCTCCAGTGAGCTTTGGCCATCCTACTTTTCTTTGGTCCGTGTCATATTAAATCCTGGTTCACAACATGATGCTGTATTAAAGCCTGGCTCACAACATGATGCTGTATTAAAGCCTGGTTCACAACATGATGCTGTATTAAAGCCTGGTTCACAACATGATGCTGTATTAAAGCCAGGTTCACAACATGATGCTGTATTAAAGCCTGGCTCACAACATGATGCTGTATTAAAGCCAGGTTCACAACATGATGCTGTATTAAAGCCAGGTTCACAACATGATGCTGTATTAAAGCCTGGCTCACAACATGATGCTGTATTAAAGCCAGGTTCACAACATGATGCTGTATTAAAGCCAGGTTCACAACATGATGCTGTATTAAAGCCTGGTTCACAACATGGTGCTGTATTAAAGCCAGGTTCACAACATGATGCTGTATTAAAGCATGGTTCACAACATGATGCTGTATTAAAGCCTGGCTCACAACATGATGCTGTATTAAAGCATGGTTCACAACATGATGCTGTATTAAAGCCTGGTTCACAACATGATGCTGTATTAGAGCCTGGTTCACAACATGATGCTGTATTAAAGCCAGGTTCACAACATGATGCTGTATTAAAGCATGGTTCACAACATGATGCTGTATTAAAGCCTGGCTCACAACATGATGCTGTATTAAAGCATGGTTCACAACATGATGCTGTATTAAAGCCTGGTTCACAACATGATGCTGTATTAGAGCCTGGTTCACAACATGATGCTGTATTAAAGCCTGGCTCACAACATGATGCTGTATTAGAGCCAGGTTCACAACATGATGCTGTATTAAAGCCTGGTTCACAACATGATGCTGTATTAAAGCATGGCTCACAACATGATGCTGTATTAGAGCCTGGTTCACAACATGATGCTGTATTAAAGCCTGGCTCACAACATGATGCTGTATTAAAGCCAGGTTCACAACATGATGCTGTATTAAAGCCAGGTTCACAACATGATGCTGTATTAAAGCCTGGCTCACAACATGATGCTGTATTAAAGCCTGGCTCACAACATGATGCTGTATTAAAGCCTGGTTCACAACATGATGCTGTATTAAAGCATGGTTCACAACATGATGCTGTATTAAAGCCTGGCTCACAACATGATGCTGTATTAAAGCCTGGTTCACAACATGATGCTGTATTAAAGCATGGTTCACAACATGATGCTGTATTAAAGCCTAGCTCACAACATGATGCTGTATTAAAGCCTGGTTCACAACATGATGCTGTATTAAAGCCAGGTTCACAACATGATGCTGTATTAAAGCCAGGTTCACAACATGATGCTGTATTAAAGCCTGGTTCACAACATGATGCTGTATTAAAGCATGGCTCACAACATGATGCTGTATTAAAGCCTGGTTCACAACATGATGCTGTATTAAAGCCAGGCTCACAACATGATGCTGTATTAAAGCCAGGCTCACAACATGATGCTGTATTAAAGCCTGGCTCACAACATGATGCTGTATTAAAGCCAGGTTCACAACATGATGCTGTATTAAAGCCAGGTTCACAACATGATGCTGTATTAAAGCCAGGCTCACAACATGATGCTGTATTAAAGCCAGGCTCACAACATGATGCTGTATTAAAGCCTGGTTCACAACATGATGCTGTATTAAAGCCAGGCTCACAACATGATGCTGTATTAAAGCCTGGCTCACAACATGATGCTGTATTAAAGCCAGGCTCACAACATGATGCTGTATTAAAGCATGGTTCACAACATGATGCTGTATTAAAGCCAGGTTCACAACATGATGCTGTATTAAAGCCAGGCTCACAACATGAGCCAGGTTCACAACATGATGCTGTATTAAAGCATGGTTCACAACATGATGCTGTATTAAAGCCAGGTTCACAACATGATGCTGTATTAAAGCCAGGTTCACAACATGATGCTGTATTAAAGCCAGGCTCACAACATGATGCTGTATTAAAGCCAGGTTCACAACATGATGCTGTATTAAAGCATGGTTCACAACATGATGCTGTATTAAAGCATGGTTCACAACATGATGCTGTATTAAAGCCAGGTTCACAACATGATGCTGTATTAAAGCCTGGCTCACAACATGATGCTGTATTAAAGCCAGGTTCACAACATGATGCTGTATTAAAGCCAGGCTCACAACATGATGCTGTATTAAAGCCAGGTTCACAACATGATGCTGTATTAAAGCCAGGTTCACAACATGATGCTGTATTAAAGCCTGGCTCACAACATGATGCTGTATTAAAGCCAGGCTCACAACATGATGCTGTATTAAAGCCTGGCTCACAACATGATGCTGTATTAAAGCCTGGCTCACAACATGATGTATTAAAGCCAGGCTCACAACATGATGCTGTATTAAAGCCAGGCTCACAACATGATGCTGTATTAAAGCCAGGCTCACAACATGATGCTGTATTAAAGCCTGGCTCACACACATGATGCCCGGCCATAGGATTATCATAATATCCCATCGTATTGCCATATTGTGAACCAGCAATGATATAATGATGGCTTATGATTAGACGATACAATAAGAATACGATCAGGACCTAATCCAATTGAGCGTCTGACCGGTAGAATTTAGTAGGCTTGATGATGAACTGCAAAGTCAGCTATTTAGTTGATGGCACTTGTGTGTGAGTAACAAGTTCATGGGAAGTTACCTGAATCTAAATTTAGGTAGATTTTAACCCCCAAAAGTCATTATTGTTATATAATATGTAAGTACTTTTCACTTTAAGTTCTCACTGTAGAAATTACCTACCTCCCAAAAAGTGGGTCGGGGTTGGGGGTTGGGTCGAAAGTTACTGCAGTATTTTTGAAGAACTCTCCTTTTAAAATGTTGTTTTTAATAAGAAACAAGATGAGTCTAAACATTAAAAAATATTTATGATAGAAATGAACAATGATGATGTCGTTTCATAGGAATTTAATTTTTTAATTATAATAATCACGGTCATATGATACTGGGAGAAGGCTATCTATGTTAGCTGCATCCGGGGATAGCAAACAAGCTCAAATTAATTTTACCCTGAACTGTTTAGCTAGCGTAGCTAAGGAGTCAATGCTATTCAAGCCTAATATATAATTTCAAGGCGGGATTTCATATCTGAAGGTTATTTTTAACAGACTTTAGCTTTAAAGTCCAAAGTAACCAAAGGAAGTGTGCAGTTCATGGTTAGGTTTAAATAAGGACTGTTTATACAATTGTTGACTTCGACGGGCATGACCTTTGACACACTATTATAACACACAAAGGAACGACAAATCATGCACAGCTAATTAATTTCATTTTATTCAGCATCCCTTAAAAAATTCGGCCCATTTGACGGGTGGATAAGCACTGGTCAATGAATGGAAACTCCTGACTGATAACATACGTGAGAGAATGTGATACAAAACCCAATTATATATTCGATTGAGTGAGAAAACTTAATATTTTCAATGGAACCAGCCGCATCACACCATTCATCAATGCAAAGCAAGTCTAGAATCAGACAATTTTCCCTGCCACAACAGCAGAGAAAGGAGCCCATCTGCCCGTCTTCATCAATCAAATAAATATCTACTGTTTTCTTCTATATATCCAATACGAAAACAAATAATAATTACATGTTTGCCTTCTGAAGACGATCCAATTTGTGCCCGTTTAGGCCTAGTGTGTCGTTGTTGTTGACCCATCCTCATCATTGACTGCTTGCGATGCCGACAAATTTGTTAGGAAATGGAACAAGCCTGATTGGCTTATTCCTCCTTTTCCGATAAAACAAATTTAGTTTTTGCTAGTCTCAGGCATCCGAATATTTCTCAGTGTTTCAGCTGGTATGTATGGTGTTGGGTACAGTCATTCTGAAACACCTCAGCACAGTTGTTTTCTACACATGTTGCCGTATTTCGCTGAACTTTCGCATGATTTCATCTTGTGAAACCAAGTATCATATGTGCGTTCCCTCTCCTTCCTTCGCTGCCAAATGGAAATGGTGGACATGAAGTTGTTCCGGGTATTGGCCCCAAGGTGAGAGCAGCTGCCTCGCAGCCTCATCTTACGTCAGGGGAAGTACCCCCCCCCCCCCCATACTCTATTCATCATTACCTGACGAATTTCACCATAACATCACCCATCCGTTGGCTGGGCCAGACCTCCCCGATGGCTGGGAAATTGTTCAGCCGGCCCAACCTGTGATGCCATCTGTGATAAAACTACAACTTGAGAGCTCCATAGATTCTGCACACTTGAGTATATGATCTTGATATTAGGTCTCTCTGTGGGCTTTTTTTTTGATGCTATATGTTGTATAGATATGCCAAAGGTATTGCATCTAAAGTGGGGGTACCTCAAAATCAGGAACTCTGATTTAGCAACAGTTGTGGCTCCCGATTGGAAAGTGTTATAGAGAGCTGAAATTAGTATCTGTGGCAAGAGAAAATCCTATTCAATATAATGAATGTTTTCATGTGACGCTAAAATGCGAGTAGGTGGTAAGCGTGGGCATAGAATTCCCTCGGAACTTATCACATGCACGCTTGACCACTTATTCACGCTTTAGTGCCCACGAGCCACAGGCACTCAGATTTTGAGGTACCCCCACTTTAGCTTCAGTGACTTTGGCAGAGTTATACCTATATATACATTATTTAGTATCAGAAGAGAGCACACAGAGATACCATATGTTTTGAGCTACATATCTCCCTACAGTGAAGTGTGCAGAACCTACGGAGCTCTACAATCCTAACCACATTTATTTGGTGTTGGGTATAGTCCCCCCTTGTAGGACTTGTTGCATTGTGTTATGTGGTGTTACACTTCTCTGGCTGATATTGCCTCCTGTGATGTGAGATTAATTCCCTGTTTAATATCTCATTTTGTGTTATTGAGTATTATTCCCTGGTTAGTACTTTATTGTGATTATGTAATTTACTCCCTGGTTAATCTCCAATGTTGTGTATGGAAAATATTGTGTAATGTAGTGTTACTTTTCTGGTTAGAAACTTAGTATATATCCCATGTTGTGTTATGCAATGTTGCTCCTCTGGTTTGTTAAATCGGTGTTCTAGCTGACCGGTGGATTTAAGATATACATATATGTAAATAAGCACAACCCAAATAAAATATGCCTTCAATAGATGTCCCTAGCAACCATACCATATGTGACACATTTATCTTTCCAACATTGTGGTTAATGTTTGTTGCCATGTAAATGGACCACAAAACCACAATAAAGTCAATCTCCTTCGAACTTGCTACTTTCACCAATGTCTCTTGGACTAGGGCTGATGCTGCCACAGAAACAGTAGAACTACAGTAGCAACATGGGAAGGGTCATTGAAGCTGGTGAAGCTCTGTCAACTGCCCAATCCATGGCTTCATGCATCTAACAAAAAATGTGCTCACCTAATTACTCTTACCCGGACTACCCGCGAATATAGAGGCAAAACAACCTTTGCACTTTGAAACAGCTGCTTGAATTCTGAATGGTAAGTTTTTTCAATATTCCAGCCCCCCCCCCCCCCCCCCTCCCTCCCCCAGTTACGACATCGATGGTCTTCATATTACACTGCAGGTGGGCAATTAATGGACTATTTTTGACCTCTGTATGATACCTTCGAATCTTATGATCGTTTTTTTTAAAGTGTTTTTAAAATCCAATTGATAGCTTTTGGCACCCCCATATATGTGTATATACGTACGTGCTTTCACTTGTGTGTGCATAAGTTACCAGCTACTGTCTGCTATGCTCTGCCACTCATTGTCTCAGCTTGTGTACAACGTACGGTCACCGATGCTAATTCTCTTTTGTGTGTGCAGTCCACTAAATGTGATGGCGATCAGACATCTGAGGTGGTGATTGGAATGTGGATCCGTGAGTCTCCCCACAATTACGAGGACAGTACTCGCTTATCTGAAGACTTTGTTTGTCCGTCTGCTCTGAGGTTCTCTCTGGATTTTGACCCTCGCTGTCATACAGAAGGGAGGTGTGTACGTGTGAGGTGGTTGAGGATAGTTAGGAGTAAGGGATGTGTGGGTGTGTGTGGTGGGGGTGAGGTGTAAGGAATGATGGTTGGTTTAGAGCAGTGTGCAGGGTGTGGAGTGTAGGAATGTTCTGAGAGACGTAGGTTTTGGAAGAGGGAAAGGGTGTTATCAGGATTGCGTTAGTGAGTAATGGAGTGTGTGTGTGTGTGTGTGTGAGGGGAGGTGGGGAGAAGGATAAAGGGGAGGGAAGTAAGTTAGGCAATCAAGTGATAGGTAAGGAGTAAGAGGTTGAGGGCCATGCACATCTCTGATTGGGTGTCCAGGTAGATGGTTGTACTCTATGCAGTGTGTATGTGTATTTATGGTCGTGATGGATGGAGTCGTCAGTCTTCGAACATGCACATGAACATGTTTTACTATGGCTGAACAAACATTTGTGTGTCCTGTAGTGGTGTATGTGTGTTTGCATACAGGATGGGCATGTAGGGCTAGGGCTATAGAGTGGGGTGGATGTAGGGCTAGGGCTTTAGTAGTGGTGGATGTAGGGCTAGGGCTTAAGGCTGGGTGGATGTAGGGCTAGGGCTTAAGGCTGGGTGGATGTAAGGCTAGGGCTTAAGGCTGGGTGGATGTAAGGCTAGGGCTTAAGGCTGGGTGGATGTAAGGCTAGGGCTTAAGGCTGGGTGGATGTAAGGCTAGGGCTTAAGGCTGGGTGGATGTAAGGCTAGGGCTTAAGGCTGGGTGGATGTAAGGCTAGGGTTTAAGGCTGGGTGGATGTAAGGCTAGGGCTTAAGGCTGGGTGGATGTAAGGCTAGGGCTTAAGGCTGGGTGGATGTAAGGCTAGGGCTTAAGGCTGGGTGGATGTAAGGCTAGGGCTTAAGGCTGGGTGGATGTAAGGCTAGGGCTTAAGGCTGGGTGGATGTAGGGCTAGAGGGTGGAGCTAGAGCTAGAGGGTGAGGTGGATGTAAGGCTAGGGTTAGGGCTAGAGAGTGGGTGGATGAAGGGCTAGGGCTAGAGGTTTAGGTGGATGTAAGGCTAGGGTTAGGGCTAGAGGGAGAGTTGGATGGATGTGTTCGAGTTAGGGCTAGAGGGTGAGTTGGATGAGTTGAGGTGGATGAAGGAAGATGTGTTTGTGAGAATCTGGAGTTATGAAAAAGGTTTAGAGTATGAGAGTTGAGAGAAAGGAAATGCATCATTGTCTCCTCTGCCATGTGCTTCATGCATGGCTGACTTCCTGACCATCTTTCTCACCCAATGGCCACTTACATTCTGTTCAAATCTTCCTCGGCTTCCCATGACAGGTACGACTATTTGGAGTTTGTGGATGAGCAAGGACAGAAAAAGAAATATGACGGCAAGGTTGGAAAGGAGCGCTGGGCTGTCCGGGATGAATTCAAGGGTTCGGTGTTACACTTCAGCTTCTACTCGGACGGCAGCAACAATGAGTGGGGATACAAGTTCACTGTGAGCAGGGTGGGTGTGGCTTGTGGTTAGAGGGACACATGCCTTGGTGGGTGTGGGGTCAAATTAAGGTCAAATTAAGGGTGTGTTAGTGGCATGGTTTTATATGGGAAGGTTTAGTGCTATTTAGCATGCATTTTGGTATGTGAGGTCAGAAGTACAGATTCTTCTATTGTACCTGCAACATGTGACACAGTTGGTTACTAGCTCTGTAGACCTATAATAGGTGACACAGTTAGTTACTAGCTCCATAGACCTATAATAGGTGACACAGTTGGTTACTAGCTCTGTAGACCTATAATAGGTGACACAGTTAGTTACTAGCTCCATAGACCTATAATAGGTGACAGTTAGTTATAGCTCCATAGACCTATAATAGGTGACACAGTTAGTTATAGCTCCATAGACCTATAATAGGTGACAGTTGGTTACTAGCTCCATAGACCTATAATAGGTGACAGTTAGTTATAGCTCCATAGACCTATAATAGGTGACACAGTTGGTTACTACAGCTCCATAGACCTATAATAGGCGACACAGTTGGTTACTAGCTCCATAGACCTATAATAGGTGACACAGTTGGTTACTAGCTCCATAGACCTATAATAGGTGACACAGTTGGTTACTAGCTCCATAGACCTATAATAGGTGACACAGTTAGTTACTAGCTCCATAGACCTATAATAGGTGACAGTTAGTTATAGCTCCATAGACCTATAATAGGTGACACAGTTAGTTATAGCTCCATAGACCTATAATAGGTGACAGTTGGTTACTAGCTCCATAGACCTATAATAGGTGACAGTTAGTTATAGCTCCATAGACCTATAATAGGTGACACAGTTGGTTACTACAGCTCCATAGACCTATAATAGGTGACACAGTTGGTTACTAGCTCTGTAGACCTATAATAGGTGACACAGTTAGTTACTAGCTCCATAGACCTATAATAGGTGACAGTTAGTTATAGCTCCATAGACCTATAATAGGTGACACAGTTAGTTATAGCTCCATAGACCTATAATAGGTGACAGTTGGTTAATAGCTCCATAGACCTATAATAGGTGACAGTTAGTTATAGCTCCATAGACCTATAATAGGTGACACAGTTGGTTACTACAGCTCCATAGACCTATAATAGGCGACACAGTTGGTTACTAGCTCCATAGACCTATAATAGGTGACACAGTTGGTTACTAGCTCTGTAGACCTATAATAGGTGACACAGTTAGTTACTAGCTCCATAGACCTATAATAGGTGACAGTTAGTTATAGCTCCATAGACCTATAATAGGTGACACAGTTAGTTACTAGCTTCATAGACCTATAATAGGTGACACAGTTAATTACTAGCTCCATAGTCCTATAATAGGTGACACAGTTGGTTATAGCTCCATATAGGTGACACAGTTGGTTATAGCTCCATAGACCTATAATAGGTGACACAGTTGGTTACTAGCTCCATAGACCTATAATAGGTGACACAGTTAGTTACTAGCTCCATAGACCTATAATAGGTGACACAGTTAGTTATAGCTCCATAGACCTATAGTAGGTGACACAGTTGGTTATAGCTCCATAGACCTATAGTAGGTGACACAGTTGGTTATAGCTCCATAGACCTATGATAGGTGACACAGTTGGTTATAGCTCCATAGACCTATAATAGGTGACACAGTTGGTTATAGCTCCATAGACCTATAATAGGTGACACAGTTGGTTATAGCTCCTAATAGGTGACAGTTGGTTATAGCTCCATAGACCTATAATAGGTGACACAGTTAGTCACTAGCTCCATAGACCTATAACAGACTTACCAACCTGGGAACACTCATTGGCAGGACAAAATCTAGCATTTTGCAGGATCTTGCTAATTTTTGCAGGACCATAACATGGCCAGGTAAAAGTGGCCGTGGGTCTAAAAAATCTAAGGTATTGTTGTTCCCTCTATACACTCAGCTCCCCCTCCACATCAATCTTGTAATGCGCCTCTGCAACCTCCCCCCCGTGCCCACTATATCTAACAGTGCTGTTCTTATTATAATGAATTTGAAATCAATGAATCAGAGTCTCACATGCATGATTGTGAGGTTGACAGAGATGATGATATGATTATTATGCTATATACTTGTAGTAATGAGGTTGTCTGTAGGCTTTTTATGGTGGCTGATTTAGCATGCTGTCATTAATTAGATGTGCATTTGAATAGCATGGCTTATATCATAAAACTCAGCAGGTCACACACTGTGGATGGATCCAACTGCCGTCGTTCTTCCGTCTCGATCTTTCTCACCATGCTAAAAAGGCATTCTGGATCTGCATTGGAATGTGGAAGTACGAGCAAAATCTGTGCAAAACTGGACAAGACCCCAAAACGAAATAGTTCCAAATCCAAGATTGAATGAACTTTCGCCATCACAGACCAGAAGTTATCTATTGCTCCAGCTTCTTTTGCATCAAATGTGGGAAGTTGGTCCAAGGATGAAATTCCATACTCAAAGTGTCCAATTCATCAGGAGATAAGGATGTAAAGCGCTTTGCCAATTCAACAATGCCATATAAAGAGGTCTTATCTCTATTTCTAGGATCAAGAAAAGCAAGTTGACGCAGACAGTCATCGTTAAATGGAAATTTAGCTAACATTTTTGAAACAATGGTTTCATAGGAAGTGCGCACACATTCCAAAAAAAGTTTCTCAAGAGCAGTTCCCACCCAACTCTTCAAGATCACCACATCTTCAAGATCACCACAGCACAATAAACAGGTAGATGTGCCAATACCTAGTTCATCATTACTAAGCTGCTATCAGTGAATCAATAGAAGTGATATCATCAGTGGAATTGAGGACATCTGGATGCCATGCTATTCAAATGCACATCTAATTAATGACAGCATGCTATCATTAGCTAAATCAGCCACCATAAAAAATCAGCCACCATAAAAAGCCTACAGACAACCTCATAACTACAAGTATATAGCATAATAATCATATCATCATCTCTGTCAACCTCACAATCATGCATCTGAGACTCTGATTCATTGATTTCAAATTCATTATAATAAGAACAACACTGTTAGATATAGTGGGCACGGGGGAGCTGGTCCCTAGTGGAGTGCATGGTATGTAGAGCTGGTCCCTAGTGGAGTGCATGGTATGTAGAGCTGGTCCCTAGTGGAGTGCATGGTATGTAGAGCTGGTCCCTAGTGGAGTGCATGGTATGTGGGTGGGGGGGGGGGGGGGGGGGTTTGCAGAGGCGCATTACAAGATTGATGTGGAGGGGGAGCTGAGTGTGTAGAGGGAACAACAATACCTTAGATTTTTTAGACCCACGGCCAGAGTGCAAGAGTCGACGAACATCAGCCTGTAAAGTACCAATATGACTAGCATGAGTTTGAAAGGCAGTTGAAAAAATACTCGAGGGCTTAAGGGACAACAAACAAAATTGCAAAACAGCTTCACTGGTGGGTCTTTAAGATGTTTGGCCACTCTCTGTACACGCCCATTGGAAGGCTCAGATTCAGCTATCCTGTCAAAATAACAATAAAGAGCTGGCCACTGCTCAATCAATCTCTTGAGGCAGCGTTCTAAACTAAGCCAGCGGGTTGAACAATGTTTTAGGATGTGAAGTGGTGTGACATTGCTAAACTCAGTTCATTGAACTCATGATACCTCTTGGAAGAATGTTTAAAATATATCAATCAGAAGATCGTCAAGGGAGACTGGAAGCTTTTTAAGAGAAGCAGCAGCACAAAGTGCACTTAAGTGGCAAAGACAGCCAAGGCTAAAAAACTTAGGTTGTTTCCCAAGAAGTCGACTCAAAACAGAGTTACGCTTACCCACCATAACACTCGATTATGTTGCTCCAAGGGATAGCACGAAACTCAAACTCCTTCTCTATTGCAGTAAAAAGTTACTCTGCTGTGGCAATATTACACACTGGCATACACAGAAAACGAGTAACTGGCTTTTGTACCCCCTTATCCCAATACCATACCATCATTCCGAAATACTTCCTATATATATGTTTGATCATTGCCACCATCACACAAAAGGGTGAAAGGAGAAGAACAACAAGATTGAATGACTTCGTCATTAAGCGTTGGAGCTAGTGCAAATTTCACTATGGCTGTAGTTTTTGGCCTACCAGATGCAAATTGCTGAGCGATTTTGCTGTCTGGAAACATAACTTTACAGAGTTTGTTGAAGTGATCAGCAGCTAAAAAAAGGTACATTATGTTCAGCAAAAAAAAAAATTCTGCAGCTGTAACCTGATCAGCTTCTTGTCTGTCCTTTCTAAAGGTAGCAGCAGTAATTTTTGATTGACCTACACTCTGTTTTGCCAATGCACAGTGCCTTTTTGTCTCCATGTGTCGTTTTACTTCATGTAGACCACCAGAAGCAACAGAAAAATCAGTGCAACATATATTGCAACGAACAAATGATGCACCCCTCTTTTGTAGCGCTTCCAGTCTTCCTGCCATTAGATTTACTTGCTCTCTTTCTCCTCTTAGCAGTGGAGAGGTCACTGCAAGCTTCACTCTGAGAATGACTCCGACTAGAAGTACCGGCAATGCAAGTAAAGGCTGCTTCATTGTCTGACTCCACCTCGGACTCAATGCTCCGACTCATTGCTAAAACTCAGCTGTTTGTGATTTGTAGTTTTTTTCAAAATTATTTTTGGGAAAATTTATTAATGAAATTGATTTTGTTAGTCTCGCGCAGCTAACACTTTCCTACTTGCGTAGCAGCGGTTACTTAGGAATGCAGTTGTGCAGTCAGTACAGATTAACACAGGACTGCAGGATTCAGATTGCGCAGGATATGAAGCAGTCGCACCGGGACCCCAGGACAAGTTCCAGAATTCCGGGAGAATCCTGGGAAATCCGGGACAGTTGGTAAGTCTGCTATAATAGGTGACACAGTTAGTCACTAGCTCCATAGACTTATGTTATGCCACAGCCCTTGCTAATTGTAGTAACTGGCCTGAAGGGCAGTAGCCTAACCTACTAGTTCAAGTCTTCAGTAGTTAATTAATAACAATGTAATCTTACAATCTCACTTCAGTACAGTATATATATCTCAAAAACTCTACTACTCAGTGCCTAGCCTGGTGCCCTTTTTTAGGCTGCCAGGCCCAGCTCATAAGACCAAATATGGGTAAGTACAAACAATACTGATGTGGTTGTCCAATCATATGCTAGCGTGTGTGTATGTGTATGTTCAGTAATCAGGATCATGGAGTTCATGCAAGTCCGCTTTAAGAGCTCATTAGCACCTTGGGTATAGAGTCACACCTTGCCATGTCAAGGTCGTCACTCTGTTGGGGCCGGGCCTCAACATCGCCCTCCCCTTCTTGAGATCTTTGCTCGTCAGTCCAGCGTTGTCGCGACAATCATCCACGTTGGCATTGGTGGAACCAGGCCTGTAAACTATGTCAAACTGAAAGGGCTGTATGGGCAGGGCCCACCTCATCAGGCGTCCATTTCCGTTTCTCATGGTGTGGATGTAGGTGAGGGCTCTGTGGTCTGTCTGGATGGTGAAACTCCGACCTAGCAAGTATGCTTCAAAGTGTTTCAGTGCTGCTACTATTGCCATACATTCTTTTTCCACCGTAGCATATCTTGACTCTCTTGTCAGTAGCTTGCGGAGTAGTACGCCACAAGCGCCACATCCCCCTGGTCATGTTGACTCAGTACTGCCCCAATCCCGCGATCTGATGCATCCATTTGCTGCAGGAAGTCGATGGTGATGATGTCGTCTTCAGTTTCTGAGTCACCATTAGGCACTGCTGCTGACAGCACTGATGCTACTGGTGAATGCCATGGCTTCGTCATGTTCACATGAAAGGTTCTTCGTCTCATCCGTCTGTCGACCATGTCAATATCGTAGGTTACTGGTGATACTCTGGTTAAGACTGTGTATGGCCCCTGCCACTGTGCCGTGAGCTTGCTTGCTCCAGAAGGCATCAGCACCAGGACCTGGTCTCCTTCCTCAAAGCTCCTGTGCTGAGCATCTCTGTCATACCACACTTTTGTGTCTTCTTTTTGTTCAGTCTGGTTATCCCATGCAAGGTCCCTGATGTGGTCGAGTCTATTCCTCATGTCCAGTACAAAGGAAGCCACTGACTCTGATCTAGTTGGTCCGGCCACCCAAGACTCCTTCAACACGTCTAAAGGTCCTCGAACATATCTGCCAAAAAGTAGCTCAAATGGGGAGAAGCCCGTGCTAGCATGCGGCACCTCCCTGTATGCAAACAAGAAGTACTGTAAGGTAACAAAGTATCCCACTCCCTCTTATCACCTCTGATCTTTCTCATCATCTGCATGAGCGTGCCATGGAACCGCTCCACTGTCCCGTTTGTCTGTGGATGGTATGACGAGGTCTTGAGGTGCTTCACTCCAAGGAGACGGTACAACTCTTCCATGAGTGCAGACAGAAAGTTTGACCCTTGGTCAGTCAGAATTTCCTGGGGTACTCCAACCCTGGAAAAAATGCTCATCAAAGCCTCTGCCACTGTCGGTGCGTCTGTTTTTCGGAGGGGTATTGCCTCAGGGTATTTTGTCCCATAGTCAATGAAAGTTAGTATGTACATGTTCCCGCTCTTCGTTCTAGGCGGGGGTCCAACAATGTCGATTGCCACTTGACTGAATGGCCCATCGATCACTGGGAGTGGTACAAGTGAAGCTTTGTTGTGGTATTTCTTAGCTGCCTTCTGGCACTCTTCACAACTCTTGCAGGCTTCTGCAACGTCCTGGTTAATCCCTGGCCAGAAGAAACGCCATAGTAGTCGTTGTGTCGTCCGCTTTTCTCCCAAGTGCCCTGCCATTGGAATGGAGTGAGTGATCATAATTGCTTCTTGTCTCTTCTCCCTGGGCAGCACGAGCTGGCGATGCTCCCCGCCCAAGGGGTCATTGCTCAAATGGTAGAGCAGACCTTCCTCTTGAAGGTAGCTGGAGTTCTCGTCTTCTACCAGCTTCCATGCCACCTGAAGTGATGTGTCGGCATGCTGGGATGCCTTAAAGTTGCCTGCTTCCTTCTCCCTGATGGTGTCTGTGTCCAGGGTCTGTTGCTCTGCTGCCTGACGGGCTGCCTTCCTCTTCTGGCTTCTGGTCTGCCTAACTTTTGTGGAGGACACAGCAAACAGATTATCATCAAAAGTGAATGCCCCACCTAATGTTTTGATATTGGCGCCAGAGGTACTTGTGGCTGAATCGTCTGCTTCCTGTTGGTCCTTCTGCTCGAGTCTGGATTGCCGGGTCTGTACCTCCAATACCTCCTTGGTAGCTTCCTCCTTCGCGGTAGCTGCCTTGATAAGTAGGGTGTTGAAAATTGGTAGGTTAGTTCTCAGGAGCACTTCCTCCTGGAGGCCCTTCATCACCCCGACCTTGCTCCGAAAGGTCTGTCCGTCCAGGCGGAGTGTCACCATGGCCATTGGGACTTGTAGCATCTGCCCACTCGCTACTCTGATAGCAAGGAGCTCCCCTGTGTATGCATCCCGTCTCACCACCTTTGAGTTGACCAGAGTGTGCTGTGCTCCAGAGTCCAGCTTCAATCTTGCCCAGTAAACTCCATCCAATTCTCCTGCAACACAGTAGTCTTCTTTGCTCGGGATGCCAGTGACACATCTGTAAATCTTTTTGGGACAGTTAGCTCCCATGTGCCCCCACTCCCTACAATTGAAACAAAGGGGGGCCCTTGGCCTGGTCAAAATACTTAGCCAACTTGCCTTTCCTTGCTGACCCCTGGTTACTGTTGTTGTCCATGGTTGAAGTAAACTTCTGAGGGGGCTCCAACCTCCAACTCATTCCTGATGTCGGATTTTGCTGTGTCTTCCTTCCTCTCATTGGGGCCAGGTGACTGTCTGTCTGCCTTCCAACTCCGTGGTCGTGTAAGTATTGAGTGGGCCAGGTTCCTATCCCTAATATATTTGTCGGCTAGCTCCCCGACCTTCCTTGCAGTGGATGGGCTATGGTCCCTGACTGGTTGTCCAATCATATGCTAGCGTATGTGTGCATGTTCAGTAATCAGGATCATGGAGTTCATGCAAGTCCGCTTTAAGAGCTCATTAGCACCTTGGGTATAGAGTAACACCTTGCCATGTCAAGGTCGTCACTCTGTTGGGGCCGGGCCTCAAAGACCTATAATAGGTGACACAGTTAGTCACTAGCTCCATAGACCTATAATAGGTGACACAGTTAGTCACTAGCTCCATAGACCTATAATAGGTGACACAGTTAGTTATAGCTCCATAGACCTATAATAGGTGACACAGTTGGTTATAGCTCCATAGACCTATAATAGGTGACACAGTTGGTTACTAGCTCCATAGACCTATAATAGGTGACACAGTTGGTTACTAGCTCCATAGACCTATAATAGGTGACACAGTTGGTTACTAGCTCTGTAGACCTATAATAGGTGACACAGTTAGTTATAGTACCATAGACCTATAATAGGTGACACAGTTAGTCACTAGCTCCATAAGACCTATAATAGGTGACACAGTTGGTCACTAGCTCCATAGACCTATAATAGGTGACACAGTTAGTTAATAGCTCCATAGACCTATAATAGTTGACACAGTTAGTTATAGCTCCATAAACCTATAATAGGTGACACAGTTGGTTACTAGCTCTGTAGACCTATAATAGGTGACAGTTGGTTACTGTAGGTGACACAGTTAGTTACTATCTCCATAGACCTATAATAGGTGACACAGTTAGTTAATAGCTCCATAGACCTATAATAGGTGACACAGTTAGTTATAGTTCCATAGACCTATAATAGGTGACAGTTGGTTACTAGCTCCATAGACCTATAATAGGTGACACAGTTGGTTACTAGCTCTGTAGACCTATAATAGGTGACACAGTTAGTTATAGTTCCATAGACCTATAATAGGTGACAGTTGGTTACTAGCTCCATAGACCTATAATAGGTGACACAGTTGGTTACTAGCTCTGTAGACCTATAGTAGGTGACACAGTTGGTTACTAGCTCCATAGACTAATCCAACATGTAAGTTTTCATCCTGCTTGGCATGTCATGACTGGTTTGGCCAAGCTCTTGGACATATACTAATCTCCATCGGATTTAAGGGCAGACCAAACCAAAAACATAAATGAACTTGAGGTGATGACTTTGGAGCTGCATAGATTCTACACACCATATCCAACATCTCTTGCAACTCCACTCCTTTGTCTGCCAAGAGCACAAGATTAACTGCATAGAGCAATGCACCACACCACCTACCACCACCCTTCAATCCCAGCTCAGCTCCCTCTAGTTCATCCACCATTGCTGACACATACATGTTGAAGCTAAAATGATACATTTCTCTGTGTGCAAAATTTTATTTTTATATTTGATTTCCACATGAATGTAGCATTGCTATAGCTATGCCAAGGTTACCTGGTGTGGTGTCTAAGGCCTGAATTAGCTGCAAGTCTGGCTCTTGATAGTCTGGTCACTTAATGCAATTTTTATGCCTTGTCTTGATAGCTGATAAAAGCATGAAACCTTGTACGGGAATTCCTTAGGGTATATATAGCACCAAGATATTCCTCATTTGAGAAACTGTTGACATGATCTAAATTAACGGAATTTTTTTCTGCGCTTAGTGCACGACTTCAATGCCTTTTCGATGCTAAAATGAAAAATAAACCACATGTTCCTCCAAATAAGAGATCTTGATTCCGGTGTTGAGCACATGGTCTGAAACCTGTAACCATAGGTTGCTGCAAGTGCATATATAGTGCGTGATAGGTGATGTTGACCCGAGGTGCTTACTTGATAGTCTCCAGGGGAATGGCCAAGAATACATTTATTTGAGAACAGTTGAAAAGTTTAAGGAGATTGATACTATCATTGGGGGGGGGGGGGGGGGGGGGGACAGTTGCATTAAATTTTTTTAAACTTGTGGTTAACACTTTATACCTGCATAGATTCTGCAAACTTCATGGTATGGACTCAATATATAGCTCAAAAGACAGGTCCCTCTTTGTGCTCTCTTGATACTAAAATAGTTTTCCTATAGCCAAGTTACTGGAGCTAAAGTGGAGGGAACTTCAAATGAATGCTTGATTTTGCCACATAAATATTTGCCACATAAATATATCCAGATAAAGTGCTAACGAGTTGAAATTAGCACCAGGAAGCCCTACTCTACACAATGAGTGTTCATTAGGCGTTAAAACGTAAGTACACGGTCAAGCGCATGGGTGGAAAATGTGTTTTATGGATTATTAACGAAATTCATTTTCCACCCGCATGCTTGACCACATACTTTCTAGCCACTGGTGCTAATTTGAACTCTTAGCACTTTGATATTTATGCGGCAAAATCAGGCATTCAGGTTTTTTAGGTTCCCTCCACTTGTAGCTCCAGTAACTTGGCTATAATTATACATATGAAAAATATATCAGTATCAACAGAGAGCACACAGAGAGACCTATCTTTTGAGCTATATATCAAGTCCATTCCATAAAGTTTACGGAATCTATGGAGGTAACCACAAGAAGAAAAAAAGGGGAAAAATAATGTGGTATAGTACTCCCAAAATAAATGCAACTACCCCCTCTTAAAATTGAGGTTGGCATTGGAGTAACATCAGGTGTACTGGAGAAACAAGGGAAGTGGTCTAAGTCGTGCATTTGAAATTGAATATTCAACAAAACCCCATGAGAATCCCCAGTTGGAACTTCCAATGGAGGAGGATCAAACGAGGTCAAACCGTTGTGTCAGTGGTGTTCAACACCAAGAAGCTTGGATTTTTTTTTTGAAGAAATATATACATGAAACCATGGGTATAATAAAGCATGGACTTGATGTCTCTAAAATATTGATTTCCTCAATCCTGATGAAACTTGAAACTACTTTTGATCAGTATTTATTTGCACTTGCTAAGGTTGTACAATGGAAGAGGCTTGAAAGTTACGGACAGAATTAAATTTCTTGGTCGTGTTTGGGGGTGGGGGGGTCTCCACATGGAAATGACTTTATCGAGTGCTTTTATTTTGAGAAGTTAGATGGTTGCCTACTTGATGGCGAGCAAGGTGACTGAATGTTATTGTTTCCTGTATATATAGTGTCATAGTGAAGATTTATATTGGCTGCATGGACATGAGCAGTATCTCTCAGTACAAGAACTTTTCAAGGAACATGTTCATGACTTGTGTGTTCAACCATGGTCAACTCATTTTTGGGTGGTTGTCCAGAACTGTTGGTATTTGAATACCCGTAATTATACTAGCGAAGAAGTTGTAAGCACAGTACGGAACATTAAAGATCTTGGATTCTCCCTTTACCAAGAATATGTCAATGGTGTTACCATCTGCAGGGTAGTTTCATTCATCAATTGACTAAAAGAAATTCCTTGCCATTAGAGAGACCATCACCCAGAAATCACACCGAAGCAAGGCATCAAAAGTGACTGTGATAATTTAAGCCACTTGTACATTGCGAGTCAGTTTCGTGATGGGGACTTGTAATAATGGCTTGCACATGAAAATCACCCATGGATATCATCTCTATCGATCAGGGGAATTGAGGTTGCTTGCAGAGAAGTATCTGTTAACCCTCATGCTAGTGGAACAAAACCTGAACACACTTCTTACTTTGATTCAAAGTTCATGGATGGATGGTCCTGCTGTAGTCTATTTCCTCTCCTGCAAATCAGCCTCCACATTTGCTGAATATAGTGAGAGCATTTTTAATGCTTGGGTCCAGAAGAGCTCCAGAACTCTGATAGAATTGGTATCTGGGATGTTTACAAAGTAGACCATCTCAAAGAGTGCACTGGAGAGAAATTGGGGGGGGGGGGGGGGGTAGTTCAGAAAAAAAGTGGGTGGTCTTGCCATAATTCCTGGGTATTTTAAAGACTTTTTGCATGACTTATCAAATATATACATAAGAAGAACTGTTTGATTTCTTCATGTCTAACACGTCTTCTTGTGGTTTTCCCACTGACAAAATCATGTCACATCAGGTACATCTATGTCTAATAATTAGCTATTGATGGATAAAAATATATTATGCGAGTAAAGCTAGTCCAGCTCTTCAGCCATGTGATCTCATGAAGAAGCTAACACACAAGCATGTGACCATGTGAAGAAACTAACACACAAGCTCTTCAGCCATGTGATCATGAAGAAGCTAACACACAAGCTCTTCAGCCATGTGACCATGAAGAAACTAACACACAAGCTCTTCAGCCATGTGATCATGAAGAAGCTAACACACAAGCTCGTCAGCCATGTGATCATGAAGAAGCTAACACACAAGCTCTTCAATGTGATCATGAAGAAACTAACACACAAGCTCTTCAGCTATGTGATCATGAAGAAACTAACACACAAGCTCTTCAATGTGATCATGAAGAAACTAACACACAAGCTCTTCAGCCATGTGATCATGAAGAAACTAACACACAAGCTCTTCAGCCATGTGATCATGAAGAAACTAACACACAAGCTCTTCAGCCATGTGATCATGAAGAAACTAACACACAAGCTCTTCAATGTGATCATGAAGAAACTAACACACAAGCTCTTCAGCCATGTGATCATGAAGAAACTAACACACAAGCTCTTCAGCCATGTGATCATGAAGAAACTAACACACAAGCTCTTCAGCCATGTGATCATGAAGAAACTAACACGCAAGCTCTTCAGCCATGTGATCATGAAGAAACTAACACACAAGCTCTTCAATGTGATCATGAAGAAACTAACACACAAGCTCTTCAGCCATGTGACCATGAAGAAACTAACACACAAGCTCTTCAGCCATGTGATCATGAAGAAGCTAACACACAAGCTCGTCAGCCATGTGATCATGAAGAAGCTAACACACAAGCTCTTCAATGTGATCATGAAGAAACTAACACACAAGCTCTTCAGCTATGTGATCATGAAGAAACTAACACACAAGCTCTTCAATGTGATCATGAAGAAACTAACACACAAGCTCTTCAGCCATGTGATCATGAAGAAACTAACACACAAGCTCTTCAGCCATGTGATCATGAAGAAACTAACACACAAGCTCTTCAGCCATGTGATCATGAAGAAACTAACACACAAGCTCTTCAATGTGATCATGAAGAAACTAACACACAAGCTCTTCAGCCATGTGATCATGAAGAAACTAACACACAAGCTCTTCATCATGAAGAAACTAACACACAAGCTCTTCAGCCATGTGATCATGAAGAAACTAACACACAAGCTCTTCAGCCATGTGATCATGAAGAAACTAACACACAAGCTCTTCAGCCATGTGATCATGAAGAAACTAACACACAAGCTCTTCAGCCATGTGATCATGAAGAAACTAACACGCAAGCTCTTCAGCCATGTGATCATGAAGAAACTAACACACAAGCTCTTCAATGTGATCATGAAGAAACTAACACACAAGCTCTTCAGCCATGTGATCATGAAGAAACTAACACACAAGCTCTTCAGCCATGTGATCATGAAGAAACTAACACACAAGCTCTTCAATGTGATCATGAAGAAACTAACACACAAGCTCTTCAGCCATGTGATCATGAAGAAACTAACACACAAGCTCTTCAGCCATGTGATATGAAGAAACTAACACACAAGCTCTTCAATGTGATCATGAAGAAACTAACACGCAAGCTCTTCAGCCATGTGATCATGAAGAAACTAACACACAAGCTCTTCAGCCATGTGATCATGAAGAAACTAACACACAAGCTCTTCAGCCATGTGATCATGAAGAAACTAACACGCAAGCTCTTCAGCCATGTGATCATGAAGAAACTAACACACAAGCTCTTCAGCCATGTGATCATGAAGAAACTAACACACAAGCTCTTCAGCCATGTGATCATGAAGAAACTAACACACAAGCTCTTCAGCCATGTGATCATGAAGAAACTAACACGCAAGCTCTTCAGCCATGTGATCATGAAGAAACTAACACACAAGCTCTTCAGCCATGTGATCATGAAGAAACTAACACGCAAGCTCTTCAGCCATGTGATCATGAAGAAACTAACACACAAGCTCTTCAATGTGATCATGAAGAAACTAACATAAGTATCGCACCTCATTTACATGACTCTGTATCTACTGTATATGATGCTGGTGTCATAAATTGTGCCTACTGTTGATATTGACACTATTGTCATCCTCGTTGGGTTTCTTTTCTACTTCCATCCAGATTCTTATATCTGGTGGCATCCAGCACAGGAAAGAGCTTTAGGTACTGCAACATTCATTAATTAATGCAATCTGCAATACTGTGGGGCCTGAAAAGGTAAAGGGTTTATCTTTTTCCTGCCTTTACTGGCATGTGATATACCACAATTCAATGAAAAAAGTGCAAAGTTCAGCATGGGATGCCTGGAGATCATATCGAGGTGCTACTAATGGCTTTTCTATGCATTACAGAGCAGCCATTTCAACCTCTAACACTGCAGTGGCAGTCTTTTGAGTTTGTGGAGCGATATACTTGGTCCTACATGACGAGTAGTGTGCTTGGTAGTGTCAATGACTTGAGACAGGATGTGTTTAGTGTCAAATACTTGAGACAGGATGTGTTTAGTGTCAATGACTTGAGACAGGATGTGTTTAGTGTCAATGACTTGAGACAGGATGTGTTTAGTGTCAATGACTTGGGACAGGATGTGTATTCAAGGAAGTAAAAAGACCCAGTTAAAGACTAAAAACTGCACATCTGTAATCATATGCATTATATACATACAGCAGTTCCACTGTAGCACTGACTGCAACAGAGCATTGTACCAGTGCAGCATTGTGTCACAAGTCTTCAGAGAGAGCAAAATGCCTTAACATCAGAGGAGTGTGGTTGGGAAAACGTTAAATCTTCCTGGATGCCATTTTGGAGACTGCTACCAGAAGCAGAAAAAACTGGCAGAGAACTGTTGAAATGTGACTGCAAAGCCACACCTCTCTGCTCCAGGACATGCAGATGCAAAGGGGCTGGGCTTGCATGCATTGCCAATGTTGTGGATTGTGTGACACCTAGTACAGTGTTTATTTATTGCTGCAATACTTCGCTGAGCTGTATATTACACACATAGAAAGTGTATCGAGAACGAATATTTATATTTTCGTGGTGACAAGACTAGATATTTGTGTCAATCAAATTAGTCATTATTTTTGACGAGAAGAAAATTTCTCCTGGCCACCCTTCTGAATTTGAATCATCATACCAAGTTTCATGTTGCTCAGTCACAGTCATTTCCCTAAAGAACTAGGAAAGTGCTAAACAGTTAAAAATGATATCTGTGGCAATTGGAAGCCCTAGTCTGCATGACGAGTGTTTTCATTAGGTGTTAAAATGCGTGTAGTTGATCTAGCACGCCGGTTGAAAATCAATTTTCATTCCACCCTGAGAAAATAAATTTAAGCATGTATGCTTGACCACTTACTCACATTTTATCGCCCAATGAAAACACTCATCCCGTAGAGCAGAGCTTCCTCTAGCCACATATACCAATTTTATCTGTTTAGCACTTACATATTAGGAGCCACACTTGCAACAACCTTCAAGATTTTGAGGCCCGCACTTTACCTGCAAATAGCTTTGGCATGGTCATGCCTATGCAATATTTTTAGTATCAAAAGAGAGCACACAAAGATCATATAGTGAGTTGTGCAGAGTCTATGGAGTTCCAAATTCATAACCACATTTTTTGATTTAATTTTTTTTAATGTTTAGCCCCTCTCCCCTCCCCTCATAAGCGAATTATACAAGCTTTGACATTAAACTAGCTTAGGTAAGTGGAGGATTGTAGTGCGTAGAGACTGTACACTTCTATTCCTGTATTTACATATGCTTGGTGGGTGTGGTATATACTTAAGTGGGTGGAAAAGTCAGAATGGAAATGATTTTCTCCTCTGCAGTTGAAGGCATACGGTCACCCGTACTCCTTGTTGCCATGGTTGAGCGATCTTTATGTCTCCGTCTCGCACCTCTTGGGAAGGCTCTGTGGCTACGTCCTCTCGACCAGACCACACCCAGAATTCAAGGGGGAGGAGGAGAAGCAGACTTTGGAAGTGAAGAGGCGGAAAGAAGAACTCGTAGTGAACAGCGAGATCTGGAGGACGCTCTTCAGAGGTGGCTGCATGGTCAGGAAGTTCACTCAGTCCATCTCTGGAGCTTACGTACGTGACTGAGAGAATACTCATTGTGGTTGCCAGTACTTGCTCAGGCAGTATAAGTTGAATGTGCTATACGGGCACCAGTGAAATGACTTGCCATATACCACGATGAGTGTAAATTCATTTTGCGGTCGATCGGTTGCTCCATCCATCGGTCAGTCAGTCCGGTTTGATACCATGTATATATATATATATATATATATATACCGTAAAGTACGCAGCAAGCGCCCGTGGGCGCTTACCTTTCAACCCCCAAATCGTAGGGGTGGGCGCTTGCTACATGTAGTGGGCGCTTGCCTCGTGATATTGGTGAAATAATTCTTAATAACGCACATCGGACTGTTTTGAAACAAAACAAATAAAGTCGACGAGTTCAAGCAATATGCAATATCTATCTCGAGTCTAGGCTACAATGTTATTTTGTTCTGGAAACTAAAATTTAGCTAGTGCTATTCCTCAGGTTCACTGAAAGACGCCAAGTCGTTCACATCTTCATCCAAATCCGCGAACGGATCTTCGTCGCTATCTCTCTCCTCTCTGTCTTCGCTCAGCGTCGGAATGCAATCCCTAATTAGACTATCCTCAGAGCCATCAATGCTGTTGGAGATGCCACAAGAGAGAAAGGAACGCTCTATCATTCCATTCTCTAACTCTCTTTCGATCTACTCCATATTTTTTCGCTGTGTGGGTCACATTTTGCATGCCTGTTGTCCTGTACCATTCCACAACTTCAGTCTTGAAAGAAACAGTAAAGCTTCTTATTTTTTCCCCTGCATAACTTTGTGCCATTTTCAATTACAGGTAACAGTTCTGCCAACAATAGAAAATAAGATGTTTTCTGAACAGACGACAGCGGTGCGTATTGCAACGTTATTGCACGCCGGTGCGGTTGAATAAATCTATTTGGGCGCATGCGCTTATATTACGATCAATTTCTATATAGTGGGCGCTTGCTACGTGAACCCTACAAAATCCTAGATCGCTGAAAACAGCCTAGTGGGCGCTTGCTACGTGGAGGGCGCTTGCTGCGTACTTTACGGTATATATAATATCACGCATTGAAGTCACTTGGTTTTCGTGACAATATTTATAGCTTTATTGCTGTCCATAAATTGCTTAATTGCTTCGTCATTTGTGCTGTCTTGGAAAATGTTGTCATAAAAAGAAAACTTTACCTAATGCACAGCACAGCACAGCAGAGCTAAAAAATAACCACTAGTGGAATATAAGAGAATATGTGGAGCAGTGTTGTATAGGGAGCAGTTTTTCAGTAGTTTTACAGGATGCCATGACACACAGTATAGTTGTACAGGGAGAAGTGTTGCAGTAGCTGTACAGGGGGCAGTGTTGCAGTAGCTGTACAGGGAGCAGTGTTGCAGTAGCTGTACAGGGAGCAGTGTTGCAGTAGCTGTACAGGGAGCAGTGTTGCAGTAGCTGTACAGGGAGCAGTGTTGCAGTAGCTGTACAGGGAGCAGTTGCAGTAGCTGTACAGGGAGCAGTGTTGCAGTAGCTGTACAGGGAGCAGTGTTGCAGTAGCTGTACAGGCAGCAGTGTTGCAGTAGTTGTCATGTGTATTACACTGTTATGCATGACTGCTTACACTGGACATTTTGTGATTCCTCCGTAAAGGTGTAACCTACTGTATGTACATATATATGACTGTTATTGTCAGGAATGTGAAAAATGCTGTGGAAATTAATTCATTACCAGCCCTAAAGAATGCCAATAAAATGGCTGACAATGCAACTGCCATTTTTTGGTTGTGATGTTGGCTTCCAATAAGCTAGAGGCTAATTATATAATGTAAATAGCAATGATCTGTCATGATTCAAATTAAAAGGGATGGCTTCCTGTAATTGGGGTAAAGGGGAATCACAAGTGTGTACTGCCTGTTTACCATTTTGCAGACTGCCAAGCCTGTCAGCAGTGCATTATACAACCTAGCCCATGGGATGGAGGATTCGAGTGACCGGCTGGTGGAACTATGCCGAAATATGCTGAAGGGGCAATACTACGGTGGAAAGCTAGTGGATTCTGCCGTGAATGCTGTTTTTGCTGCCCTCATCTGGAACTCCCAAGACTGCAGAGAGGAGCTGGATGTATTCGGTAAAGTAATTTATTAGGTAAAGGGTTGATATGGTGTTTTGCTGTTATTGGTAAAGCGGTGTTAAAAGTAGGTCCAATTATTGGAGAATGTGATGTAATGGGAGAATGCGTAATGGGAGAATGCGACATCATCAAAGTGGCTGTTCTAAAAACACCAAATATTTATCTGTTTGCGTTTTGTCTGAGGGAGACAAACCTTCAGGTTTTCATTAATGAAACTTACCAAGTGTGTGTGTGTGTGTGTGTTGGTGAACATTTCTATTTTGATTTTTTCCAAAGGAAAATGAGGTCTTCACAATGTATGAATTGTTATTGTTGTTTGCAGGTGATGAAACTGATCCAGAACTGTCACCGACATCTGGTCTACTGAGTGCTTTCAAGTATGCAGAGTCCATGAGACGAGAAATGGTAAAGGGTGTGCACTGCAGTGTGTACTAAAGAGTGTGGTTTTCAGTGTTGGTGTGCATGTGTATACTGGTTTGGTTATGTAGGTTGAGATGCGGCAGAAACTTTTGGAAGCGAAAGAAAAGCTCAAAGGCGAGGAGGAGTCTATCAATGAAGATACCCCTGGTAAGATAACTTGGTGTACATCTAGGACCCACTTTTTATCTCAGCAAAACTTACCTTAGCAGCCTCTTAGCTGCCTGAATGTGGTAGCCACTATTAGCTCCAAGGTGACCTCCAGCATGCCTGGAATCTTTTGCTAAGTAATAAACAGGAATAACACAAGCTGCTAACTGTTGCAATGCACACCTAGGACTAATTGGTTCCTTAATTGCAGAGTTAATTGTAAGAATGTGGCAATGCCCACCTATGACTAATTGGTTCCTCAATTGCAGAGTTAGCATTTGTAAGAATGTGGCAAAGGACACCTAGGACTAATTGGTTCCTTAATTGCCTTTGTAAGGATGATCCCATGAGTAATTGTGTTGATGACCTAAAGCATGTGCTGTAATATGCATGTAAGTTTGACTAATGACGTGTGCTCAGTTCTGCTGTTTGGGTTGGTGGTGTTCTCACTGCTAGGCAACTGTTGCCAAGTCCAACAGGTGCTGTAGCTAGTCCAACAGGTGCTGTAGCTAGTCCAACAGGTGCTGTAGCTAGTCCAACAGGTGCTGTAGCTAGTCCAACAGTTGCTGTAGATAGTCCAACAGGTGCTGTAGCTAGTCCAACTGGTGCTGTAGCTAGTCCAACAGTTGCTGTAGCTAGTCCAACAGGTGCTTTAGCTGTAGTCCAACAGGTGCTGTAGCTAGTCCAACAGGTGCTGTAGCTAGTCCAACAGGTGCTGTAGCTAGTCCAACAGGTGCTGTAGCTAGTCCAACAGGTGCTGTAGCTCGTCCAACAGGTGCTGTAGCTAGTCCAACAGGTGCTGTAGCTAGTCCAACAGGTGCTGTAGCTAGTCCAACAGGTGCTGTAGCTAGTCCAACAGGTACTGTAGCTAGTTCAACAGGTGCTGTAGCTAGTCCAACAGGTGCTGTAGCTAGTCCAACAGGTGCTGTAGGTAGTCCAATAGGTGCTGTAGTTAGTCCAACAGGTGCTGTAGCTAGTCCTCGATGTTGGTGGAGTTCTCTTGTGCAACTGTTTCCAAGTCCTTGAAAAGAGGCTGTAGCTGACCCTACATGGGTGATGCAGTCAACTGTGACACATGTATTGTAGTAGTCATTGTGTAGTGCAAATGTGTAGAAGGGTCAAGTCCACAATAGCAACAAGACATGGCATGTGTGTGATATGCGAGTGTCCATAAAGAAAAAACACGTTAGAAAAGTCCTGGAGTCCCTAAGCAAGACTTTGTAGAACTCTGATGTGCTGCTCAACTAAAATACCATAACATTTGGTTGTTAAGTACCTCCCCTATAGACAAGCCTGTAAGAAAACCAGCACCTATTAAGGAATGAATCCTAACAAAGGGGAACACACCCACAAGGCTAACACGTATTATATTGACCTATGACTTGATTGCACTTCAGAACGATGATGAATGAAGCAGTCGAGGCTAGCGATGGCCTCTCTAATGTCAGCTATGGTAGGCCACACTCTGCAAAGTGTTGTACGAGGGAATAAAATTGCGGAGCCGCTCTTTGTCGTAGAAAGGATCAATAAGGCAATCCTTGCGACAGGTGCGCTGTAACATTGGAAGGAGCTGGCTGAATATCATCATTGGCCATGTGCCAAGAGAATTTATGAGCTTTCAGAGTGGTAACCAGAAATAGAAGAGCTCCTTTCCCTCGAAGTGTTCTTGCAAGTGTGAACAGTTGCTATCCTGTGGTGCCCTTTATTGCACGCTTAACTGTCCAATGGGCGTGGTCTGAATGTGCTTGTCAATTATGCGGAGTAAAAATACGCATACGCCAAACAAACGTTTTGAAGGAGCGCAGCACCTAAAGCAGGACAGTCGCTTATCAGTGGGGATCACTTAGCAACCAAGTTGTATGGCATGCAGAAACAACAAGCACACACACACCCAAGCACACACACACACACAAAAAAATCACTTGAAATATTTATTGAGTTGACCGTTGACCGGTAAAAGGAAGGGAAGCAGGGAAGCAAGACGATTGATATAGACACAACCAGTGAGATGACCCTTTACCATTTAAGATCATGTATGATATACTTCAAATGGTAAAGCGTCATCCATCTTGTAATGCATGGCTTTCCCCTCCTAAAAATTGTTTTCAATTTAACACTGTTCTATATTGCTTCTTCTCTAGCTAAACAACTATACACATCTACCAACTATACACATCTACACATCTTGTCTTGAATAGAGGGGGGGGAGGGGTCTTGCTGCCTACCACATGTCTATTATTAGCTATCTAAAAATATGAAATTTACCTAGTTCTGTCTCTAAATCATTTTTTTTGAGTTTTGTACTGCTCACCAAGTGTAATCTACAGTATTTTTAGATAATATATCCAAATATACCGAGTAGAGTTTTTTTTGAATGTCATAAACAGTTTCCGTGTAATTTTATCGCCTGTTTCCCAGACGTGTTTGGCATACATATGTGTCAGTTGAAGGCAGTGCTTAAATGGGACATGCTTCCTTCACAACTGAAGTCTTTCGAGTTTGGCAATACGAGGGCCTATTATTCATGCATGTTTGTTTGGCTCCTAGTTCTGGCTTGTTTGGAGAAGGCCAAGTATCTGCTGAAGTTTTCTGGCGTATCTCGGCTCCCTCTAAAGACAGAGGTGGAAGCCTGCCACAGTGTCAGACCTAACTGGGCATCCAAGAACAAGAACTGGACCAAGATATCCATGGTTGTCAACACTGTGGGGAAGCTAAAGCATGTGAGACTCTTCAGCCTCTCCTCCCTCCTCTACCTCCCCTCCTGTCTGCCCTCTCCCCTCCACTCTTCCCCCTTTCCTCCGTCTTCCTCTCTCCTCACCCCTCCCCTAATGCTCTCCCTCTCGCTCTTCCCCCCCCCCCTCCTCCTCCTTCCCGTCATCTCTTCCGTCTCTCTTACCATCTCATTGTCCTCTCCCCTTCCTCGCATGCACACACTCACTCTCTTTCTCTCTAGATCCAAGAGACAACCGAGAGGAAAAAGATACAGGAAAAGTATCCTTCCTTCGAGTTGGTCTTGAGTTTCATCCGCAACGAGGCTCTCACCGTGGAGCAAGTGAGCACACTACTGGACCAGCGTTCCACCAATGCACACAGTGTGGCCCTGGCCTACAACTATTGTGCGGAAACTATTCGTGTCCTCGGCATCAAACAGCTCTACGATGTTAGTGCGACAACTTACTCGTTCTGAAATAGAATAGCATGGTGACATTTTGTTGTTTACTTAGATTCCTGGTCAGATCTTCCTCCAACAGCTATTGATCAGACAGCGCCACATCCCACGGTGAGAATTCGTTGCTGTGTGTAACTCTTTGCACGAGACCCTTTCCACGGTGCCTGTAAAAGCTGGTTGTTAAGCACCTTCTCATGTATGGACATATTATTTTATTAAGCGCTTATTATTTTTTTCCTTCTCTGGAATTTGATGTTCGCATTTTTCATAGTTCCATTCTAATCTGCGAATATGACAAAGGGAAGTGAGAGTTTTGTGTACTCTACTCGATTTGCTAATAATTCACACCCAAGATTAATTCACACACAAGATTAATCATAATCAGACTGTGTTTCCCTCATGGAAGATGTCTTGCTAACAGCACTCACTGTTAGTGCTAGTGCCATGTTATGTGCTGGGCATGACTGGGTCTCCTCCTGCTCGGGGTTGATGCTTCCCCCATTACAGGGAGACCAACAGACTTGCCGGCCTGACTACCACAGTATAATAATAGGGGGCTCGCCTGCTCTCTCCTTTGGCCTCCCCAGTACATATTCCATTTGTGTATGCTCACTTGATTTTGATGTTAGTGCTGTCTAAACAGCCATCTTTTGCTGCGTGTCAATTTATCATCGAAATTGTTCAATTCCAGTGATGTTAATTAATTGGAGTTCTATTACACCTCTGAGCTGGGCTGTTGTTGGAAATAAAATTAGATGGAAATGTAGTTAAGTGTATGTGCATTGAATATATCTGGAGTTGTTTGCATTGTGCATGCATAGCTCTGGCTTCTGGCCCCAACCTGCAAGACAACTGGCATTTAACCCTCCCACTGTCAATGGCACCATACAGCGCCACGGCTTTGAAAAATAAAATAAAATATAAGCATTTGTCAATAGGCAATAAATTTTTTATCAAAAGATAGCTGAATTCAAACTCTATTTACACCAAAAAAATTACGGCAGTTGGACGGAGGAAAGTTAATGAAATTATATTTAAAACACGAACGATTTTCAGTCGGACGATATCAACGATGGAGAAGAGACTGTCAATAGCTGAAATTATTTCCCAAGTGACTAGGGCAGCATGGGACATTTCTGGTGATGAATCAAGTGACGAAGAATGTGAAGGCATCCATTCCTACCTCGGAGATAGTCGTGTGCAATGCAAATACTGCAATGTTCACCTTTGCATTATGGAGGATCGGAATTGTTTCCATGCTTTCCACAACTTGGTTGACTTTTGCCACAGACACTGATTTCACCTCAAACTCCACCCAAAATTTCTTTCGATTACATTATGTCAAACAATTATATCAAATGTTTACTGAATGTTGTATTGACAAAGTTCTTGTTGATAAATAAGGACATTTTTGTGGTCGATTTATGAAGACCTTATTATGGGTTGGCATAACTTTTGTATAGTAATGTATATTCCTAGGTTCTTAGAAGCAAAAGAAAGGATACGGATAGAGCTATCTTATGAGCTATATATCGAGTCCATAACATGAACTATGGAGAAGTTATGGCACTCCTAACCATGACCATTGTTTGCATAATTATATTCATATTATGTGGTCAGTTTGTGGTCACACATTTTGACCACAACTTCTAAAACAATCATGCTATCACATGACCAAATGGTAAATGGTTCAGCTAAATATCTGATTTGATATTAATTTTTTAATGTGGCTGTGTTAAATTTTAAATAATTCTCCACAATGCTGACAGTGAGAGGGTTAACTGAGAATAGGTGCGTACTATAGGTGCGTACTAAACACTATTGCTGAATACACGCACAGTAAAATTGAACGAATTCACTTTTGCATAATTTTTGATAGACGGAGAACTGAGGACCTAATCCCGCGAGCTGTCGAAGAAGGAGCTAAATACAAACCGGACTAAGAAAGACCCAGTCTCTCGAGGCAGGTTATGAAGGAGCTACTGTAGTTTCTTAAGGTGAACTTAGAAAGAATGGCCATTCAATTTCAAGCGTTTGACTTTTTTCCTCGGAAACCGGTTAGCTTCAGAACTATTTGGACATCCTACATGTACTGGTGAAAAGCTCCTTTTAGCCAATGATGAGAACAATTGTTGTGGGCTCTCTGTTGCATCCTTTGCAAGCAAAAAGTGCAATGGTTGGGTATGTCAGAAGGTGTTTTGGAATGTCATAGGCCGTGGAGGAGTTACCTGCACTGCTAGAGGACTGGACAAGGTTAGAAGCCCCTAGGAAATTACCAGCAAGAAACTCATTGGGATATTACAAACAACTATATATAGACAATTGAAGCTAATACTAGCTGCTCTCATACTATATATAGTACAATTCTTGCCTAAAATATTTTGTTGAAATTCATTGCCTAGGCGGTGCAGCTAATATGCAAGTACGACATTGGTATCAACGCTTCCCAGAGAAATATCATGAGGACGCTTAACAAAAAAACTGTTTGTAGTAACATAGAAATGGATGCTTAACAACTATACGTCATTAAACATTGAGAGGGTTCAGAGTTTACGGTAGTCGATATTAAATTATTAGCGTTATTTTTTCCGTTGAGAAAATGTTCGCAAGTTATTACTTACAATTGGTTCATTCCGACTGAAGTGGTCCATTCCGACTGCATATGCAGTTCTATAGAGAAACCAATAGAACTACACTAGTATGAGATAGTTGGGCAACCCATCCAGCTCGCCTCTTGGAGCTAGCTTCTCTCTTCTGCAATGGTGTGTGCAAAGGAATTTTTTTCTCCCCCCTCCCCTCTCCCCCTTTTTCCCTTCTTCATAGGTTAGTGAGTTCATAGGTTAGTGAGACGATAAATATTAATCAGTAATGAAGAATTCAGATTTACGGTCTGCTGTTTTACGGTAGCACTTCCTCATTGGTTCGATTCCAATTTAGGAATGGTGGACACAAAAAAACGTACACAAACAGTTTATATCTTGGCTACCATGTGCACTATTGAGCCCATCAGCTGAGGTGAGTCAGCATAATTATTTGAACTGCTTTGGTGGTAAGATCCTCAAGCATAAAATAGATCGCCGACAAAGAGTCTAGCTACTCCCACAGCTGCAACCGCCTGCAGCTACATGTACGTTTGTCGAATTGAGCGGTCAGTGACTATACAGTAACTCTAAGAATATGTGTAGAAACAACCATAGAGCAATACATCTACATAGGCCCATAGATCAGATTCACTGTATTGTATTCCCATAGAGCAATACAACATCTGCAGGCCCATAGATCAGATTCACTGTATTGTATTCCCATAGAGCAATACATCTACACAGGCCCATAGATCAGATTCACTGTATTGTATTCCCATAGAGCAATACAACATCTACACATGCCCATAGATCAGATTCACTGTATTGTATTCCCATAGAGCAATACAACATCTACACAGGCCCATAGATCAGATTCACTGTATTGTATGCGTTTAGTTTGCTCTTCAGGCTGTCCACACTGTGCCAGAATGAATGGACATTAGAAGTGCATCCAGTCCTGAACAACCTGAATTGAATGAATGCACATTAGAAGTGCATCCAGTCCTGAACAACCTGAATTGAATGAATGCACATTGGTCGCATCCACACTGTACTAGCACTTCAATAAACAACATGCACTGTATATTAATTTTTTTAATAATTATCTTTTGGATGAGCTATGCAGAGCTGAAGGACTGTGCACAGAACAGCAAGACTATCCAATCAAGAGAAAGGCGGTGTTGTCAATGCTTGACATATCATGTATCCCTCATGCGAAGAGGAATACTTTAGCCTGGCAGGACTTGGCAGTACCTACTATAGGGTTTGGCCTAGATGCACTAGATATGGCCTGCAACAGTTTCTATTGAGTAATACCTGATTAGCACTCTGTGGAGCCTCCTTCAAGGCCCTACCTATAGACAAAGCGATGCAAAGTTCTATAGATGCATAATTATTTTAACATTTATATTGAATCAGAACCCAACTCTGAAGGTGCATTGGATCTGATGCAGATTGGGACGCAATTTCTTAATTTTAGTTCAGTGTGGATGTGACTATAATTAATACACACTGAGTGTGCACTGAGTGTGCAGTGAGTGTGCACTGAGTGTGCAGTGAGTGTGCAGTGAGTGTGCACTGAGTGTGCAGTGAGTGTGTAGTGAGTGTGCACTGAGTGTGCACTGAGTGTGCAGTGAGTGTGCAGTGAGTGTGCAGTGAGTGTGTAGTGAGTGTGCAGTGAGTGTGCAGTGAGTGTGCAGTGAGTGTGTAGTGAGTGTGCAGTGAGTGTGCAGTGAGTGTGCAGTGAGTGTGCAGTGAGTGTGCAGTGAGTGTGCAGTGAGTGTGTAGTGAGTGTGCAGTG